>CM059186.1:97285906-97660407 GCA_030323885.1 Branchipolynoe longqiensis
CCCCTATTAGGGCATCACCCACCCAGGCTGTAGAGGGTGTCTGATTGAATGGCTGTGTGAGCCCAGTCACCTGCATTCCGTATACCTGACACACAGACCCACTCTAGGCACTCTTGGCTAGACTCTCTAGCAAGACAGACTGCCTGCAACAACCATGGGACTCAGGTTCAATGGGCTGTATGCCTTGATTCTTATATACACCAGCAAGAGTCATGAGGATCTGTGTGGGCAGTTGGTAAGGAGTGAGGGTGAACAGGAGTTGAACAGGAGTTGATGCCAATAAAGCACAACTTCTTCACTGTCAATCTTGCGCAACTTGTCTTCCTTTCTTCCTCATGAGTTGTGGAGAGTAATGTCAGGTGGGAACTGACAGACAGTTGTCAGAACACACCTGGAGAGACTTGTGATGTGTTGGCTCCGACGGCCGAGTTCTCATAATGTTACATCCAGGTGGCGCCACCACCGCCGGCGGCAGAAACCAGCGGCTGATGCGGAAGTTGATAGCAAACAACAATTTTCTCCCGCGTTCCAGCTTCACTCATTCTGGAGGGTAAATAATGGAAGGCCGATTAGTGCGTTTGCGTTGTTTCCGGCCTGAGGCTGTGTGTGTGTGGGGGGGGGGGGGGGGGAGGGAGGGGGCAGGGGATGGGGGAGGGAGCAGGGGGCAGAACGCGGGGATGGGGAGAATGGGGGCCATGGGAGGGGGAGGGGCAGGGGGGGAGGGGAGGTGCAGGGGGATGGGGGAGAGGGGGAGGGAGCAGGGGAGAGGGGAGAGGGCAGGGGAGGCGGAGAGGGGTGGGAGAGGGAGAAGAGAGGGGGCAGGCGGGAGGGGGGAGGGGGAGGGTGGCGGCAGGGGAGAGGGGCAGCGGGAGAGAGGGTGGGAGGGGGGAGGGGGAGGGAGCAGGGGGAGGGGGGAGGGGGCGCGCGGGAGGGGGGATCAGGAGGGGGAGGGAGCAAGGGGGGGGGCGGAGGAGGGGTAGGGGGGATAGTGAGGGGCAGGGGGGGCGGAGGAAGGGGAGGGGGATGGTGAGGGGCAGCGGGAGGGGGGAAGGTAAGGGGGCAGGGGGCAAGGAACAGGGGTCAGCGGGAGGGAGCAGGGGATAGGGGGCAGGGGAGGGGCAGGGAATGGGGGAGGGTGAGGGTGCAGGATGAGGGTGAAGGGGAGGGGGATGAGCAGGGCGAAGGGAGCGGGAGGGGCAGGGGGCTTGGGGGCGGGGGGGAGGATCAGCTGTTTGTTCCATACAGATTGCAAAAGATTAAGCACTGAGGCTGGAAGTTTGATTCTCTCATATCGGTTGTCCCGGTGAGAAAGGGGGACGATGAGAGTAGGAACTGTTTTGGTTTTATTGACAAATTTTCTTTAATAGTTTGTTATTTAGTTGCTGTTCATGCTCATGTTGGGAGACTATTTCATATTTTCAGGCGACTTGTGGAAATCTAATTTCATCTTCATGGTGGCATTTACACCGCCCAGGACGCCAAACGTCTGCCTGGATAATCATTCAGACTTATTAATCTGCTGTTATAAATATGATGATAACGTCCCAGCTGAACTAGCTACCTGCTCTCCTATTTATATATATATATATATATATATATATATATAAAGTGAGTGGCGGTTACATTGTGCAGGGGTGGTGTCACCAGCATCGGAGCTGGGGTTGGGGAGGCTGGAGCAGTAGATGACTATGACAGACTCCCTCAGTCCATGGAGCTGATAGAGTGATGAGGGAAAGGAGGGATATTCCGGTTTATTATACTCATATAATTCTTATACAGCATATATATATATATTTAGTTGGTTGGGTGTTGGTGGTTTACGTCCTGGCATAGTGACAGCACCTAAGGTCATGTCAGGACTAGTACTGACTTGTGACAGTGTGCACTCATGGCAAGTTTCCCTGCATTTTCACAAACATTACAGTGATATAGCACACGTGTCCGTCAATCAGTGACCAGTGTATTCTTTGTGGACACAGTGGGATGCTGCTTCGCTCTGATTCACTTACAGTGGACGGCTGTGACGGGGAGCGTTGACATAATCTGATTAGGGCTAACCAGGACCCTGCCCCAAACCTTGTTTCGCATCTTCTTTATGGCTTTCCAGATAGGCCATGGCTCAGCGCTAGGCGTGGGGTATATTAGGACAGGTGACCCAAAGAAAGGTCACATGGGATCGAAGGAAGGATATGTTTTTTTTTTTTTTTTATAATCTGCATAGTCTGATGAAAACATCAAATTTTCAAAACCAAAGCAATTATCTGGATTTGATTCTACATATCTAACTTAGATATTGATGCACTTATTAAGCATTTGTCGCCACAAAGAAGGGAATACTGAGTCAATTTGATGGAATCTGTTACTGCAGAAGCCTACGGTGTCTGAGGTTTGGCATGATTGCCAAAATTAATGTTAGGTGTTTGCACTTCAAATATCTCAAAGGTCACCTATTTAAAATAAAAGTTCCTTCAAAATTAATGTAGGTAGATTATAATGATCAGCCTAATATATTTATCTCAGAAAATGAGAGAAACTCAAAATCATCGGACTATGCAACTTTAACACTAATGCTTATTATTATGGATGCTGACTATAGAAGCATGGAGGAGGCAATCTGCTCAACAGACTGCACCAACTAATCACCAATGCCTGGGAGGAGGGTTCTGTACCCCAAGCATGGAAGGATGCCAGCATTGTAACCATCTACAAGAAAGGTGATCGAACAGACTGTGGGAACTATAGAGGAATCTCTCTTCTTTCCATAGCAGGGAAGATCTTCGCCAGGATCCTACTCAACAGACTATCTATTCACATAACACCTGGTGTAGTTCCGGAGTCACAGTGTGGCTTCAGAGGTAACCGGAGCACTGTGGATATGATATTTTGTCTCCGACAGCTACAAGAAAAGTGCATTGAGCAGGACCGACCACTGTACATGGTATTTGTCGATTTCACTAAGGCATTTGATACAGTCGGGAGGACCGGGCTATGGCAGCTACTGAGGAAGTACGGATGCCCAGAGAAGTTCACAACTATGATCGAGGCTCTACATACAGGAATGATGGCGAACGTTAGTGCTGGAGGGGAAGTCTCAGAATCGTTCGGGGTTACCAATGGGGTCAAGCAAGGTTGTGTATGGCCCCCACGCTCTTCTCCATCTTCCTATCAGCAATGCTAGACGAGGCTTTCCGAGACATGGGGGATGGCATCTATATACAGTCCAGACAGAGCGCTGACCTATTCAATGTCGCACACTTCAGAGCGAAGACCAAGACTACTCAGATACTGGTGAGAGAGCTACTATTCACAGATGACAGTGCACTGGTTGCCCACTCTGCTGAAGAGACCCAGAAAATAGTGGACGCTTTCTCCGATGCATCAAAGAAGTTTGGCCTGAAAATTAACATCAAGAAGACGGAGGTGCTGTACCAACCCAACTCTACAAGAACCCGAGAGACGGAGATCATGGTTGACGGAAACAAGCTGAACTCTGTTCCGGAATTTCGGCCGACTACGCCAGAGACTCTGGAACAACCACCATGTGTCCATTCGGGTCAAAGGTAAGATCTACCGTGCAATCGTGCTATCCACCCTACTATACGGAGCCGAGGCCTGGACAGCGTACAGACAGCAGGTGAAAAAGCTGCATGCCCTTCATGATGCGAAAATCCTGCGTTCAATCATGAGGTAACCTGGAAGGACAAAGTGACGAATAAAGGAAATACTCGAACGGATGGGGCTGACCCTCTATGGAAGATCTTCTGATCAAAAAGAATCTCCGGTGGACTGGACACCTCATGAGGATGTCATCAGACAGGCTACCAAAGCAGATCCTCTATTCTCAACCTGTCTTCTGGCTACAGAAAGAGAGGCGCCCCCGTCTCCGGTTCAAAGATACCATCAAGAGAAACCTGAAGCTGAGAGACATTAAGACCGACTCATGGACGCAACTCTCACAGCAGAGAGCTAAATGGACAGCGGCAGTCAAGTAATGAAAGCAGTCTTTGTCGCATCGCGACCGACAGCATGATGATGACTGATCCCACACTCGCGCCATCTTGAGTTCATAAACAACGTTAAGCCCCAGTCACACTTACCCGGATCAGTAGCCGGACGAGGCCCGGACCGTGAGCCGGCGTGATCCGTGGCGATCCGGCGTGATAATGGCGATCCGGCGTGATCCGTAGCTCATCCCTGGCTGGTCCTTGGTGATCCTTGGTGAACCTTGGTGATCCGTGTCTAGTCCGGCCTCATCTGGGTTCGGCCCTGGATGTTTTAAACATTGTAAAACATCTGGGGTGATCTGGGGAATATTGCAATCCGGGGTTAACCGGCATCATCCGTGAGTGATCCATGACTCATCCGGGTTGTCCGGGGATCATCTGTGTCTCGTCTAGGGCAGTCCGGGTCATTTTATACTCCGGGAGTAGTCCGGGGGTTGTCCGGGGGTCATCCGGGGGTTGTCCCGGGGTTGTCTGGAGCCGATCCGGGGCTGATCCGGGACTAATCTGTGGCTGTGGATAGTGGCTCATCTGTGTAGGTGTGAGAGTGAGGCAGAAACGACCAAAAATAGCGATTTTATCCGTGGCGGTCTGGGGTGGTGTGGGGGAGTGGTCCAGGGGTGGACCGGCTAAAAATCTGTGGCTGGTCCAGCTATGTGTGACTGGGGCTTTAGTTGTGTGACTGATTCTCGCAGAGCCCTAACAATGCTGTGGTTCACTGTTGAGCCCTTAAATTGAAATGAAAACGCAGATCAGGTAGTGAAAGTGTTATTCTGCTAGGTTCTCATGTATTTCCAAATAAGGATACAGACACAGAAAAGACTGCTCTCATGGATGGTGAAAGTTAGGCATGATTTTGGCACCACAGTTGGTTGGCGGGGTGAGCATTCAGAGCAATCGCAGATTTTTTTTCTTTTTTTTTTTCTTGAAGATTTATACTGCCTATCATGGATAAGTCTGAATAGACTTGTTTTCACCATTAAACAGTTTGCCGATAGAAAGCCCGAGCCTACACTTTTACCAACCCAAGGGATTTTTAACCTCCCACCCCACATAGACATCGTATGAGAGCCACTGGCCTTTTATGACGCTGTAAGATATACACAGCAGTGGAAATCCAAATTGGCAGAGGTAGGGGCACAGGGAATCAAACCACCAATCTTCAGATTAGGAGTCCAACCTAGAAAAAAGGCAGACACTCTAACCACTCTGCCACAGAGAACACCATGATCGCTCAGCATTGTATGGTAAACATTTTCCTGGTTACAACTGTACTGGTCAGTGGCCTCTGCACCTCCTGGGGTTCAATGCTCACTTATTGTGATTGCAGATCTTTCAGCGCTGACCTCGATTGCATTCGAAAGCGAGGCTCTGTGCCATCGATGTGGCGCCCCCACACGGGTGGAGTCAGTCAATATAGATCCTCTATTCTCAACTGTCTTCTGGTTACAGAAAGAGAGGGCTCCCTCGTCTCCGGTTCAAGGATACCACCAAGAGAAACCTGAAGCTGAGAGACATTAAGGCTGACTCATGGACGCAACTCTCACAGCAGAGAGCTAAATGGAGAGCGGCAGTCAAGTGATGAAAGCAGTCTTTGTCGCATTGCGACCTACAGCATGATGATGATGATGAAGCTAGATTATAATGATCGATCTAATATATTTATCTAAGAAAAATGACAGAAACCCAAAACCATCGGACTATGCAACTTTAATGTCATGCCTTATATAGTACATATATACTGACTAATATATTATGGGGGAAACAGTATGTCTCTATCGGTCCTTATTTTCGGTATGTTATCTACAGAAATGTGTTACCATTGGCGCCACCTGTTAACATTGATTTTCGTATCATTGACTATTGGATGTCAAACATATGGTCATTCTGACATATTTCTTTGGAGGAAACCTGCTGCCGCCACATAGGCTAGTCTTTCCGATAAGCAACAAGTGATCTTTTATATGCACTTTCCCAGAGACAGGACAGCACATACAACAGCCTTTGTTGAATCAGTTGTGGACCACTGGCTGGAACGGAACATAACCCAAACTGCTAATGGGTCCACTAAGTAGGATCGATAGGATGACCGACACCTTCACAGGTGGACACACTACCGCCTGAGCTACGTCCCGCTCCTAGAAATTGGTGTTGTTCATGCACTTGATTACCGGACGCGGTGGCCGATTCGGTAGATCGCAGGCTTCCCTTCTGGAAGGCAGGGGGTTCGATTCTTGGTCGAGTCAAAATTTAAACTTGTCGCTTCCTAGCCTGGCACTCAGCATTAATAGGATCGGCCAAGGACTGGTTAGATCAGTGTTGGGTAAAGTATTTGTAATATCATATACAAGAGTCCTTTCATTTTATCTATATGTTTTTTAACGTTATTTCAAAACAACATATTGCATTTCAGTAGTACTGGACACTCTGTCTGTAAACTCCACGACCACTTCTTCATGTACTTGTTCAGGAACAACACATTGGCTAGTTGCATTATATGGATGTTTCTCTGAGCAAAAACAAATATTAAAAAAAAATTTAATTTAGATTTGTGGGAGGGGGTTCCTGGGAAACCAGGAAAGCCCCTAAATACGCCACTGTGGTAGGTCGACAGTATATATATATATAATATATATATATGAAGTGGGCGTGTCTACTCGCCTTGAGCAATTTGCGCACTCGTCCAACGGGAGCGCAAATTGCTTCCGCATGTGCACGCGACGGTTCGCGGGGGTAAAGCGTTGCTTAGCGACTAGCTAAGCAACGAAAGAAGGTCGGGCGTTCGGGGCCTGACCCGGCAGACGTGTTTATTCGCGCTCTGTCATTTTCAGCCGATATTCGGTCTTTTTCTTATCTAAATTCTAAAACCAAGGTAATCAAATCACACGGGAGGAAAAGGGAGTTAGTAGCGCCTTAAATAGGTATGCATATTTCGCTGGTATCCTTGTTAGTTATGGTAAGAATAAAGTCGTGAGCTCTCGTGAAGGTGGACTGAGACGTTCCTTGCATTCTTTACTATCCTCCAGTATTATTGTGGATTAACCGCTATAGAAAACCTGATATTCGATTGCTTTATATGTAATTAAGGGCCTTAAGCCTAAGTAGGCCTTATGCAGTTACTTACTCCATCTGTGGGAATATAATGACAGACTATAACAGAATTTAACGTAGTGTTACTTCAAGGCGGAAATTAACGACATTAACTTAGAACTGATTATCAGTGACAGCGGCGGCATCCCTAGCCGTACGCGTACTTCTAGAATTATTCAGTAACACAATTAATATACCGAAATGCGAAGGGGACAGCCAGCTAGTTGAAATAACCTAACTTATAGAAGTAGGGAAACTTTAGGCCTATAGGCGCGCTCGTCGGCGAATTGCGTATGTAGATGAAACTCTGGCTGGCCGCCTTTAGCGCGGGGCGGACACCGACGGCGACGGACTAACTGCAGACGGGAGGAGGAGCCGCAGCAGCCCGCGGCAGGCTCAGGAATTTCACATGGAAATTATTACATACCATTAACACGTTAGGCTCGCCTTAGGCGGGGGCAGATTAGCCGAACGGTTAAATATATATATATATCTATATCTATATATATGGGTCATTCTTTAAAACTGGGACCACATATTTGGTTTCCACATTACAATGCTGATAATTTGTTCTTTCTTTTATTGATTGCAAGTCAAATAATGCTTGTGTCCTCTGTGCATTAAGTATGTTAGCAACAGTACATTTATAGAAGCTATCGCAAGAAAGAAAGTAAAAGTTTACTTATATGATTTTGTGCTAATGTGAAAAAGTGAAAATTTACACATTTACACTTATGCATGTAGCCAAACTTGTTTTCAAGTTATTTTAAAACTTTTTTCTTGCCATAAACTTGTTCGCTTAACAGTAATAAACAAAATCGTGTTTTCACTTTTGGTTTCCATGTGACATTTCCATGCCCAGTTTTAAAGAATGACCCATATATACTTATATATATATATATATATTATATATATGATGTATCTATATATATATATATATATATATATATATGAAACAGTGTCTAATATATGTATATATCTGTAAATATATGTTATATATATAAATACGCAAATATATGAAGTGACAGGTAGGTCTGACCTCACTCATTAATATATTGTTTGTTGGGGTTTAATGTCCTATCAACAGCTGGGGTCATATTAGGATGAATTCACTAATAATATATATATATATTTATATAATTATATATGATATAAATAACAATCCATAAATGTAAAAACAAAATCAAATAAATATTTGCTTAATCGATTCGGTTGTAATCATTTTAAATATCTAACCGGACATATATATGGGTGACCAGGAGTCACCCGCAGGTGGCATCGGTGTGGCAGAAGCAGGAACTAACACCTAGGATAATGATTGATTGATTGGTGGTTGCTTTACGCCGTGTCGGCAGCATAGGCCATATTCACGGCGAGAAATGTTTGTTTTTTGTTCAAACCATCGCTTTTACATGTAAAGCAAGAGACAATCAATTATGTGCCAATAGACACTAATTAAATTAGAAAGCTCACAATCATATATCTGTGGTCAAGGGAAACAAATTCCCATAGAAAAAGAAAAGTTTCATTAATAATTAATAGAATCCATTTAGTAAACTATATAAGGTGGTACAGTCCAGCTGCCCTCAAAAAGGCTAAAATGTTTTCCTGTTTTACCTTAGTAAAAAGGTCATGCATACTGTCTGCAGTGTAGAACCGTTGGCGCAGGGCCAAAAAATCAACGCAACTTAGTAAAATGTGTTTGAGTGTCAGTGGGGACTGACACCCAATACATTCAGGGGGAGGTTCCCCCTTGAGCAGAAAAGCATGTGTAAGCCACGAGTGGCCAACACGGCAGCGGCTAAGGACCACTTGGTCCCGCCGACCTCCCGCATGAGTCTGTGGTGGCTTTCCCACAGATGGTTCAATTTCTTTAAGTTTATTAATGTTTTCATCCCACTCATGTTGCCATTTGGATTTTATGTGGGTGGCTATTAGTGGTTTCAGATCAGAGTGAGGGATCAGACACGGTTCAAGATCACAGTTCAGGGCCTTCTTCGCAGCCCGATCAGCTCGTTCGTTTCCTTGTATGCCAGCATGGCCAGGCACCCAGCACAGGTGGATATCATACCCATCTGTTGTCAGTTGGTTCATTTTATAAATGACCGTTGCTAGAATAGGGTGATTCGTTTTCAGTCCAGCAACAGCCAGGAGGCAAGAGAACGAATCACTGTATATAACATAGTTAGTGTGGTTGGATACCTCGATACACTCCAAAGCGAGAAGGAGTGCTCGGGCCTCTGCAGTGAAAATCGAGCTCTGATCGGGCAAACGTACACCAAATTTTTCCCGTCGGCAGACTGCCGCAGCAGCTACCCGGCTTTGGTCTTTCGAACCATCAGTGTATATGGAGAGGTGGTCTGCAAACTGGCCTTGAATCTCTGCATGCAGTCCTTGGTACTCGAGTGGATGTGTCCCAGATTTCCTCAGTTCCGTGAGTCGGAGGATAACCGATGGCTTTCTCAACGACCACGGGGGATGTTCTGGGACTTTGGCATCCTCCAACACGTCCAAATCCACGCCCAAGGCCTCCAAATGAGGTTTCATTCGGAGCCTCAGTGGCCGGATGTA
Source organism: Branchipolynoe longqiensis (assembly GCA_030323885.1). NCBI lineage: Eukaryota > Metazoa > Annelida > Polychaeta > Phyllodocida > Polynoidae > Branchipolynoe > Branchipolynoe longqiensis. The sequence continues at coordinate 97,295,569 of CM059186.1, forward strand.
ATTTGGCCTGGCTTCATACCTGGATTCGTCATGTTGCTCGAATAGACAATTGTGTGCAGGATTCAATGCATTAGTTTTTATCTTGACTACATATTGCATGGCCAGTTTGATTCTCCTGTTGTTAAGTGATGGTTCATTGGCTTCGACATAAAGGCTCTGAACTGGTGAGGTGCGGAAGGCCCCAAGGGCCAGGCGCAGTCCCTGGTGGTGGATCGTGTCTAGCAGCCCAATATATGATTTCCTTGCGGAACCGTATACTATGCTGCCGTAATCCACTCGTGAACGAACCAAGGTTCTGTACACGGAGAGCAGAACATCTCTGTCCGCTCCCCACTCTGAGCTGGACAGCACCCTCAGAATATCCAGCGCTTTCAGGCATCTTGTTTTCAGGTACTTTATATGTGGCACAAAAGACAGTTTTGCGTCGAGAATGAGGCCCAGAAATTTGGTTTTCTCAACGACTTTAATGGGATCCCCATCCAGGGTCAGCTCCGGTTCCGCATGCATTCTACGCAGCAGGCAGAAGTGCATGCAGACTGTTTTGGTCTTGGAAAATTTGAAACCGTTCAGAACTGACCATCGATGGATCCCATTTATGCTTGGTTGTAGCTGTCTCTCTATGACATTCATGTTAGCACCGCTGTAATATAAAACAAAGTCGTCCACGAAAAGACTACAGGAGACCCCCTGCTTTACAGCAGCAGCAATACCATTGACCTTGACCCCGAAAAGGGTCACGGCCAGTATGCTGCCTTGAGGTACTCCTAGTTCCTGTGAGTGTAGGCGGGAATAGGTAGTCTTGACACGGACGCGGAAATGCCTGAAGGCTAGAAAGTTCCTGATGAAAATTGGCAAGTGGCCACGAAGGCCAATCGCATGAAGATCCTCCATGATGCCATGCTGCCACGTTGTGTCATAGGCTTTTTCGAGGTCGAAAAAGACAGCCACAACGTGCTCCTTCTTAAGGAAAGCATCTCTTATGAAGGTCTCCATGCACACCAAATGGTCGAGGGTGCTGCGGCCCCGTCTGAAGCCACATTGAAGGTTGGACAGGTGGTGTCCTGACTCCAGTAGCCAGACGAGGCGGTTGTTTACCATGCGCTCCATGGTTTTACAGATGCAGCTTGTAAGGGCTATGGGACACCTAGGATAACAGATAGTAACTAATATAGAGAAGGGAACTGATAAGTGTTAGTGTCCTTGTTTATATTCCCATAATACATGGTTGGTTATTTGTTGGAGTTTTACATCCTGGCAACATCTAAAGCTAAGATTCCATATACGTGGTATGCGGTATCCGAATGCGAATGCGACAAAAAATCAAAAAGCATGTAAATGAATAGTGGTGCTTCCATACGACCGAATGCGAATATGAACGCGAATGCGAATGTGAATGCGGCAAATGGATCGACCCATGGACCAATCGGTGCAAAAGCGAATGTAAATACTGCTGCGTTTGCCAAAGAAAACAATAGTAACTTTGAACTTCCTTCACAAATTTGGAGCAAAAACCCCCAAAAATGCCATGGGTAACTTTTTTGGTGTGTTTGTTTGTTTAACCATCGCCCAGCACAAAAAGTAAACATCGGCTATTGGGGGTTGGCATATATGTATGCCGCATATACCACATTCGCATTCGCATGACACATGCCGCATACCACATATATGGAATCTTAGCTTAAGCCCATATCAGGAGCCCATAATCGATAATAGAGCACAAATATAATAGGATATTACTAGCCGTTAACACTAGCAGTACAATCCCGTCGTGCCTGGGCTGCCTAGACCGTATTGACCGCCTCCTCTCGGCGCTCCATTTCGCCTTTGCCCAACGCGCCTAGCATCATTAAGGGGCCACCCTTTGGGTACCAGCCGGCTACTGCTACGGGAGGGTAGGGGGAGGGTGGGGGAGGGCGGAGGATGGCATGGGGAGGTGGAAGCCGGGCGGGTGGAGGGTGGGGAAAGGCAGAGGCGGCGGTGGAGGGCGGCGGCAGGGAAGCCGGCGCGGGGGCCGGCCGGGGGGGGGGGGGGGGGGGGGGAGCTGGGGCCGGGCAAGTGCATGGGGGGAGCAGGGCGGGGGAGGGCAGGAGAAGGGCGGGGGTCAGGAAGGGTGGGGACGACGGGGGGAGGGTGGTGGGAGGAGGCATGTTGACCTCGGCGTTCATCAAAAGGTGTGTCCCGCGTTGGGCTGGCTGGTGCAGTACGCATGCGCTTAATGTGAAACGCACAGTCGCTGGTTCTACTACTACTACACTTACAGCAACCGCCGGACGCAGGCTTCCCGTGCGGACGGTCGGGAATTCGATTCTTGTTCGAGTAAAACCAATGACTTACACAATTGATACTTGTAACATCCTAGCCTGGCGCTCGGCATTGATAGAATAGGACACGCCCCCCACCCAACCCCCCACCCCACCCCGAATGACACCTATGTGGGGGGATGTGGTGTGTGCAGCTGTATTTGGCCAAAGGCTGCTGTTATTAACCCTCGGGGGTACCTGTCCGACCCCGGGGGGAGTTGCCTAGGAAACCGGTTCCATCCCCAGTGACACCTACCTCCGGTCTCCCCGGGGGAAGTGGTGCCGCAGACGGCCCGTGAACGGCGGGGGGGGGGGGGCGGTGAGCGGGGAGGGGAAGGGGCGAAACGGGGGAGGGGTAGGGGAGAAGAGTTGGGGGAGGGGGGAGGGAAGGAGGGAGAGGGAGGAGAAGGGGGGAGGGGAGGGGGGAGGGGGGAGGAGGGGGAAGGGGGGGAGGAGGGAGGGGGGAGGGAGGAAGGGGGGAGGGACGAGGGAGGGGGAGGGGCGGAGGGGAGGGAGAGAAGGGGAGGGAGAAAGGGGTTAGGGGGAGGGAAAGAGGGAGGGGTGAGGAGGGAGAGCGGAGGAGGGGGAAGGGGCGGAAGGAGGAGCGGTGGAGGAAGAAACGGGGAGGGGGAGTGGGAGTGGGAGGGGCAGGGGGGGTTATGAATATGGAGGAGGTGATGAGGTGTGTCAGATTTATTCACCGTGGCGCCGTTGAATAATGGGTGCAGGAGGGAGCGAGTGAGAGAGTGAGTGAGTGAGTGGGTGAGTGGGTGTGTGGGTGAGTGGGTGTGTGGGTGGTAGGCGGGAAGTGAGTGAATGTATTGGATGGAATCAGGTGTTAAAAACATGGACGCGGTGGCCGAATCGGTCGAGCGAAGGCTTCCAGTGAAGACGGTAGGGAGTTTGAATCCCAGTCGAGAGAATGTGATGACTTATATAATTGATACTTGACGCTATCTAGCCTGGCACTCGATGTTAATAGGATAGGACCAGAACTGGTTAGTACAGTATTGGGATAATGTGGGGGGTTAGGGGAGTTGGAGCCTGAGACCTGAGCAGGGATATTGGTGTCAGTAGCCTGGTCTCCCTGTAGGCGACACTATAAAGTCGCTATGAGTGTGAACTGTCACAAGTCGGTATCTGTCCTGATATGACCTTAGAGAGTCAGAAATCCGTCCGCCCGAGGCTGATAGTGGGGATGAGTGCGGTCATGTGACATCGCCCACCGTTACAGTAGCCTAGTTTAGAGCAGTGGAGCAGTTACCCAGGGCGCTCAGGGCCAGGATAACAAGCAGTAGTTAGTTCAAGCTTAGCAGATAGCCAACCCCTGGCGAGTAGAGAACCAATAAGATTACTGAGTAGAATATTTAATAAAAACTTTGCAGAATAATAAAGGTAACTTACAGCCCGACCTGAATTAGCTAGGCTTGTGATAATGGAGTAGCAATAGACTGGTAATCAGCAACAGATAGGCAATCAATCTTTAGGCTTTGTCCTAAATAATATTTGCATAACAAGTTATACCTCAGAAAACAACAACAAACAAACTATATCGGAACAATGTCATGGAATTGGTCAGATTCACATCAAGTGTGTGTATAACACTCACATGGTAACATATATGCATTAGATTTTTAATCTGATGAATTTGAATGTCTGTCACATTGGATTAAATAATTATATTCATATGCTGGTTATGATCTGGTTGTTTTAGTTTTAAGTACTTTCTGTTATGCATGACTAACTTTGGATATATTTGAAGTGAAAACATGGGTCAATATAATTCATATTTTTGAAAGTCCATCGAATTGTTGGAAGCATAGGCTTCAGCCGTGAGAGGTTCTATTAGATTGACCTAGTTTTTATGTTCTTTCTATCCAGCATTAGATACTTAATGAGATTGAGGACACCCATATTAATTTGGATATGTAGGATAGAATTGAACTAAATGCTTCGATTACGAAAACTGTATGTTTCCATCGGTCTGTGCAGCTGTACACATGTCCCATAAACACCACACAAAACTGAGATAATATTATACGCAGATCGCATGGTGAAACACTGAACAAACAACAATACTAGTTAGCCTTTCGTTTAATTGTTTTGCTAAGAACTGGGCAATGATCTATGTACAATTCATACAACTTTATCATCCTTGTGGTTGCTGGTCTGCTCGGTCCTCCCTGCTCAGGTCTCTGGCTCCAACTCCCCTCAACCCCCACAGTCCAGCTTTCTATGCACATTGACCACTCTCCCAGACCACACTGCTTAGCTCAGGCAAGCATTCTTGGGGCTGTCTCCAATCTCCCTCTTACACACAATTCACCTACCGATGGACTACCTGGTGCATCACTTTTATAGTATTTGTCCTTTTGCTACAAGGACCTGGACAGCAGTCTACGTTATTTCTAATCGCTGCCACACACTTTTACTGTTTCTTCATCCTTTAACATGTACCAAGCCTATCTTAATCTACACTTTTATTTTCACTGTTTGATAACCGTCGACTCTAAGCCCAACATCTGCATAATTTTACAATGGGAACAGTATTATTTCAATGACAGCCTCTGCTTCAGAATGTAGATTCATATTAACTTCCTATCTACGAGACAGATCTACTGGTGTAGATGAACGATACCTAGAAAGCCAATATACGAAATATACAATATTGAGTTACAGCGGTAAAATGATATTGACATAAGGACATTTATGTCATATATGTGAGTCATTGAATTAGTGCTGTCCAGCGACTACATGATATTAACTAGATATATTAAATATATGTTGATTACATATCACATCTAGATATCGATAATGATTTACTGTGATTAATGCATGCTGCACTATTCATTAACTTCACGCGGAGAAAAGGCTGTGCTGGTATGGGGGTGGGCTGCTGTGTCTAGCTAATCTAGTGGTTGGTTGGTTGTTGGAGTTTTACATCTTTGCAACAACTAAGGTCATATCAGGATGGGTACTGACTTGTAACAGTGCACACTCATGGCGACTCTATAGTGCTGCCCCACTGGGAAATCAAGCCGCCGACATCATGACCTGATATTCAACTGTCACATTATCCTGACACTGAGACAACCAGTCCTTTCCCGATCCTATTAATGGCGAGCGCCAAGCTAGGAAGCGACAAGTATCAATTTTATTATTATAAGTCATCGGTTTGACTCGACCGGGAACCGAAATCTCGATCTCTCCCGCTCGCGGGCCCCGTGCTCTGCCGATTCAGTCACCGCGCCTTGGTAGTACTGGTGTAGTGCAGAGGCGCCCGGATAATAGTCAATGTGTTGCATTATTACCGCCAATCAGCGTTATTGATGACGCAGCCGCGACCGGAGCGTATCATTACGTCCGCCGGCATCGGAGCAACTCACGTGATGGAGAGCAGCTGCTCCTCCCGGACCGGAAGCAGTGGCCGAATCGGTAGAGCGCAGGCTTCCCGTGCAGAAGGTCTGGAGTCCGATTCCTGGGCGAGTCAAACCAATGACTTATCAAATTTATACTTGTTGCTACCTAGCCTGGCGCTCGGTATTAATAGGATAAGGCACGGACTGGTTCGCTCACATACCCACTCATGCATAGCCAATGTGGTGCGTGCGGCCTGGGCATTAATGTGCTGCCCCACTGGGAGACCGGGCCACCGACACCATGCTATGATATCCCACACAGTCACATTATCCTGATACTGAGCAAACCAGTCCTTGCCATATCCTAGTAATGAATGCCAAGCGCCAGGCTAGATAGCGACATGGATACATTCTGTAAAGTCATTAGTTTGACTAGACTAGGAAACAAACTCCCAACCTTCCTCACGGGAAGCCTGTGCTTGTCAAACTATACCATATGTAAGTCTTGGAATGATTAATATGGTTATTTCAGCTGACTTGAGCTAGCTGCTGATGACAATATCAGACTACATATACATATATTGTAAATAACTGTGTTGGCAGACCAGGGCCAAAGCACTGACAAAAGACTGTATTCAATGAATAAACTATATATTTACAACAAGGATGGGCGTAGGAGCGAAGAACTGAGTGCTTGTATGCGTGGTTTGGGGTTTAGCAGCCTAGCAGCATGTAAGCAGGTCACCGACCTACTTGTGGTGGTTTTTTCACCTTTACTTTATCGAGGTTGATCTGAAAGAATAACACACAATTAAAAGATGCAACTTTGTCAAACTCTGTCAAGGTGATTCCATTGTGTATTGCCTTAGATTCTTTGAACTGCGTAAATATAATTAACCCACGGGCTGATTAGCTGTGGCGCAAAGGAAATCTAATTTCAGCTATCCTTGTTAGGCCTCATGGTTGTTGCTGCTTTGTTACTAAAATTTTGTGAATGCATTTTATTTTTATTTTTTAAACATGTGTTTATTAGTGTTCCTTGTTGCTGTTCTGTCATCGCAGTCAAATCTGAAACCATCCGATATTAGCTCAGCGTGAGCAGGGGCGCTATGGCTCAAAGAGCTGAGGTTGGTGAAAAATGATCCTCCCAGTGTTTGAGACCATTGAGAGGATAGAGCTGCCCCACTGAATGTTTTTAATAGACACTGTCATCAGAATTGGAGATATAAATAGCTCAATCTCACTATCCTGATGCCGAGTCAACCAGTTCTAGCATTATCTTGCTCCGAGAAAGTAACATTAGATCCACCAAGTTATTTTTAAATCTTTGGTTTGACTTGGCTATGGGTATCAAACCCATGACCTGTTACAAAGAGAGTGGACAACTGAGCGAGCAGGGAGGATTTGTGGGCTTTTTGTATTTTTGTATTCCTGATATGACCTTATATGTTGCTAGGACGTAAAGCAATAACAAACAAACAAAACACTGTATTTTTTGTTTGTTTTGGTACATTAGTTGATTAAGCCAGAACAGATTTCAACCGCGGACAATTGGTCTTTCTCATTCCTCTGTGCATTCATTGTTCTATCCTAGTAATGCCAAGCACCAGTCCAGGTAGTGACAAGGATAAATCTTTAATGCTAGGTACACACCTACCGTTTTTCCGCACCCACCTACTCTATTCGATCTAAAATTGCCCAAAAGTCGTGAGGTGTGCACTCCCCTAGCAGACCCACCGATTGCGATTCGCGACTTAAAACTCAATTTTAGGGCTAAAAGTGCTTCCTTACGATTGTGATTCGCGATTCGAAAAATGAAGCGGCCCATTTTCAGTTTAAAGCGGGTTGGGTCGCGAGTTTTAGTGCGCGAGTCGTAAACGGTAGGTGTGTACCTAGCATTAGTCATTGGTTTGATTTGGGTTAGGGTTTGAACCCGGGGGATTTGAATCTGATATCTGATTCTAAATGCTTAGATTTCAATTGCAGATTTGTTGTAACGATGTATTTTGCATAAATATGAACTTTAATTAAATGTGACATTGTTTGCTCGGCTGCAAGATAACCCACTTGGAGAAGCCATGCAGTCACCTTACTACATGCTTGCGGTTAAAACTGCATAGTCTGATGAAGCATCAAATTGTCAAAACTAAAACAGTTATCGATAAATAATTCTACATATTTAACTTAGATAAAAGATGCACTTATTAAGCATGTGTTGCCACATAGAAGGGAACACATACTGAGGCAATTTAATAGAACTGGTTACTGCTAAACCTACAATATCAGAATTTTGGCGTACTTGTTGAAACTAATTTTACACATTTGCACATAAAATATCTCAAAACCTAGCCATTTACCATAAAAGTTACTGCAAACTAAAGTCAGGTAGATTATAACAATCAATTTAATATATGTATCTCAGAAAAAATTAGAGAAACTCAAAACCATCAGACTATGCAACTTTAATTAAAATTCAACTCAACCAATGCCAGAGGCGGGTACCAAACTCATTCGACCACCCAGTCTGGGTGGGTACTGACTTGTGACAGTGCACACTCATGTCAACTTTATAGTGCTGCCCCACTGGTAAATCAGACTGCCAGCACCATAACCCGATATCCAAATCATATTATCTTGACACTGAGCAAATCAGTCCTTGCCCTATCCTATGAATGCCGAGCACCGAGCTATCAGGTGACAAGTATCAATTTTGTAAGTCATTTATTTGACTCGACTGCGAATTGAACTCCCCATCTCCCACATGTGAGGCCTGCGCTCTATCGATTCGGCCATCGCGTCCGGTTGTGCGTTGGTTGGGACGCTGGGTTTTATATGCTGGAAAGAGCAACGCTGACAAAGTAGTGTTAGCCGAGCCGGAAGGATTCTGCTGAAGGCGAGGAGGCTTTTATTCGGAAGTGAGAAATGCTTGCCGGGGAAAGCGATCAGGTTATCCCGAGTGGGTATGTGTGGGTGAGCTGATAGGTGTGAGTGGGTTTGTAAGTTTGTGGGTGGGTGTGAGTGGGCTTGTAAGTTTGTGGGTGTGGGTGTGACTATGAGTGCGTGAGTGCGTGAATGTGGGTGGGTATGTAAGTCTGTGGGTGGGTGTGTAAGTCTGTGGGTGGGTATGTAAGTCTGTGGGTGGGTGTGGGTGGGTATGTAAGTCTGTGGGTGGGTGTGTAAGTCTGTGGGTGGGTATGTAAGTCTGTGGGTGGGTGTGGGTGGGTATGTAAGTCTGTGGGTGGGTGTGTAAGTCTGTGGGTGGGTTTGTAAGTCTGTGGGTGGGTGTGAGTGGGTATGTAAGTCTGTGGGTGGGTGTGTAAGTCTGTTGGTGGGTGTGTCAGTCTGTGGGTGGGTGTAAATGGGTATGTAAGTCTGTGAGTGGGTGTGTAAGTCTGTTGGTGGGTGTGTAAGTCTGTGGTTGGGTGTGGGTGGGTATGTAAGTCTGTGGGTGGGTGTGTAAGTCTGTGGGTGGGTGTGTAAGTTTGTGGGTGGGTGTGTAAGTCTGTGGGTGGGTGTGAGTGGGTATGTAAGTCTGTTGGTGGGTGTGTAAGTGTGTTGGTGGGTGTGTAAGTCTGTGGGTGGGTGTGGGTGGGTGTGTAAGTCTGTGGGTAGGTGTGAGTGGGTATGTAAGTCTGTGGGTGTGTGTGAGTGGGTTTGTAAGTTTGTGGATGTGGGTGTGACTATGACTGCATGAGTGGGTGAATGTGGGTGGGTATGTAAGTATGTGGGTGGGTGTGAGTGGGTATGTAAGTCTGTGGGTGGGTGTGAGTGGGTATGTAAGTCTGTGGGTGGGTGTGAGTGGGTATGTGAGTGTGTGGGTGGGTATGAGTGGGTTTGTAAGTTTGTGGGTGTGGGTCTGACTATGAGTGCGTGAGTGGGTGAATGTGGGTGGGTATGTAAGTCTGTGGGTGGGTGTGTAAATCTGTGGGTGGGGATGTAAGTCTGTGGGTGGGTTTGAGTGGGTATTTAAGTATGTGGGTGTGAGTGGGTATGTAAGTCTGTGGGTGAATGTGGGTTGGTATGTAAGTCTGTGGGTGGGTGTGAGTGGGTCTGTAAGTCTGTGGGTGGGTGTGAGTGGGTATGTAAGTCTGTGGGTGGATGTGAGTGGGTTTGTAAGTTTGTGGGTAGGTGTGAGTGGGTATGTAAGTCTGTGGGTGAATGTGGGTGGGTATGTAAGTCTGTGGGTGGGTGTGAGTGGGTCTGTAAGTCTGTGGGTGGGTGTGAGTGGGTATAAGTCTGTGGGTGGGTGTGAGTGGGTATGTAAGTCTGTGGGTAGGTGTGAGTGGGTATGTAAGTCTGTGGGTGGGTGTGTAAGTCTGTTGGTGGATGTGTAAGTCTGTGGGTAGGTGTGAGTGGGCATGTAAGTCTGTGGGTGGGTGTGAGTGGGTTTGTAAGTTTGTGGGTGTGGGTGTGACTATGAGGGCGTGAGTGGGTGAATGTGGGTGGGTATGTAAGTCTGTGGGTGGGACTGGGTGGGTATCTAAGTCTGTGGGTGGGTTTTAGTGCGTATTTAAGTCTGTGGGTGTGAGTGGGTATGTAAGTATGTGGGTGAATGTGGGTGGGTATGTAAATCTGTGGGTGGGTGTGAGTGGGTATGTAAGTATGTGGGTGGGTGTGAGTGGGTATGTAAGTATGTGGGTGGGTGTGAGTGGGTTTGTAAGTTTGTGGGTGTGACTATGAGGGCGTGAGTGGGTGAATGTGCGTGGGTATGTAAGTCTGTGGGTGAGTGTGAGTGGGTATGTAAGTCTGTGGGTGGGTGTGAGTGGGTTTGTAAGTTTGTGGGTGTGGGTGTGACTATGAGGGCGTGAGTGGGTGAATGTGGGTGGGTATGTAAGTATGTGGGTGGGAGTGGGTGGGTATGTAAGTCTGTGGGTGGGTTTGAGTGGGTATGTAAGTTTATGGGTGGGTGTGAGTGGGTTTGTAAGTTTGTGGGTGTGACTATGAGGGCGTGAGTGGGTGAATGTGGGTGGGTATGTAAGTCTGTGGGTGAGTGTGAGTGGGTATGTGAGTGTGTTGGTGGGTGTGTAAGTCTGTGGGTGGGTGTGTAAGTCTGTGGGTGGGTGTGAGTGGGTATGTAAGTCTGTGGGTGGGTGTGTAAGTCTGTTGGTGGGTGTGTAAGTCTGTGGGTGGGTGTGAGTGGGTATGTAAGTCTGTGGGTGGGTGTGAGTGGGTATGTAAGTTTGTGGGTGTGAGTGTGACTATGAGTGCGTGAGTGGGTGAATGTGGGTGGGTATGTAAGTTTGTGGGTGGGTGTGATAGGTATGCAGGTATTGCAGGTATAGCAACACCTCAGGGAGTTTAACGCCCCCGCCTTGCAGAGTTGTAAACTACTGCCTTGTGGTACAGGTTCTTGACAGAACCGAAGGCTAAGGGAGCAAAACCCTAAACAGAAAACCATGTCACTGTGGCAGCATTAAGGGCAGTTGATGTATGGAACTCCCAACATCTCCCGACCAGCCACTGCAGGGAGAAATAGTTTTGCGCCTGTCTTTGACATGTGAAACCTCTATTTGCTCCCCGAGAGAGTGCCGCTGGTAACTTGCAAAAGCGAGCAGCACTTCAACACTTTTGCAGGCAGCTTTCATGAAATGTACAGACGACAGGTGAAAAAGCTGCATGCCTTCATGATGCGACATCTGCATTCAATCATGAGGCTAACCTGGAAGGTCAAAGTGACAAATAAGGAAATACTCAAATGGACGGGGCTGCCCTCTATGGAAGATCTTCTGATCAAAAAGAATCTCCGGTGGACTGGACACCTCATGAGGATGTCATCAGACAGGCTACCAAATCAGATCCTCTATTCTCAACTGTCTTCTGGTTACAGAAAGAGAGGGCGCCCTCGTCTCCGGTTCAAGGATACCATCAAGAGAAACCTGAAGCTGAGAGACATTAAGACCGACTCATGGACACAACTCTCACAGCAGAGAGGTAAATGGAGAGCGGCAGTCAAGTAATGAAAGCAGTAATGACAGCATGATGATGATGAGGATGGGTGGGTGTGAGTCGATTTGTAAGTGTGTGGGTGTGGGTGTGTCTATGACTGTGTGAGTGGGTGAATGTGAGTGGATATGTGAGTCTGTCGGTGTGCGTGTGTCCATGAGTGGGTTAGTGCGTGTGAGTGTGTATGTGAGTGTGTGGGTGGGTGTGAGTGGGTATGTAAGTTTGTGAGTGTGAATGTGAGTATGAGTGGGTTAGTGTGTGTGAGTGGGTATGTGAGTGTGTGTGTGAGTGGGTATGCACGTTGGTGAGTATGAGTGTATGTATGTGTGGCAGGATGAGTGCGTGAGTCTGTTGGAGTGAGTGCGAGTGAGTGTACCGGAGTGCGGGGTGGTAGGGTGTCCTACAAGCCTCCCTTAGCATGCACCACGAAGTAATGGGAAACACGCCCTGCTGTTTTAGGCTACAACCTTGGGCACAGTGAGCAACAACCTCGTCACAGGCAGGTGGCGCCACTGATTGCCCCCTCCCACCCCCACTCCGCGCACTCGCACCCATCCCGCCTCTCCCCTCCACTCCCTCCCCTCATTCTCCTCCCCGCTCCCCCTTGCTCCACCCTCCTCCCTCCACACCCTTCGCGTCCCTCCCCCCTCCATGCACTCCCACTCCCCGCTCTCCTTACGCCTCCTCCCCTTCCCGCCTCTCCCATCCCTTTCCCCCACCCGCTCCTTCCTTTCCCATTCTCCAAATCTTCCTTCTCTTTATAACTCCTCCCCTCCCTCCCATTTCGCCTCCATTCCCTCTCCTTCTCCTTTCCTCCCTCCTCTTCCTCTCCTTTTCCCCTGCTCTCACACCCCGCCTCCCTCCCCTCCCCTTCCCGCCCCTCCCATCCCCCCTCTCCCCTTCCCTCCTCTCCCCTCCACTCCCCTTCTATCCCTTCCCCCTCCCCTCTCTCCCATCCCCGTCCCCGATCCCCTCTCCCTCTCCCCCTCCCTCCATTTCCTTCTCCTCCGCCTCCCTGCCCACTCCATCCCCTCTCTCTACCTTCTCCCTCCGTCCTCCCTCCTCCCTCCTCCTCCTCCCCTTCCTCTCCTCCCTCCCCGCCCCTAGGAGGCGGGGAGGGAGGGGAGGGAGGGGAGGAGGAGGGAGGGGAGGAGGTGCTCCTCCCGCCGGCCCGAGGCTGTTCAGCCACCACGACTGTATTATCGACAGCGATAACATTCGGCAGCTTGGGGCGTGTGGCGGGTGGCGGGCTGCAGGCTGCGGGCGGCGGGCGGCGGGCGGTGGGCGGCGGGCGGCGGGCGGCGGGCGGCGGGCGGCGGGCGGCGGGCGGTGGGCGGCGGGCGGCGGGCGGCGGGCGGCGGGCGGCGGGTGGCGGGTGGCAGGCGGCGGGCGGCGGGTGGCGGGCGGCAGGCGACGGGCGGCGGACGGAAGGCGGTGTGGAGGGGGCGAGCTCCCGGCCACGTCGCCCGCCGCCCATCAGGGGGCGCCGTGGATCTATGGTAACCGACGCCCCGGGGCCCGGAGGTTTGGCTGCGTGTCTTTCCCATTCACAACATGCTGTCGTGGTGGGAGGTGGTGAGGAGGGATGAACATGGGAAACATGGCGCCTAGAGCACGATTCGAACCCACACTTCTTGCTATTCCAGATCTGGCTTGCTAACCATTACACTACCATGGCTCCCTGATGCAATCACCCTGTCCATGCCCACCTGTCTGTGTGTGGGTTTTTAGTTTTTTTTTGGTCTAAGAGGGCAGTGCAGACTACTACACTCATCCCCTAGGAATTGTAATTCTGTTCAATGGTTTACATCTATCTATACGTCGGTTTAATGCTTACAATTGGCTACTCCTACTTACATCGGGTAACTTGAACAACCATGCAGATAATAACTTGTACAAGCTCACAATGACCAGTGTCATGGGGTGACGAAAATAGAAAATAGTGTGAAAATAGTGTCCTAACCATTACACTACCTAGGCTGCCTGATGCAATCACCCTACCCACACCAACCTGTATATGTGGCTCTTTGTATGAGATTAGAGCAAACTACTACAATACCATCCAGATTGGTTCTTCTTTCTTTTTTTTAAAACTGTCAGCATGTTTATTCTATTTTCAATAATAATAATGATAATGATAATAATGCTACTGATAACGATACTAATGATAATAATAATAATAATAATAATGACACTAATGATAATAATGATAATGATAACAGTAATGATAATGATAATAATGTTAATGATAATACTAATGATAATTATACTAATGCTAATGATAATAGTAATGATAATGATAATAATGGTAATGGTAACTATAATAATGACAATGATAATAATGTTAATGATAACGATATTAACGATAATGATAATACGGTTAATGATAACGATGATAATGATAATGATTATGAGAAAGATAATTATGTTAATGAAAATTATAACAATAATGATAATGATAATAATGATACTAAGAGATTAAGATATGTATCTAGTCTCATAGAAGTATTCAAACAACGTTGAAGCACGCCCTTTACTCTTCACAGTTTCTCTTCAGTGCTTCAAAAGTCATCACGAATACACACATACACACTGTAATTATATTATATCTAGTTCCCACATTAAATATTCCTTGAAATTCACTTACATCAATGTGTAGTATGCGCAGTGTGATCTCTCCTTGTCTTGGACACACACAAACATATATATATATATATATATATATGTATATATGTGATGTATAATGCATTATACAAGTATAAATTCTAGGGGAACATATATTATTAATCCTTCATAGGCGCCTTGGTGGATTCCCCCCCCCCCCCTCCACCCCCAGTTGTCAGGGTAATCTATTCGGGTGGTGCCCCATGCCGTCGCACACTGGTGGAATTATATATATAGTTCAAATTTGACTGTCCCGACGAGTCTATAGGCGATAACGGCCAGAAGCAGCTGGCATACAGTGCTTAGAGCCCCTCACAGGTGGCGCCAGTGTTGCCCATGCTGTACTACACAGAGTTAGATAGGATACAGTGAATATAATATTACATAGGGAACTGAAGATAGATAGTGTCCTTTTTTATATTCACATAATGGATTATAGAGCACATATATATATATGTGTGTGTGTGGATGTATGTGCATATATATATATATTCGCATGTGGTTTAATTTATGCAAAGGATGTCGATTGTCTCGATGTAAACCCGTCACCCATGTTGAGATTGCTTAGGAAAATAGGTTAAAAAACATGGTCTTCTATAGCTTGCGCTGCATCTTACAACACACACACACTCCTACACACTAACCGTCACACACACACACTCACACACACTAATGTACACTCACACAGTCACACACACACTGATGCACACTCACACAGTCATACACCCATACACACTCACACAGTCACACACACTCACATAGTCACACACACATTCCTACACACTCACAGTCACACACACACTCTTACACACCCACACAGCCACACACACTCCTACACTCACACAGTCACACACATTCCTACACACTCACACACACACTGATACACACTCACACAGTCAGACCCACACTCCTACACACTCACACAGTCACACACAAACTTCTACACATTCACACAGTCACACACAAACGTCTACACACTCGCACACACTCCCACACACTCACAGAGTCACACACACACTCATACACACTCACAGTCACACACACACACTCCTACACACTCACACAGTCACACATATACTTCCTTCCCACAGTCCCACCCACGATTACACCCATTTAACCTGTTCGTGAGGGGTCAGAAAGGGGGTTGTAATCAATGCTGCTGGCATTCTAGCCAGAGCTCTGATGTTACCAGCGGTCCAGCGACCAATCAAATCATAGCTCACTCTTTGATGCCAAATCTACTTGCAGGGACATGTGCCATGCCCGAGTCTGCCTAGCTATCAGCGTTGGCGATACAATGAGCAACACTCCCCACAGAGTCCAATGGAGTATCCATCAAAGAGCAAAGTGTTATATATATATATATATATATGGATAATGGTAAACCCTTTATCACGTGTAATAAGCTCTGTAGTGGTTCCTCACACCCCCTCCCCTCTGGTGGGGTGGGGGTGGGTGACCAGCATTCACCTCGCCCCCCCCCCCCCCATCCTCTCGGGGCGGGATTTACCACTCGGTTGGAAGCATATATATATATATATATATATATATATATAGATATATACATATATATATATATATATATATATATCGCGGAGCAAAGGGTGGATACAGCAGTTCTTGAACTGATACATAGCATGGGAATGTGTGAATATTGCGGTTCTTTAAACTGATACAGAGCAGGGCAATGAGTGAATTCTCCTTTTCTTTTAACTGATACATAGCAAGGGGAATATGTGAATATTCCTGTTCTTTAAACTGATACAGATTAGGGGAATGGGTGGATACTGATGTTTAAACTGAAACAGATCAGGGCAATGGGTGGATACTGATGTTGTTTAAACTGATGAAGATTAGGGGAATGGGTGGATACTGTTGTTTAAACTGATACAGATCAGGGCAATGGATGAATTTGGCTGTTCTTTAAACTGATACAGATTAGGGGAATGGGTGAATACTGCTGTTCTTTAAACTGATACAGATCAGGGCAATGGGGACATGCTACTGTGAGCTAACCAGTCCTTGCCCTATATCCCACTCAGTAACATTATCTTGACACTGAGCTAACCAGTCCTTGCGCTATCCTATTAATGCCAAACGCGTGGCGAGATAGCGACAAGTATCAATTTTGTAAGTCATTACTGTGACTCGACTGCTAATCGAACTCCCAAACTTCCGCAGGAGAAGCCTGCGCTCTACCGAGTAGGCTGGTGAGGGGGGATATATCGCAAATAGAAACTTAAAGTGCCCCCCCCCCCACTCGGCACCGGCCTGTTGGACGGTTGTTTATCGGCGGTGGCTGTGATTAATTCCGGGGGGTGCTGGTGAAATACCGGTGTCTAGACTATCGATCTGTGCATATGCTGCAGGAGGCTCTTCACTGCGAGGCGACAGATTGCTACCGGGCTTATTCGGGGGGGGGGGGGGGGGGAGGCGAGGGTAGGATGGGGGGTGGGGGGAGATGGGGGGGGAGATGGGGGGAGGGTTGGATGGTGGATATGATGGTGGGTGGGTGGGAGGGTGGGTGATAGGGTGAGTGGGTGGGTCGATGGGTGAAAGGGAGGGCGGTGGGGTAGGACGGTGGGAGGGTTGTGGGTGGGTAGGTGTGAGATTCAGGGCGGGTGGTGGGTTGGTGGGTGGGAGGGTGGGTCGGCGGGTGGGAGGGAGGGTGGGTGGGCGGGTGGGTGATGGGTAAGGAGGGTAGGTGGGTAGTAGGACGGTGGGAGGGTTGTGGGTGGGTATGTGTGAGGTTCATTGTGGGTGGTGGGTGGGTTGGTGGGTGGGAGGGTGGCTGGGCGGAGGGTGATGGGTAGGGAGGGTAGTGGGTGGTAGGACAGTGGGAGGGTTGTGGGTGGGTAGGTGTGAGGTTCAGGGTGGGTGGTGGGTGGGTTGGTGGGTGGGAGGGTGGGTGGGCCGGTGGGAGGGTGGGTGGCCGAGTGGGAGGGTGGGTGGGCCGGTGGGTGATGGGTAGGGAGGGTAGGTGGGTGGTAGGACGGTGGGAGGGTTGTGGGTGGGTAGGTGTGAGGTTCAGGGTGGGTGGTGGGTGGGTTGGTGGGTGGGAGGGTGGGTGGGCGGTGGGTGATGGGTAGGGAGGGTAGGTGGGTGGTAGGACGGTGGGAGTGTGCGGAGGTGCCGGGTTTATGTGGTTATTCCGTTCCTATCTCCAGCCGGTACCTAGATTAGGGCAATGCCTTTGGTGTGTTGCGATATCATAAGCTCAGACCGAGGACTATTTAGGGTATGTGCTATATATATAGTCTAGGTGTAAATGTTGCTGTTCCTTTGTTTCTTTCTTTTGGTTTTATGTCCTGGCAACATCTAAGGTCATATCAGGATGGGTCTAGACTTGTGACAGTGCACACTCATGGCGACTTTATAATTATAGTGCTGCCCCACTGGGAGACCAGGCCACAGAGCACCATGACACAATATCCCACTCAGTCACAGAATCATGACACTGAGACAACCAGTCCTTGCCCTATCCTAGTAATGCCAAGCGCCAGGCTAGGAAGATACAGGTTTCTTGTTAGGAGTTTGTTAACATCAATTCGGATTGGGTTTGGTTGGATTTCTTTGATTTTTTTTAATAGTTTTTTTTAGAGGGGGTTTGACATGGGTGAGGGGAGGGGTAGTTAGAGTTAACGATCTGCGAAAGAGCCGTGTCATTGGTTCAGGAAGTTGGTGCCCTTTGAGCTATAATCCAACGGCTCAGTCGGGCCTGTGGACCTGACACCCCACACCTTGACCTCACGCAAATCCTCCAGGGAGAGCCGTCTGCTTGAGTTATTTACCTCTGAAAAGCCCGCCTTCATCCATCTCACCAGTCAATGAGCCCGACCCGTGATAGTGGCGGGGTGAGAGGGTGAGAGGGTGTGAGGGTGAGAGGGTGAGAGGGTGAGAGGGTGAGAGGGTGAGAGGGTGAGAGGGTGATAGGGTGATAGGGTGATAGGGTGATAGGGTGATAGGGTGATAGGGTGAGAGGGTGTGAGGGTGTGAGGGTGTGAGGGGGTGAGGGGGTGAGGGTGAGAGGGCGGGAGCATGAGAGGGTGTGAGGGTGACAGGGTGTGCCGCTGTGATGGTATGACGGTGTGACGGTGTGACGGTGTGACGGTGTGTAGGTGTGTGGGTGTGACGGTGTGATGGTGTGATGGTGTGACGGTGTGATGGTGTAACAGTGTGACCTTGTGACGGTGTGCCGGTGTGAGGGTGTTTGGGTGTGTTGGGGTGAGGGTGTGTGGGGGTGAGGGTGTGAGGGTGAGAGGGTGAGAGGGTGAGAGGGCGTGACGGTATGACGGTGTGATGGTGTGACGGTGTGACGCGTGGCGGTGTGACGGTGTGACGGTGTGACGGTGTGAGGGGGTGAGGGAGAGAGGGTGAGAGGGTGTGAGGGTGTGAGGCTGACAGGGTGTGACGATGTGACAGTGTGACGGTGTGACGGTGTGACGGTGTGGCAGTGTGACGGTATGAGGGTGTGTGGGTGTGACGGTGGGACGGTGTGGACTTTAAAGTAATGAGTGTGTGAGGATGTGAGATTAAGAACCTTGAAGGTGTGATGGTCCACTGCTAGAATCCACTGAATAACTGATGAAACTCTCTCCTTACCCCTCACCCCCCCCCCCCCCCCCCCACACACACACACAGGCGATCACTCCGTGAGGTGTGGCGCCAGCTTGAATATTCAATATTCAAGGAATGAACCCTGT
Source organism: Branchipolynoe longqiensis (assembly GCA_030323885.1). Lineage (NCBI taxonomy): Eukaryota > Metazoa > Annelida > Polychaeta > Phyllodocida > Polynoidae > Branchipolynoe > Branchipolynoe longqiensis. Next base: position 97,314,538 of record CM059186.1, read on the forward strand.
TTTCTGGGCAGTGTTGACAATTCCGCCTGGGGAATCTGCATTAGTGGCGCGCTGCCATCACGTGTTTGACTGATTCAGGCAATTGGCAATTGCGGCTGTAATCTATTGGCTTGCGGGTATTTCGGAACCAAATCCACCACACGCAATGAATACAGTTGTTATCCATTGGAGAGACAAGTCATTCCAGCTCCTCCCACTCACGATCACTGACAGACAGATATGACTTGACTAGCTGGTGTAAGACAGTGTAATGGGACGCGTTTGGTACTAGGCTACTGACACTGTCAGTCGTTAGTTACTCCCACATAACTACTCTGGATAGGGGTGAGAGTGTAAGTCACTGGCAGTGCCAGTTGCTGACACTGTTCGACACTAACCATGTCCATCACTGACACTGTCAATGCTTAAACTGTCCATCGCTGACAGTGTCAACACTGACACTATCTGTCCCTGACACTGTCAACGCTGATACTGTCCATCGCTAACATTGTTGACACTGACATTGTCAATGTCTAACACTGTCAAGACTAACACTATCAGTTGCTGACACTGTCTATTGCTGATGTTCTTGACACTGACACTGTCCATCACTGACACTCTTGGCACTGACACTGGCCGTCGCTGACACTGTCAACGCTGACACTGTCAACACTTACACTGTCCATCACTGACACTGTTTGCACTGACACTGTCACTCGCTAACATTGTCGATACCTGCACTGTCAGTTATGGACACTATTGGTACTGACAATGACACTGCCCGTCCGTAACAGTGTGGACATTGACAGTGTCAGTCACTGACTGTGTCTACACTGACACTGTCAGTCGCTGGCACAGTCGGCACTGCCACTGTCCGTCCACTGGACGTAAATCAACCAACTAGGGGAGGGTTCGGACAGGTTGGGCTAGAGCGGCTGGGTCGAGAGCTGCATTATGGTGTAGATGGCATGGTATCCGATAGGGACAGCACTATAAAGTTACCAACCCTGAGCACTGTTCGATGTCAATCCTGGCATTACCTTAGATGTTGTTAGGGCAGAAAACCCCAATAAATAAATATTATTAAGAGGGTTCCCTAAAGGCTCATTCACACCTTACCAGATTGGGGTACTGGATAGAAAACTGACACTGTCCGGTGAAATATGTCAATATCCGGTTTATATATGGTAGGCATCCGCCATTTCCGTTCTCTGTCCGGTAGTGTCCAGCTTGTACGGTTGCAAGTTTTGAACATGGACAAAACTTGTACTGGACACCACCGGACTGACGTGCACAGTTGGTGTCCGGTTTAAGTCCGTTTAGTCTGTTTTGTCCGGTTCACGTCCAGTTCCCATCTGTTATGCCTCCAGTTTGCTTCCTGAAGTGTCCATTGATGCTGTTGCAGGAATTCGGTCCGTCAGTTTTTTATATGTTTTCGGCACATCCATGAACAGTCCGGTACATGTCCGGTTGATGTTTTGTCCGTCCGTTTGACATTCGGTTGTCGTCCGGTTATCGTCCAGTTATCGTCCGGTGGCTATTTGTTAATGTCCATACCTTGTCCGTTTAGTATTCATTTCGTCCGGCGGCCTTTGACCCGATAGTGCAACATTTCGACACATTTTGGTACATTTTGATACCGAACACCACTGGACTAGAAAATTCTTTGTCCTGTTATGTCCGGCGTTCAATCCGGTAAGGTGTGACAGGCACTTAAGAAATCAATCGAAGACGCACATTGACTTTTACATTGCGGTCTGATGCGCAATTGACAGTGCAATTTCTTTAAATTGAATCAAAAATAAATCAAAACCAATAAACGCATCATCCTTTTCATTTGTTCTGGAATGATTAAATTACAACCGAAGGGTGATGATGCAGCCTCGGAGGGCTGGAAGAGTGAGGCTGGAGTCTTTGTCATTACCGGAATGCAGAGAGCTTGGGGAGGTTACGTCTTTCACACACACCAAACAGAGGGGGGGGAAGGAAACGGGAACTGGAAATTTCTTCCCTATTTGACTTTGACTTTGGGGTTCTGAAATTGGGCGGTCCGATTAGTTTTTGTTTATGTTTTTGTAATATATATGGGCTATTTAAAACTCGCAGATACCATCTGAAAGCCAACCAAGACTCACTGTCATTTGATAGTTTTCTTTCTTTTTGCTTTTCTTTTTGGTGATGGTGTATTTATGCTGCCCATAACGGTTAAGTCTCATGGCTTAGTGTTTTTCTTAGGTAGTGCTGTATGCCTGGGATGAATCTTTATTGTTCTTCTGTTTTCTTTGATGCATTTTTGTGTTGTTGTATTGTTGCTGTGATGCAACGTCTTGCCGAGTCTTGCCTTTACCAAAGCAACATGTCAGATTTCACAGGTTGTGTGCTTCAGACCAAAGATATCCGTTTATTAAGCGGCTGTCACACCTCGCAACATACATAATTGACTAGTCCGGTGGTGACAAGTATCAAAATGTATTAAAATGTGTCGAAATGTTGCACTATCGAGTCAATGGCCGCTGGACGAATGAACATGAAATGGACATGAAACAGACATGAAACAGACATAAAAAGGACATGAAACAGACATGAACAGATAGCCAATGGACGAAACAAACTCAAACTGGACAAGAACTGTAGACATCAGCCTGGCGGTATCCGTTCCTAGTTTTGTGCATGTTCAAAAGTTGTACGGACCCAAAATGGACTTTGTTCGGTTTCTGTCCATTTCCCCCAATCCGGTGAGGTGTGACAGAGCCTTTATAAAAATCACTTGGAACTAAAGTTAGATAGATCATGTGTTTGCTTCAGATATTTCTAAAGGTAGCAAATTTCACCGCAAAGTAAGGTAGATTATAAAGATCAATATAATAAATATATCTATATTATTACTTCCTTCCATAATAATTAGCAAACAAAAGATAACAGAAAAGGAGACAAGTCAGATTCATATGGATCGAGCCTATAACTCTGGCTGGCCCTTTAGACCTACCATTAATTTGATTAAACTAAATCGTTGGTAAAATGGGCCATTAGTAGTTGGGTGAGGCGCCGCCTGGAGGAAAGGAGGGGAATTAGGGGAGCTGCTTGGAAGCAGGCCTCCTGGTATCCAGGCCACGGCCCAACCTCCAGTAACCCATAGTAGAAAGGAGCATATCAAAAGGAAAGGTTACAGGAGCAATCGTAATAATAACAATAGAAGACAGAAGAATTACATACATAATAATATTTGCATAAGTACTTTATCCATCACACAATAAATAGAGTAGAAAATCAGACCCATATAGGACTGTGCAACTTTAACTATTGTTGTCTTGTGCACTTTCTCTCGGGACTGAACGCGGTGGTCCAATTGATAAAGCACAGGGCTTCAATGAGGAAGGTCAGGAGTTCTATTCCTGGTCGAATCAAACCAAAGACGTACACAATTGATATTTGTCGCTTCCTAGCCAGGCACTCGGCATTAAGGATAGGGCAAGGACTGGTTAGTGCAGTGTCAGGATAATGTGATTGAGAGGGATATCAGGCCATGATTTCCCTATGGGGCAGCACTATTAGGTTGTGTATCCATATACTGTTCCCTTGTGGCTTGTTTCCTTGTTCTGTATTCGCTTGTGACCTTGTGATGCACCACACAGACAATGAACATGTTCTTTCTCTATGTTCCCGGTCAGTACGTCAAATGTACTGTGCACAAGGCCATACAGTCCTTGGTTACAACCTATGTGAATGGCCACTAAGCAAAGCACAATTTCATTGTATGTGTGGCGCATCACAAGGTCACAAGCGAACATGGAACAAGGGAACATGCCACAAGGGAACAGTCTATGGATACATGGCCTTAAGTAGCATTGTCGGTACACATCCTGATATGGCCTTAGATGTTGCCAGGATGTAAACCTCCAACAACCAACCAATTTGCTCTCCTGTAGGGCAGACCTGCGTGTACACTGATGAAATGGCGATGCATATGGCTGCCATCGGGAACAAATCACATGTGTTAAGCACATATTCAATGCAGTCGCAAAGCCCACAGAGATGTTATTATGTCATGCAGGCCATTTAGGCAGTAGGAATTGGCGTGGGGAGGGGAGGGTAAAAATAGCAGCCGCAGCAGAAATGGAAGTTGTGTGTGAATGGCTGCTAAAGCATGTGTTTAAATGTACATGTCCCACCCCACCAGCCTGGCCCCTAAGTACCCGGGTCAACCCAGTGCAGAACAAATCGGAGAGAGCTGCTAACATGGCGAAATGTTGTGTACGCTACTTGATATTTCAGTAAACCAGTGCAGAACAACTCGCAGAGAGCCAATAACATGAAGAAACCTTGTGTATGCTACGTAATATTTCAGTAAACCAGTGCAGAACAAATCGGAGAGAGTCAGTAACATGGCGAAACCTTGTGTACGCTACTTGATATTTCAGTAAACCAGTGCAGAACAAATCGGAGAGAGCCACTAACATGGTGAAACCTTGTGTACGCTACTTGATATTTCAGTAAACCAGTGCAGAACAACTCGCAGAGAGTCAGTAACATGGCAAAACCTTGGGTATGCCACTTGATATCTTAGTAAACCAGTGCAGAACAAAATCAGTAACATGGCAAAACCTTGCGTACTCTACTTGATATTTCAGTAAACCAGTGCAGAACAATTCACAGAGAGTCAGTAACATGGCGGAAACCTTGTGTATACTACTTGATATCTTAGTAAACCAGTGCAGAACAACTCGCAGAGAGTCAGTAACATGGCGAAATCTTGTGTACGCTACTTGATATTTCAGTAGACCAGTGCAGAACAACTCGGAGAGGGCCACTAACATAGCAAAACCTTGTGTACTCTCCTTGATATTTCAATAAACCAGTGCATAACAACTCGCAGAGAGTCAGTAACATGGCGAAACACTGTGTATGCTACTTGATATTTCAGTAAACCAGTACAGAACAAATCAGAGAGAGCCACTAACATGGCGAAACCTTTTGTGCTCTACTTGATATTTCAGTAAAACAGTGCGAAACAACTCACAGAGAGTCAGTAACATGGGGAAACCTTATGTATGCTACTTGATATATCCGCGAAGCAGTGCAGAACAAATCGCAGAGAGCCACTAACATGGCGAAAGCTTGTGCACACAACTTGATATCTCGCATCCCCCAACCAGAATGTGAATATGCCATGCTATCGCTTTGAGTTTGAGTTGAGTTGTATTTAACCACAGATTTTAGTATTTATCTTATGGTAAACGCAGGCTTTATTTGCAGCGCCTTAGATTTTCTCCTGTTCTTAAAGGGGCAGTAACATCACCAACACAACTTTATTGATCGATAATCATCATGATCGAATATGACTAGGAATAGTTGGGGGGAATCTATTCTTTTTAATTATTCATATTTTGTATGTATATTAGTTAATTAAGCAATGGAAACTTCAATGGCGGACAATTCTTCTTCCTCACTCCACTGTTCCTTGCCCTATCCTAATAATGCTGACTCAATGCTAGGGAATGACAAGTGTCAATTGTTAAATCATTGGCTTGACTCGGCCAGGGTTCAAACCTGATGGTTGGAATTATACAACCTGCCAACCCAGAAGCGGGCGCTTAACTCATTCGGCCACCCTGTCTGGTTTGTATTACTAGTCTACTTTATAGGAAACAGACAGTTTGTTTTATTTAATGACGCCTCTAGAGCACATTAATTTTATCATCAGCCATTGGATGTAAAACATATGGTCATTATGACATTTTTCTTTAGAGGAAACCTGCTGCTCTTTCGGCTACTCTTTTCGATAAGCAGCAAGGGGCCTTTTATATGCACTTTCCCACTTTACCACAACCTTTATAGCCACTCTTTACCTGATGCATTGCAACGTGCTGGGGCCCATCCATTTTGTGTCTAGCTAAATTCCCATCATGAGAGATTGGCAATACTCTATGCCTTGCACCCATCAACACAATTATTTATCTATCATTTACCAGACCTTTTCAGTCTGTGAAGATTCATTGAATAATCTGGAAGAACGAGATTACTCCCGATCGGTGATATCAACTTATTGTTTCCTTATGGCTGGCGCACACCTCCCGTTTACGATTCGCGCACTAAAACTCGCGACTCGACCCGACCCGCTTAAAACTGAAAACGGGCCGATTCATTTTTCGAATCGCGAATCGCAATCGTAATCGGCCCGTTTTAGCCCTAAAACTGAGTTTTTAGTCGCGAATCGCAATCGCTAGGTGTGCGCGGGGAGCGCACACCTAGCGATTTTTGTGCGCGAAACGGGCAGTTTTATATCGTATACGGTAGGTGGGTGCGCACAAACGGGAGGTGTGCGCCAGCCATTAAGGCTGCATAACCAATGAAAGGACAGTATTTTCTAAACCAAGATTCTTATCTAGATATATTCAACATATCTAACTTAGATGATGGTGCGCTTATTAAGCATTTGTTGGTGCATAGAAGGACACGCTAAAGGCCCTGTCACACTATGCCATATTGCATCAGCGTATGCCAACCTTTGTGATTTTGCACCAACACTTTGGTGTGTGCTGGTGTATGCTGGTGTACGCTGGTGTACATTGGTGTACACTGGTGTACTCTGGTGTTCGATTATGTATGCTGGTGTATACTGGTTTCTGAGGGTTTCTGAGGGTTTCTGAGGGTTTCTGCTGGTGTATGCTGGTGTATGCTGGTGTATGCTGATGTATGCTGGTGTATGCTGGTGTATGCTGGTGTGCACTGGTTTGTGATGGTGTACGCTGGTGTGTGCCGGTGTACGATGATGTACGCTAGTGTATGATGGTGTATGATGGTGTATGTTGGTGTATGCTGGTGTATGCTGGTGTACGCTGGCGTATGCTGATGTATGCTGGTGTATGCTGGTGTATGCTGCTGTATGCTGGTGTATGCTGGTGTATGCTGGTGTATGCTGGTGTACGCTGAGACATGGCTTTGACTTGGCTTTGGCAAAAACGTGGGTGCATTATGAATGTAATATACAATATATGTGGACACTTTGATTATTGTTTTTTTACGTATATACAGTATAACCCCGTTAAATAAACCAAACGATTGCTTAATCCAAACTGTTTTTCGGTGGCCCAGCAAAATACTACCATTTATCATATAAAAACGTTGGTGGGGTATCAGATGACCTTATAACCACATGACAGTTTCGTTCAATGTACCGGAAGTGGCCTGTGGCTCGACAATTTTGTTTGGTTAACCGATAATTTGGATTAACCGACTTTGGTTTAACAAACGTTTTTATATGATAAATGGTAGTATTTTGATGGGCCACCTAAAAAAGTTGGATTCACCGATCGTTTGGTTTAACTGAGCTTGGTTTAACGGGGTTGTACTGTCTTGCTCATTTTTACCTCTTATTATATGTGTGGCTGCTTGGTGGGTAGGTGAGGATGGGGCTGAGGTGGTGGTTAGCCACAGTTGTCGAATGGAGTGTGTTACATTTTTGAGTGATGGTTGGGTCATACCAAATTAGCAGCATGGGTGTATGCAGCAGTGATAGTGCAGGGTTATTTATTGATAGTTCCTCTACTCGTGTAGCTGATTGGTGTTTAGGTGAGGGTTCCTCTACTTGTGTAGCTGATTGGTGTGTAGGTGAAAGTGAGGGTTCCTCTACTTGTGTAGCTGATTGGTGTGTAGGTGAGGGTGAGGGTTCCTCTACTTGTGTAGCTGATTGGTGTGCAGGTGAGGGTGAGGGTACCTCTACTTGTGTAGCTGATTGGTGTGTAGGTGAGGGTGAGGATTCCTCTACATGTGTAGCTGATTGGTGTGCAGGTGAGGGTTAGGGTTCAGCTAACTTTGTAGCTGATTGGTGTGTAGCGGAAGGTGAGGGTTCCTCTACTTGTGTAGCTGATCTGTGTGTAGGTGAGGGTGAGGGTTCCTCTACTTGTGTAGCTGATTTGTGTGTAGGTGAAGGTGAGGGTTCCTATACTTGTGTAGCTGATTGGTGTGTAGGTGAGGGTGAGGGTTCCTCTAAGTGTGTAGCTGATTGGTGTGTAGGTGAGGCTGAGGGTTCATCTATGTGTGTAGCTGATTGGTGTGCAGGTGAGGGTTCATCTACTTGTGTAGATGGTTGGTGTGTAGGTGAGAGTAAGGGTTCCTCTACTTGTGTAGCTGATTCGTGTGTAGGTGAGGGTGAGGGTTCCTCTACTTGTGTAGCTGATTGGTGTGTAGGTGAGGGTGAGGGTTCCTCTACTTGTGTAGCTGATTGGTGTGTAGGGGAGGGTGAGGGTTCCTCTACTTGTGTAGCTGATTGGTGTGTAGATGAGGGTGAGGGTTCCTCTACGTGTGTAGCTGATTGGTGTGTAGGTGAGGGTGAGGGTTCCTCTACTTGTGTAGCTGATTGGTGTGTAGGGGAGGGTGAGGGTTCCTCTACTTGTGTAGCTGATTGGTGTGTTGGTGAAGGTGAGGGTTCCTCTACTTGTGTAGCTGATTGGTGTGTAGGTGAGGGTGAGGGTTCCTCTACTTGTGTAGCTGATTGGTGTGTAGGTGAGGGTGAGGGTTCCTCTACTTGTGTAGCTGATTGGTGTGTAGGTGAGGGTGAGGGTTCCTCTACTTGTGTAGCTGATTGGTGTGTTGGTGAAGGTCAGGGTTCCTCTACTTGTGTACTTGATTGGTGTGCAGGTGAGTGTTCATCTACGTGTGTAGCTGATTGGTGTGTAGGTGAGGGTAAGGTTCAGGTAATGGGTAGTTGTAGTTATGCATTCACCACAGATCTTGACGCGTGTAAAAACGATGAACATGATCACCACATACCAGCCAACCACAGAGATGCCCTGCCAAAAGGACATCGATGCATGCCAAGCTAATTAATTTTAATTCTCGGCTCCTACTCCTGTAGGAGGGTTGAAGCTATGGACATGCTGGCAGGGATGTTGCCTGTTTGCATGCCATGTATTTGCTTCTCCATTTCTATTCTTTTTTTTTGTCTTTTTACCAAAATCAATATCATCTTTACAACAAAGAGCATAGCATGAAGAGCAAAAGTATGCTAAACAGCTAGATAGATATCCTAGTCATACTCAACAGCCCAGTACATAGGGTGCCAATTTCCCGTCCGGCAGATCGCGGGTTCGATCCTCAGCACAGTGATTCCAAGTGCTTAAAGTTGTGAGATTCTGTCATTTTCTGAGATAAACATATTAGGTTGATGGGTATAATCTACCTTACTTTATCTTGAACCATCTTTAATTTTAAATGACTAACCTTGGAGATATTTGAAGCTCAAACATGCTAATTTAGTTTTGGCAACAATGCCAAAACTCTGACACCATAGGCTTCAGCAGTAACAGATTCTATTACATTGGCTCAGTATTCCCTTCTATGTAGCAACAAATGCTGAACAATTGCATCAGTATCTAAGTTAGATATATATAAACAAATCTAGGTTATCGTTTTAGTTTTGGAAATTGTACGTTTTTCTCGGACTATGCAGCTTTAAAGAATTCATACTTCCTACTACGTTGCCTTGAGCTCTGCATTGATAGAATTGAAGAAGGGTTGCTTGGTTCAGCGCCAAATTAAAGCTGCATAGTCCGATGAAACCATCATATTTCCTCAGCCAAAGCTCTTAAACTAGATTTGATCATGCATATTCAAATTAGATCCGGGTGCAGTGTTTTAACATTGGCTGCTGAATAGAAAAGCACGGAGTTCATTTAATAGAAGTTGAAACCTGTCTTGTCCAGCATTTCGGTGTTCACACTTATATTTATTTGGGCCTGTTTTCATTTCAAATCTTTCCGATGTTAACCCTTTAAATTATAGAGTTACCTTAAACCATAGTAATGTAGGTTACAATTATCAACCTGCTATATTTTATTCATTTTAAACATGGCAGACACTTAAAACCATCAGATTATGTGTGTCCCTCCTGATATGACCTCAGATATTGTCAGGACGTAAAACTCCAACAACCAACCAACCAACTTTAATCTGACTGAGTGAGGAATTGTGCCCTATTCCCCAAGTAGCTCAGTGGGACAGCACAATAAAGCTACCATGAGTGTGCACTATTTCAAGGTGGTACTCATCCAGATACGACCTAGGATGTTTCTAGGACTTGAAGCCTAAATCACTTACTCAGCCACAGACGCATGCCAAGTGTGTGTCCTAATATCTTAACCCAATGGTGGTGATCAATGAATATCAAGTATTAATATATATATGTATATAATATGTATAATATGAGTATATATTAATAAAGGAATCCAATACTCATCGACAGTAATGTTCCAATTGCCTTTGATTTGTCAGGAAGCACCACGCCCCCTGGGAGCAAGTGGAAGCACTAACCTTTGCACTCAAGAACATGAGCACCTAATGTTCACCCAATCCTCCACGATTTTTTACCCGCCCACCACCATAACATCAGGAGCTGTGGCGGCGGCCACCCTGAAAATGTAATTGATGTTATTCACGGGTGACCTAATTAGAAGTCAGAACGAGGCTGAGTACGCATCGGGGGTTGTGAAACAGTGAAAATCCCCGCAAGACACTGTTGTGTGCCGATGTGTACCAGTAACGCCAGAAGTAAAGGAGTCAATTTTGAGGATATTAATTTTTGAAAATACCATATTAATTTGTGCATACCTGTTTTCTGTCTATTGGTGAATATTCATGAAGATTGGGTGATGATCAGATGCATTTTGAGAATGAACAGTAGGCGATTTCAAGAAAGTCGCTCACCCTGGTCACAGATCTTTTCTTAAATTCAAAATTGCATAACTTTCTTAATATATATATATTGTTTTAATATATATAACCCTTTTAAGGATCTTATTAATTTGTAATTACTAAGACTAGTTGTTGAACTGCGTTACACAGATAACTATGCTGACAGTGCTACATGGTATGTGATACCACCATAACTTGAAGTCGACATTGTAGTTAAAGAATAGGAAAATCACCATGCATGGGTCGCCCAATCTTCGTGAAAATTTGCTAATCGATAGAAAACAGGTATTCCAATATGAATCTGGTAGTTTCAAAGATGAATATCCTCAAATTTGAGTGATTTTGAGAGGTATTTGATCGACGAACAAAATTATTCGGAGCAATTTTCATACACAAACGCAGAGCGGCGCCTAGCAGATGTGTACTTGGCCTCGGTCTGGTTTCAACATGGCCGCGGTGTGAATACAGTGAATTGGAAACTTAAAGCTGCATAGGCCGATAAAGCCGCAAAATATCAAAACCAAAATAATTATCTAGATTTAGTCCTACATATTTAACTTAGATACTGATGCACTTATAAACTAGTTGGTGCCACATAGAAGGGGTTAATTAGTCAAGTTAATAGAACATGTTACTGCTGAAACCTATGGTCACATAATGGTGTCAGAGTTTTGGCATGCATGCCAAAATGAATTTTGCATGTTTGAACTTCAAATATTTTCCAAAGTTAGCGATTTAAAATAAAAGTTACTTCAAACCAAAGTAGATTGCCGCTACTTAAAGTTGCATAGTCCAATGAAAACATCAAATTTTCAAAACCAAGACACTTATCTAGATTTGATTCTACATATTCAACTTAGACACTGGTGCACTTATTAAGCATTTGTTGCTGCATAGAAGGGCATAATAAGTCAATTAATAGAACCCATTACGACTGAAGTATATGGTGTCAGAGTTTTGGCGTGCTTGCCAAAATTATTTTGGCATGCTTTGAAGTCAAATATCTCCAAACTTAGCCATTTAAAATTAAAGTTACTTCAAACTAAAATAAAGTAGATTATAATGATTAGCATAATATATTTATCTTGGAAAATAGCAGAAACTCAAAAGCATCGGACTATGCAACTTTAACCTCCAGTGTGCCATAATGTAGAGCTTTTCGACAAATCTATGTGGGTCGTTCTCTGAAACTTGGGCACAAATGTGTGACATGGGGCCCAAAAGTTGAAAACAGTCCAAGTGAAAGCAGAAAACATTACAAATAATAGCAGAATCCATATTTGTATACAAGTTTTACATGTTGCATATTTGTCAGAGTTTAAGAAAGCAAAAATAACTTTTTGATTTTGATCTTATGCGAATTGAGCTAAACCTTAAAGTTGCATAGTCCGATGAAAACATCAAATTTTCAATTAATTAATTTTGCATGGTTACACTTAAAATATTTTCAAAGTTAGCCATTTAAAATAAAAGTTACTTCAAGCTAAAGTAAGATAGATTACAATAATCAACCTAATATATTTATTTATCTCAGAAAATGACAGAAACTCAAAACCATCGGACTCTGCAACTTTAATATCACTCGTCCAAAATAAAAATCAAACACATATCCAGAACGTCATTTTAACATACACAACAGATTCAAACAATATTTTATCCAATAACTATTGTAGCACTATGACATTTTCTCTCAAAGGGTTCAGGCCTGCATACACACTGATAACATGACAACAAATGTAGGTGTCACCCTGAAAAAAACTAAAAAAACAATGTCAAACATGTCCTTAATTAATCACGCGAACGAGGAGCCCATGTTATGGAATTTTATTGAATCAAGACATGTAAAAAGCAAGTAAGTAATATGATATCAATATGGTTTAGATAAAGTTAGACTCAGGCCCTCAACCCTTGCATTTGATTGTTCGTTTGATGGGTTGGGTGGTCTGGTGTTGATCGTCTGACTGCCCGGTTGGTAGTTCTGGTGGGCAGTGAGCTGCTCGCTTATATAGGTCAGGCGGTGTGCGGTCTCGCGAAGCGAGATCGTGACGTCAGAGTCTCGCGTAGTAGTTTTGACTGTCTCCGGAAGGGTTTAGTTGGTGAAATCCAGTTCAGATGGTGCCACGGTCAGGTTGGGGTTGTAGGTCATAGGGGAGGGTAGGGGGGGTAGGGTAGGGCTCCTCGTACGCGTGTAAATTATCCATGTTGGTAGACCATCATGAACAATTAATCACGCAAACGAGGAGCCCATGGTATGGAATTTTATTGAATCAAGACATGTAAAAAGCAAGTAAGTAATATGAGATCAATATGGTTTAGATAAAGTTTGACTCAGGCCCTCAACCAAATGTGGGGAGGGCCTGTGTCGCTGAGGGGAAGGCCGCCCTCGGGACATAGGTGTAGACTGCTGAGGATCGCCAGTTTCCGAGCTGGCGGACCTCGTCGAGGGACGCGCCGCCCTTGGCGCACGCCTGTGTTCCTCCTCTTCTGAGGCTGTGGAGGGTGTAGGATTCGGGGTGGGGAAACTGGCCGGCTCGGAGTGTGGCTCTGAGAGCGGCCAGGAGTGTCGGGGTGGTGAGCGGGGCCCCATTGGGGAGCCCGAACGCCGGATCGTGCGGGGCGGGCCGAGCGGTCTTTCTGTAGGCCCGCCACGCTCGGATGGGGCAGATGGCGGGGTGTTCGTTCGTGCGGATTATGATGGAGAACACATCCCCCGCCGATCTGGTGGTCTTGGTGGACCGCATGTGTAGGACGAGGTGGGTGCCGGCGTCGTGGAGGTCAGTGTCCTTGATGGTATGGCCCAGGTCGCCCTTCCGGCCAGTGACGAGCAGGTTGCCTTGCCTCAGTAAGGTGTAGTACCCCATGAGTAGGGCTGCGGTGAACACCCGTGCGCGGCGGCCTACAGCTCGGAAATGGTTGGCGATGAGGAGTAGAGTTGGAGGGGTTATCGGTGGGGCCTGTCTTGGTTGGTGGAGAGAGGGACGCACGACCCCACGTTTTATGACTGAGACCGCGTAGGTGTCAAATGCGGCTGTCTGAGCCTCGGTGGTGCTGACCCATGTTCGTGCCCCATGTTCGTGGTGAAAGGGCCAAGGAGTGCGCCGTGTCCTACCTCCTTGCACACGTATTGGCGGATCCAGTGTGTTTGGTCGGCGTCCTCCATGTGATTCGCTGTGGCCGGGATTGGCAGTTCGCCAGCTGTGTAGTCTACCGGCCGCCCGAATTCGAGGAAGTCCACGAGTTCTTTGTCGTGGTAGTTTTTGAGGTACTTCCTCCAGGCTGGTATGTTTAGACCGGAGGGGATGTGGATCCTTGCCGCAACGTGGTTAGGGAGGCCCGTGGCTCGGACCTGGTTATATATGTTCATGTATGGGTGGTCGTCCCATGCCTGCGCGACCGTAGTAGGCCAGATCTTAAATATGGTGGAGCGGTAGGTTATAGGTGTGTGGGGTGGGTTGTAGGGTGGTGCTGGCTCGGTGGTGGGGTCGGCGAGTTCCTCGTCGATGTCCTCGTCTGCCTGTGCCCGGTGGTCGAGGGTAAGTAAGGCATCAGGTTGTTCACCCTCGGTTGTTGTTTGTGGGGTGGGCCGACTGGTGGGGCGAGGAGGCGGAGCAGTGGTGGGCCGGACCCCTGCTGTTTTGGTTCCTTCCTCGTGGTAGTCTGCATCCGTAGTCGTAGAGCCAGGCAGTGGTGGTTTGGGGTGCTGTAGTATTTTTCCGTCCTTTGTCCGGGTAGTGGGGCGGTCTCCTGCGCTGGTACTATGGCCGGTCCCGGTTAGTGGTTGTGAAATGCTTAGCGGTAGTGGTGGCTGGCTGGCTCCGTTTGATGTGTCGGGGGTAGTGGAGGGCTGAGGCCGCGATGGATCGTCGTGTTCTGGGGAGGCTGGCTCCGTGAGGTCGAAAGTTATTTTGTCGTTGGGCTGTGAGGCGGCTTCGTCTGGTCGCGCCGGGTCGGCGGGGGTTGTTGAGGTGATGGTTGTGTTGTGTGTGGAGTGTGCGCTGGATGCGCGTTTGGCAGGCAGGTTGCGCCTGTCTTGCTGTGCATTGTGTGAGTCTGTTGCGGCCTGTTGGTGATGGTTCGGCGGCGGGTTTTTAGTGATGCTTTGCTCGTTCAGGTGTACTTCGCTTAGTGGTGTTCGTTTATTGGTGGTCTGTCTGGGGGTGGTTCTTGCGGATCCTTGTGTTGTGTCCATTTTTTTGGCCTGGTTGGGGCCATTTAGCAAAAATCCTGTTTTTCTGCCATGTTTTCGGTGGGTGCGCCTTGTGTTCGTCTCTCAAGTTGCCGCTTTTTGTTGTTGCATTCTGTTTCCTTATGTGGGTTAGTCCTGCAGTACTTATTTACGCACCATGCGCACAGGTGGACGAATCGTTCTGCCCTGGTTCCGTGTGAGCTGGTGAACCCGCAGTCTTGACCCGTGTTCCAGCGATGGCATGGTCGGCCGTCGGATTCGTAGCTGAATTCGGGCCGCCTATATTGTTGATATCCTTGTGTTGAGGTGGTGTCTGTTCTGTGGTTCTGGCTGTCGTCGGTGCGTGGGGGAGGCGTGCGTTGAACCCTTCTGGCTGTTGTGGAGCATTTCTGTGCCTGTATGCTTCTCAGTCCGGTGAGGCATGCATCTCGCTGTATGTCCTTTATCGCTGTGGGGTCTCTCCATGCTCTCGGGAGCCTGCTGTCGTCAATCATATTAAAGATCCTTTCGGACCATGCGAGGCAGGTCTCCCACTCCCATTCTGCCGCCATCTCCACTATCTGCTCGACGTGGTCTGCAAGTGGGTCTATCCAGTTTGTGGGCACCGTGGGATCCTTCGCCATCCTGTGTATGGCGGACAGGTATTCGAACCAGGTGCTCTCACCCTGCCCCACCTTCCCCTTCTGTTCTGCTCTAATTATGAAAGTGTGGGGAAGTAGTGGTTTCCTACCTCTAGGCTGCTTGGTGTAGCCGTTCCCTTGCATGATGATCTCGTCCATTATCTTTCGGTGTGCTCGTTCATCTTCGGATGACGGGGAGTGCCTGGATGTGCGGGGTCTACGTTCTCTCCCTCGGGCTGTGTCGCTGTCTCTCCGATCGTTGTGCCTCTTGCGTTTGGTGGAGGAGGGGCGCCATGCTCGTCCATGTTCTGGTGAGGAGGATGGTTCTCAGTTGCGGTTGCGGCGGTTGGTGTGGTGGCCGGAGTTGTGTCGGCTGGTGGATGATCAGGAAGATGATGCCGATGATTCCCGGCTGTTGGATTGCTTCCTTTTCTGTTTAGATGTTTCCATGGCCGTAACCCTCTCCATCATCATTCTGTTGAGCTCAGCCTGTTGGGATAGTGTCTCTGTGAGTGTTCGCTGTAGGGTGGCCATCTGTGCGGTTGGATCCATCAGTTCTTTTGGGGTGGTTTGTGGAGGGGCCTCGGCTAGTGGTGCTCGGGTGGCCGTGGGGCGCGGCCTGCCCCGTGTGCGTGGGGTTGGTGGTGCGTCTGCTGTGGCGGCTGCTGGTGCCGCGTCGGCTGGCGCAGGTGTAGGTGGAGCGTCCGTGTGGTCGGATGTATCTGTGTTGCGTCTGGTGCATTTAGTTGTGTGCGGCATCCTTGTTTTTGGGTGTGTAGTGGCGAGCCGGGTGGCTGTGTGCCTGGTGGGATTTTATGTGATGCAGCGGTGGGGCCGTTCGTCTGACTGTCGTGTCAGGCGGTATGTTGTGTTCGCGGTGTATTTTTGCACAAGCGGTGCCGTAGCGTGCAGACGGTTGGTTTGTGTCAGGCGGTTTGGTGAGTCGAGCAGCTCACGGTCGTGGCGAAAGTGTGTGCAGCCGTCGCTTGGTTGGTGTAGGGTGTAGACGTTCGTCTGGCTGTGGTGCCAGGCGGTTTGTTGTTTTCGGTGCAGTGCCGTTTGCGGTGCCCGGTGGTTCGTGTAAGGCTGTCCAGCTGGTCGCTTGCTTGACGGTGATGCGGAGGAGTGGAGCCCGGGGTGATGTAGAGATGGTGCTGTTCGTTTGGCTGCGGTGCCAGGTGGTTTGTTGTGTTCACGGTGTGTTGTCCACGGGCGGTGCAGTGGCGGTAGTGGAGCTGGGGGCTCGTGTAGTGCTGGGCAGTTGGTTGGTTAGCTTCGGGCATGGCGGCAGGGTGGTACCCAGGTTGATGTAGAGGTAGAGCTGTTCGTCTCGCTGTGGTGCCAGGCGGTTTGTTGTTTTCCGGTGGAGGCTTTCGCGGTGCTGGTTGGGCTCGTGTTAGGCTGTCCGGCCGGTCACTTACTTGAGGAGAGGCGGCGGAGTGGAGCCCGGGTTGATGTAGATGTGGTGCTGTTCGTCTGGCTGCGGTGCCAGACAGTTTGTTTGGTTTGTGGTGTGCTGTCTACGGGCGGTGCAGTGGTGGTAGTGGTGCCAGGGCTCATGTGCTGCTGGCGGTTGGTTGGTTAGTTTTACGGCATGGCGGCAGGGTGACACCCAGATTGATGTAGGGTGGAGCCGTCGTGATGGACGTGGTTTGTTTGGAGGACAAGCCGGTTGGCTGTTTGTAGAGCGAGCTGGACGGCTGAGTGTACAGTTGGGGTGGTCTGGTGTTGATCATCTGACTACCCGGTTGGTAGTGCTGGTGGGCAGTGAGCTGCTCGCTTATATAGGTCAGGCAGAGTGCGGGTCTCGCGAGGCAAGATCGTGACGTCAGAGTCTCGCGTAGTAGTTTTGGCTGTCTCCGGCAGGGTTTAGTTGGTGAAATCCAGTTCAGATGGTGCCACCGTCAGGTTGGGGGAGGAAGAGGGGGGTTTGGGGTGTCGGGCAGGGGAGGGGTGAGGTGGGGTCTCGCGTAGTGGTTTCTGCCTCGGGCGGGTGAGTGGGGGGTTGTAGGTCGTAGGGGAGGTTAGGGGGGGGGGGGTAGGGTAGGGCTCCTCGTACGTGTGTAAATTATCCATGTTGGTAGACCATCATGAACAATGTACAGGCAAAGTCCAACAGATGCATGATTTTATCACACAATGCATTTAAGGACTATGACTTGATCGGGCGAATTGGGGAGGGGGGACATTAACAAATAGTAACAATAATAGACATTTCAAGGGAATGGCAGTCAAAGTACCTACCTGTTTAAGTTGCCATGTTTAAAACTTCCAGTCTGGTTACAATAAAATAATCTAAATTTCGAAAGTGTCACATGAGTGGAGAGGGACTGGGTACAAAGTGATTATTCATATTTTGTGTATCCTATTTATACTGGTTTAAGAGAAGCATGTAGAATGGGCATGGATTATTGTTGTTTGGCATTAAATACATATACTGACTCAGATCTACTTACTAAGATTTTACGGATATATTTGTCACTTCATGTCTGGAAATTATGATGATTATTATGTGATATTAACTGACAATCAAGAAAGGTAATTGTCTGGTGTTGTTGGGAAAATAACTTGGAAGGTGGATAACTTGGTTTGTTGGCAAGAGGTAATTTATTCCTATGCCCTACTACTATTATTCCAATACGGGTATTCCAGATTCCGCTGATCTTTGGGGAGTAGTTAAATTTAATTAGAAAACGCTTTTCTGGTTCATTTACATTCTTCTTCACATGTATGCATGATTATATTTATTTAACGCATTTATTTCCAAATATTGATCATGCCTGGTGGAATTACATCACATCTGAATGATGGAAAAAAGGCATTGTCTTTTTAAAGAGTAATCAGTTCAGACAATTGTAAATAAAAGAAAAATTATAAAAAGGAAATAATGGTGGGCTTTTTTCTCCCCTCAGAAACTGCGAAATAGCCATAAAGAACTAACACAAAAAATAAGTGTATATTTTTATTTGACTAAATTGATTATTTCATTCCCAAAGTTGCACCTTTGAGGTATTCCGGACATGTTCTGACGTAGCTGAGTAAAGCCTGCGGGTGTGTGGGGGCGGTGACGCTGATTGGCTCGCCAGTGATCACGTGGTAGAGTGGTCACAAGCTGGTGGTGCGCAGAACCTTAAGTGCAGCATCTGTCTGTCTGTCTCTCTGTCTCTGTCTCTCTGTCTGTCGGTCTGTCTCTCTGTCTCACTGTCTCTCTGTCTCGCTGTCTCTCTGTCTCTCTGTCTCTCTGTCTCTCTGTCTCTCTGTCTCTCTGTATCTCTGGCTCTCTGGCTTTCTGGCTGTCTGGCTCTCTGGCTGTCTGGCTCTCTGGCTCTCTGGCTCTCTGGCTCTGCCTCTCTGTCTCTCTGTCTCTCTGTCTCTCTGTCTCTCTGTCGATCTGTCGATCTGTCGATCGGTCTATCTGTCGATCGGTCTATCTGTATATCTGTCTGGGTGGTGTCAGCGACCCCAGCAGAAGTGTGTAAGGTACACAGCCACATGTGTCGTAATAAATAATCCAACCAGATAGATCCTTCTCTTATTTTAATCTATCTAGCACAAGATTATATATATATATAAATAGACATATGTCAGGGCAGGAATTTACACACGCATATATAGCAGTGCATACACACATATATATGTTGGTCGTTCTCGGAAACTGGGCACTAAAGTGTGACATTGAACCCAAAACTGAAAACTGATGATCACTGATGATCTTCTGGATGTGTGTTTAATGTCTATGTTATACAGTTATTTTAACATATACAGTACAACCTCTCTAACCGACCACCTCCACAGATCGCTTTATTTGGGTCCCAACAGTACCATTGTAACCATATTCTAACTCGCTAAACCGACCACCTCCTTAAATGGACCACTTAAAGTTGGATAGTCCGATGGTTTTGAGTTTCAGAAATTTTCTGAGATAAATACATTATGTTGATCATTAATAATGTACCTTACTTTAGTCTGAAATAACTTTTATTTTAAGTGGGTAACTTTTTAGATATTTTGCAACCTAGCAACATTAATTTTGGCAGGCTTGCCAAAACTCTGACACAATAGCATTCTGCAGTAACATGTTCTATTCAATTGCCTCACTATTCCCTTCTGTGTGGCGACAAATGCTCAATAAGTGCATCAGTATCTAAACTAGATATGTTGAATAAAATTTAGATCATTGTTTTGCTTTTGAAAATTTGATGATTTCATCGGACTATGCAGCTTTAAAGTTGGTTCCAACATTGGTCAATTTAGAGAGGTTTTACTGTAGTTCAATCTGCATAAGATCAAAATCAAAAGGCGAAATAGCTTTTCTTTTTTAACTGTTACATATGCACATGTAAATCTTCATATGAACAGGGATTCTGCTTTTTAATTGGAATGTGTTCTGCTAATAGTGTGACTGTTTTCAATTTTTAGTTCCATGTCACAGTTTCAGGGAATGACTCAAATATCCGCGTCTCATGTTTTTATTGTTCACAGGAAAACAATGCGTTTGTTTATTCCCAGTCAAGTCAAATCAATGACCTACAAAATTGATACTTGTCACTTCCTAACTTGGCGCTTGGCATTAATAGGATACACCAAGGACTGGTTAGCTCAGTGTCAGGATAATGTGACTGTGTCAGGATATCGGTTCATGGTGCTGGTGGCCTGATTTTCCAATGGGGCAGCCCTATAAAGTAACCATGAGTGTGCACTGTCACAAGTCAGGGGCCGTGCTGATGTGACCTTAGATGTTGCCAGGTGGTAAAATTCCAACAACCAACCAACCTCCACCTCTGTCACCATCTGTCACCGTCTCCGCGCATGCGCATGCGCGGGTCCGACCGGACCCTGCGCGCGACGCGCATGTGGTGTGCGCAGATAACGCACGCCTGACCCGTCGACGCACACCGCCCAAGATAAGCCTTCCATGGCCCAATGTGGCCATCTGAACACGTGGTCACGTGATCACGTGGTCACTGTGGTCACGTGAGCAGTGAGCAGCGTCTCCACCCCCCCCCCCCCCAGTAATGTTCCGAGTGTGGCTGCTTCCTGGACACTAGAGGTTGGCGTCCGTCAACCTATCAGAAACCGGGCGCGTTGGCCGAATCGGTAGAGCGCAAGCCTCGCGTGCGGGAGATCGGGCGTTCGGTTCCTGGTTGGCTGTTGTTGTTGTTTTACGCCCTAGCAACACCTATCTGGCGAGTATGTGCCTGTATATGTTGCTATATCAGTGTGCTTTAACGCAGCCTCCATGTCGCTGGTTTCCGGCGAGTTGTTGCTATATGATTTTGTATCAGTGGTCGGGCTTTGTGCTGCTGGTGTCCAGCGAGTATGTTGCTATATCAGTTTGCTTTACCCCGGCCTCTGTGTTGCTGGTGTCTGGCGTGTATGTTGCTATATCAGCCGCCAGGCTCCATGTCACTGGTATCCGGCATGTATCTTGCTATATCAGTGCGCTTTACAATGGGCTCCATGTGGCTGGTGTCTGGCATGTATGTTGCTATATCAGCTGCCGGACTACATGTCGCTGGGGTCTGACAAGTCTGTTGCTTTATCAGCCGCCTGGCTCCATGTCGCTGGTGACCGACTTGTATGTTGCTATATCAATCGCCAGGCTCCATGTTGCTGGTGTCCAATGACTATGTTGCTATATCAGCCGCCAGGCTCTATGTTGCTGGTATCCGGTGTCTATGTTGCTATATCAGCTGCTGGGCTCCATGTCGCTGGTGTCCGGCAAGTTTGTTGCTATATCAGTCACTGGGCTCCATGTCAATGGTGTCCAATGAGTAGGTTGCTATATCAGCCACCGGGCTCCATGGCGCTGGTGTCTGGCAAGTATGTTGCTATATCAGCTGCCAGGTTCCATGTCACGAGTATGTAACTATATCAGTGCGCTTTACCCCAGCCACCGTGCTGCTAGTGTCTGGCGAGTATGTTGCTATATCAGCTCCGGGTGGCTAGTGTCCGGCAGTTATGTTGCTATATCAGCCACCTGGCTCCATCATCCATGTCCCTTGTGTGCAGCGTGTATGTTGCTATATCAGTCACCGGGCTCCATGTCGCTGGTGTCCAATGAGTATGTTGCTATATCAGCCGCCGGGCTCCATGTCGCTGGTGTCTGGCAAGTATGTTCTTATATCAGCCGCCTGGCTCCATGCCACTGTTGTCCGGCATGTATGTTGCTATATCAGTCGCCAGGCTCCATGTCATTGGTGTCCAATGAGTATGTTGCTATATCAGCCGCCGGGCTCTATGTCGCTGGTGTCCAGCGTGTATGTTGCTATATTAGCTGCCAGGCTCCATGTTGCTGGTGTCTGGCAAGTATGTTGCTATATCAGCCACCGGGCTCCATGTCGCTGGTGTCTGGCAAGTATGTTGCTATATCAGCCGTCTGGCTCCATGTTGCTGGTGTCCAACGAGTATGTTGTTATATCAGCTGCCAGGCTCTATGTCACTGGTGTCCAACGAGTATGTATGTTGTTATATCAGCCGCCAGGCTCTATGTCGTTGGTGTCTGGCAAGTATGTTGCTATATCAGCCGCCGGGCTCCATGTCGCTGGTGTCCAACAAGTATGTTGCTATATCAGCCATCTGGCTCCATGTCGCTGGTGTCCAACGAGTATGTTGCTATATCAGCTGCCAGGCTCTATGTCGCTGGTGTCCGGCGTGCATGTTGCTATATCAGCTGCCGGGCTCCATGTCACTGGTGTCTGGCAAGTATGTTGCTATATCAGCCATCTGGCTCCATGTCGCTGGTGTCTGGCAAGTATGTTGCTATA
The DNA here is from genome assembly GCA_030323885.1 of Branchipolynoe longqiensis. Lineage (NCBI taxonomy): Eukaryota > Metazoa > Annelida > Polychaeta > Phyllodocida > Polynoidae > Branchipolynoe > Branchipolynoe longqiensis. The sequence continues at coordinate 97,336,779 of CM059186.1, forward strand.
TCAGCCGCCAGGCTCTATGTCACTGGTGTCCAACGAGTATGTTGCTATATCAGCTGCCAGGCTCCATGTTGCTGGTGTCCGGCGAGCTCCGGGATAGGCCGGCCTGCAGGGAGCAACCCGGCGTTTCCAGGCAAAGGTCAGCCTATCAGGGCCTGGGCTTTCTTCGCTCACAGCACTTCCCGGCCAGCCAGCCGGCAGCCTAATGAGACGAGCGGCCATTTTGCACCTAACTCGTGACCCACTGTCCCGCCCCCCTCCTGTCTCCCTTCTCTCCCTCCTTCCCTCCCTCCCTCCTTCCTTCCACTGCTCTCCCTCCCCTCCCCCTCTCCTCCCTCCTTCCTCCCCGTCTCCCTCCCTCCCTCCCACCTTCTTACTCCCTTCCTCCATCCTCCTCTCCCATCTCCCTCCCTCCCCTCCATCCCTCATTCTCCCTCCCTCCCCCTCCTTCCCTCCCTCCTTCCCCGGCGCAGGAACGCCACTCACCGGCCCCACTCACTAAGCAATTCGCTGATTGAGTTAATATTTGATTTACATTCTCTGTTCGTATATAGTTTCCCTCATAGTCATACCCTGTGAGAGGGATGTTGCCAGGACGTAAAACCCCAACAACCAACCAACCAGGTGAGGGGTTAACAGAGCACAAAGAAAATCATTGATTGGTGGGTTGTTGGAGTTGTACGTCTACATATAAGCTCATATCAGGACAGGTACCGTCTTGTCACAGTGCACACTCATGGTGACTATATAGTTCTGCCCCACTAGGAGACCAGGCCACCAGTAGCATGACTTGATATCCCAATCAGTCACATTATCCTGACACTGAGCCAACAAGTCCTTGCCCTATCATAATGATGCCGAGCGCCCGGCTATGAGGTAACAAGTATCAGGATTCGAACCTGTGAGTGTAAAATCATTGTCAATTAATCAAGTGCTGGGAGTAGTAATACCAGTTGGAATGGCCGAATGAGTTGAGCAGAGCATCTATGATGATATACATAGTTTATATGCATATCATTAATTCATTGTGCTCGCATACACCATCACCATTCAGATGTGGTGGAGCTCAAATAAACGTTTATTTTTCCTTTTTTTTGATGGGATGTTTATGCTGTCCATATAGCATATAAGCTCGGATGATCGAGCTTGTTTTCAATGCTGGGCAGTTATTGGTCTGTGTTTCTTAAGATTATGGTTTGTGTTTAGTGACATCACTCATTTCTGGTGTACTTTCATACATATCAGCAATCAATCAAAAATCAGGGTTCCCACTCTTTCTTAAATGACTTTTTAAGTACTTTTTTACTGTTTTTTACGGATCAAAATGAAGAAATTCCATGGCTTTTTCAGAATGCAATAACTCCGCGTTCCGAGTATGCTCAACTAGTCCTATTGTCCTTCAGGTGGGAGAACATTACACTATAATCTTTGGAGAACAGCCAAGGTTGACCCAAAATTATTGTATGCCTGCAGTAGAGTAGAAAAAATAAATACATATATGCCAAGAAAATCCCCCAAAACTAACATAGGCTACTAACCATACCAACTAACTATCTATCTGCTACTGAAATGCAGGCAATCAAGTACCTTATCAGCAGTTACTGTGTGGTAAGATAGCACCAACACTACAACTGGCCAGCATTGAAAACAAGCCTGGGTACCCGTGCTTATATGCAGTATAAATACAGCCTTAAAATAAAAATACATATGTCATTTTATTTGTGGGTAAATGATTACTGGGTACAATATACATTGATAGCAGGGGCCTACATGTGCATATCACTCTCAATTATTATAATTGTATACATATTCTATTATTTTTAATATAATTATTATCTTTTTCGCAGAAATGGTGTGCATATAATTATTATGCTTTTATACCAATGCTATTTATTGTATTTTAGTGGAAATGGTGTGCATATAATTATTGTGCTTTTATACCAATGCTATTTATCGTATTTTAGTGGAAATGGTGTGCATATAATTATTGTGCTTTTATACCAATGCTATTTATCGTATTTTAGTGGAAATGGTGTGCATATAATTATTGTGCTTTTATACCAATGCTATTTATTGTATTTTAGTGGAAATGGTGTGCATATAATTATTGTGCTTTTATACCAATGCTATTTATCGTATTTTAGTGGAAATGGTGTGCATATAATTATTGTGCTTTTATACCAATGTTATTTATCTTATTTTAGTGGAAATGGTGTGCATATAATTATTGTGCTTTTATACCAATGTTATTTATTTTATTTTAGTGGAAATGGTGTGCATATAATTATTGTGCTTTTATACCAATGCTATTTATCGTATTTTAGTGGAAATGGTGTGCATATAATTATTGTGCTTTTATACCAATGCTATTTATTGTATTTTAGTGGAAATGGTGTGCATATAATTATTGTGCTTTTATACCAATGCTATTTATCGTATTTTAGTGGAAATGGTGTGCATATAATTATTGTGCTTTTATACCAATGCTATTTATCTTATTTTAGTGGAAATGGTGTGCATATAATTATTGTGCTTTTATACCAATGCTATTTATCGTATTTTAGTGGAAATGGTGTGCATATAATTATTGTGCTTTTATACCAATGCTATTTATCTTATTTTAGTGGAAATGGTGTGCATATAATTATTGTGCTTTTATACCAATGCTATTTATCGTATTTTAGTGGAAATGGTGTGCATATAATTATTGTGCTTTTATACCAATGCTATTTATCTTATTTTAGTGGAAATGGTGTGCATATAATTATTGTGCTTTTATACCAATGCTATTTATCTTATTTTAGTGGAAATGGTCTGCGAATAATGATAATAGACAACGCAAGGTTTGTCCACTCAGATTCTTATTAGGATGATCTTATAGCCCAGCCGATTTAAGGATGCGTGTTCATGGCGATGGACGGGGGGGGGGGGGGGGGGACGTGCGTGTGTTTGTGTGTGTGTGTGTTTGTGTGCGTGTGTGTGAGCTTGTGGGAAGAGTCATCGTTAAGCGACCTGGGATGGATTCATTAATTGATCAATCAGTGCCACCTAAATATGGAATTATTTCTCCGGTAATGAGCGTGTATGATTGTGGTGATGTGTTGAGTCAAGTGGCAGAGGTTCTATTTGCGGTGGGTCGAACTCGTGCCACCACCTGCCTGTCTGTGGTAGTATTTGAGCTTGCTTTCCTTGTATAATGTATATATATATATTCATACACATACATACATGCATACACACATATTTACATATGTTTGTTTGTTGGTGTGTTACGTCATAGCAACATCTAAGGTCATATCAGGACGGGGGGTACATATGTACATACATGCATGCATACATACATAGGTACATATGTACATACATGCATACATATGCACACACATACACGCGTACACTTATATATACTTAGTGTGTTTGTTGCTACGTCCTAGCAACATCTAATGTCATATCAGGCCGGCTACCGACTTGTGACAGTGCGCACTCATGGCAACTAGTGCTGCCCCACTGGGAGACCAGACTACCGGCACCATGACCCAATATCTCACACAGTCACATTATCATGATACTGTACTAACCAGTCCTTGTTCTATCCTATTAATGCCGAGTGCCAGGCTAGGTAGCGACAAGTATCAATTTGATAGGTCATTTCTTTGGCTCGGCTGGGATTTGAACTCCCGATATTCCGCACCGGAAGTCTGCACTCTACCGCCGATTTGGCGGTCTATATATACATAGATGCATAGATACATACATATATATATATATGTAAATATAAAAGGTTGACAAGCACATAAAAGGCTGAAAAGCAAATTGTCCATGTCTTCATAGCCCAGCAAATAATAGAAGTGGGAAATTAATTTTGATGTCTATAACTAGAAGATAAATGGTAAGAAATCCAAAAATGATACAACTGGTATCTCTCTGCATATGTATATATATATATATATATATATATATATATATATATATATATATATATATGTGTGTGTGTGTGTATATGTATATGAATATATGCAGAGGGTTACAGTCTTTTTTTGTAAATATAGTATATTCCTTGAATAAAGTATTTTGTTAGCGCCGTGGCACTGGTCTTCCAGCCATGTGACAATACAGTTATTTACAATATATGTATATGTAGTCTGATATTGTCATCAGCAGCTAGCTCAAGTCAGCTGAAATAACAATAGTAATAACTTCAAGTTTAAAATTGTTTTGATTAATTGTTTTTATTTCTGCTAAATAGTGCTCTGTAGCGGAATCTGGGCATTTAATCACACACAATGCAGCACACACCACTCCCTCATCGCCATGTATCGCGCACATGCTTCAACGGCATTAGTGTACACTGCCACTTGGATCTGCCTAGCTACACATACTAGAGATGCTGGAGTCTACTTTGAGAAAAAGATTATATTTATACAGAAAACCCATCTCAGAGTTGATCAGTTTGATGTCCTCAATCCACAGCTCAATACATAAACCCCCCAAGCCACTCACTCACTTTATATATTGACGTGTGAGTTGGGGAAATAAAACTTATCAACTGTTAGATGTGTTTTATGTACAACTTTAAAAAAAAATTGAAAGTGGACATTAGACCTGCTTAATTCTCAGCTGATGCTATGTTTAGTGCCTATGCTGTACATTGTTCATAATGCTTTGGCATTGCGGGTAATCAGGATCGCGAATACAGACCAAGGCGTGCCAGTACTAAGGACGTCTATCGGACTAGAGGAATTCTTTAGAACTATGTAACAAACTCAAACACTGACTAGCGGGTCTTTTCTAACCTGGTCGCCGATCGGGTAAACAGGACTTGATGATGTATTACGCAGTACAATCGAACTGCCGATGCGCCCCTTTCGGGAAGACTTTCGCTATATAAGGTGGCGCAGCACCGGGGTTTGGTCATTATGACCGGAGGAGCCAGGATACAATAACCAGCCTTAAATTGGCCTCTCACCCACCCTACATGTGAAAGTGGAAAGCCTAGCCTCGTTTCTTAAGCATTTGTGAGCTGACATTTGTATAAGCTGACGTTTAACTTTCCTTAATTAAAAATGCCATAACTATATTTGCTGTGTTCAGGTTTTTCCTGATTATGCAGCATAGGTTTCCCCTCCCACCCACCCACCCACGCCCACACCCACACCCCCACTTTAATGTTCAGAATGGGGTGTGCTGCACACAATGCAACACATTCCACTTCCCCATCACCAGGTACAAACAAAATGTGATCGCTTAAACAGCTGGAAGACCAGTGCATCGGCATTGACAACTTATGTGTTTAGATGAATAAAATATTTACCAACAAAATTTATAAATAAACAAATCTGGGCATTGGATGTTCGGTCGCCATGTTTTTATTGGATGGCCGATTGGATAAGACGTGTGATCACGTGACGCGATGACGCGATAACCCGCCCTCGTGTGGCTGGTGATGGAACTGCTGATGACATGTGACCTCCCAGTGACCTCTGACTTCCCGCTGATACCGCTTAGTCAGTGTAACCATGGTTACTGTACACGTGACTCTGTAAGCTGACAAGGGATTCACGCTGTTTCCTGTGTGCTGTGGCGATCTAGTGATGGTATTAATGGAACTTACCGCCATTGGTATTTAGCAGCTGTCTTAAAGTTGCATAGTCCGATACAAGCATCACATTTTCAAAAGCAACAAAATAATTGTGCATGGTTGCACTTCAAATATCTCAAAAGTTAGCCATTTAAAATAAAAGTTACATCAAGCTAAAGTAAGGTGCATTATAACAATCAACCTAATATATTTATCTCAGAAAATTTGAGAAACTCAAAACCATCGGACTATGCAACTTTAATCAACTAATATAGTATATTTACCACAGCACATGGCAACTATCTACATAGATATGTCCACATCGCGGCCCTGGGAATCAGCTATCTGATTGCAAATCCTGCTACCACCATCCACACCACCGAGAGCACATCCCACGAATAAAGATCACACCTCTGCTCGAAAATTCCTTGAGATAACTGGTGGAAGGACACGATGAAGAAGAACCAACGGAAATGGAAAGTAATGACAGAGGCATGGAATGGGGTAAGGAGAAAATGGATGGTGGTGATATTTATTGCACACACTGTTCGGTCCATTTACCCTGATTGCACCCTGCTTGGAAATAACGGAATAATCGATGGTGGTGACATGGTTGTGGTGTCGGCATCGATTGGGGTGGCTCCTTGCTGGATTAAGACCCATCACGATACCCATGCCGAACGTGGTGGTTCCTGGCCGAGGGATCTCCGCTTTGTAATTGATTGTTATGTTTGTCTATTGTTGTTTTACGTCCTGGCAACATTTAGGGTAATATCAGGACGAGTACCGACCTGTGAGAGTGTGTCAAATTCCAACTATGACACAGAGATATTACACCACAATCACTAGCAGAAAAGTGAACAGAGATAAGATTGTTTGTTTGTTGTTGTTTTGCGTCCTAGCAACATTTAGGGTAATATCAGGACGAGTACCGACCTGTGAGAGTGTGTCAAATTCCAACTATGACACAGAGATATTACGCGACCATCACTAGCAGAAAAGTGAACAGAGAGAAGATTGTTTGTTTGTTTGTTGTTGTTTTACGTCCTAGCAACATCTAGGGTAATATCAAGACGAGTACTGACCTGAGAGTGTGTCAAATTCCAACTATGACACAGAGATATTACACCACAATCACTAGCAGAAAAGTGAACAGAGAGAAGATTGTTTGTTTGTTTGTTGTTGTTTTACGTCCTGGCAACATCTAGGGTAATATCAGGACGAGTACCGACCTGTGAGTGTGTCAAATTCCAACTATGACACACAGATATTAAGCGACCATCACTAGCAGAAAAGTGAACAGAGATAAGATTGCTTATTTGTTTTTTGTTGTTTTATGTCCTAGCAACATCTAGGGTAATATCAGGACGAGTACTGACCTGTGAGAGTGTGTCAAATTCCAACTATGCGCTGATGACACAGAGATATACACCACAGTCACTAGCAGAAAAGTGAAGAGAGATAAGATTGTTAGTTTATTGTTGTTTTACATCCTGGCAACATCTAAGGTCATATCAGGACAAGTACTGATCTGTGAGAGTGTGTCAAATTCTAATTATGTGCTGATGACACAGATATATACACCACAATCCCTAGCAGAAAAGTGAACACAGATAAGATTGTTATCTGTTTGTTTGTTGTTGTTTTACATCCTTGCAACATCTAGGGTAATATCAAGACCTGACCTGTGAGAGTGTGTCAAATTCCAACTATGACACAGAGATATACACCACAATCTCTAGCAGAAAAGTGAATAGAGATAAGATTGTTTGTTTGTTGTTGTTTCACCTCCTGGCAACATCTAGGGTAATATCAGGCCGAGTACTGACCTGTGAGAGTGCACACTCATTGGAACTTTATAGTGCTGCCCCACTGGGAAATCAGGCCACTGGCACCATGACCTGATATCCCACTCAGTCACTTTATCCTGACAGTGAGCTAACCAGTCCTTGCCCTATCCTATTAATGCCGAGCGCCAGGCTAGGAAGCAACAAGTATCAATTTTAAAGTCATTGTTTTCATTCGACCACGGTTCGAACCCATAGACCCATGTGTTCGGATCCCCCGATCTCCCAAAACAAGAAACGGACGCTCAACTCATTTGGCCATCCCGGCTGGTCAACAGACACAAGAAGAATGTGAAACTAGTAGATTTAGATAATTGGTGTAAATTTATATAATATATATTGGTGTAACTCAAACAAGATTTCCATAAACCATAAGAAGTCATGCTCTGCGCAGATAATCTAATAGAGGATTTCTACCATGAATCATTCCTCGGATAGCTGTGGCTGTGCTTGTTTGTTCGAGGTTTTAGGTCCTCGCAACATCTAATGTCACATCAGGATGGATACTGACTTTTGACAGTGTGCACTCATGGACACGTTATTGTACTGCCCCACTAGGGAGACCAGTCCACCAGCACCATGACTCGATTTCCAACTCAGCAACACTATCCTGATACTGAGCTAACCAGTTCTTACCCTATCCTAGTCATGCCGAGGTAGCGGATAGGTAGCGACAAGTATGAATTTTGTAAGTCATCGGAGTGACCAGACCAGGAGTCGCACTCCTGACCTTCCACACAGGAAACTTGTGCTTTAGCGATTCGGCTACTGCGTCCGGTCAGTTGATTACTATTAGTATACTTATTGTCATGGGGGTGATGAAAATCGGAAATATTGTGCCTAGAGCGGCACTGGAACCCACATCTCTTTGCATCCGGGCCAGTGTGCTAACCATTACACCACCTAGGCTCCCTGATATCACCATACTACACATGCCTACCTGTCTATGCGGCTCCTTGCCTGAGAGGTCAGTGCAGACTACTACACTTGTCCCCCTGGAATTGGAAGTCTTATAATGCTTACAATTACATACATACAGACAATGCACTTACATATATACACATGGTAGGTTCAACAACCATACAGTGCATAGCTTGTACAGGATCCTGGTCACGACACCAGTGTCATGGGGGTGATGCAAATGGGAAATATTGTGCCTAGAGCAGGACTCGAACACACATCTCTTTGCATTCCGGGCCAGTGTGCTAACCATTACACCACCTAGGCTCCCTGATATCACCATACTACCCACGCCTACCTGTCTATGCGGCTCCTTGCCTGAGAGTTCAGTGCAGACTACTACACTATCACTACCTGTAATAGCCTAGATGGCCATATCAGCCAAGTCCTCGCTCCCAGTGAGGACAGGCATGGGACTCGAACCCCCTTCGCTCTGAATATGGTCTATGCTGCCGCAACGGCGTAAAGTAACCACCAATCAATAACAAATACAAAAACAAGTTCAAACCTCGCAGCCAAGTCAAAGCAATGGCTTAAGAATTGATACCTTCAGCGGTCTAGATTGTTCTTTGGCAATCGGCAGTGCAATGAGGAAGACCAATTGTCTGTTATTGAAATTCCATCCGCTTGATCAAAGAATGCAACAGGAACAACACAATATGAAGATGAGACAAGATATCACAAAATAGAAAACATATCACAAAATTTAAAAATTTAAAAATAGAAAATCCTCATAACGGGGAAGAAGCAGATACTGAAGTGAAGGTGTATTTCAACGTCACACAAGCGCGTGGCCTTGCAACTATCATCTTGCAAGGCATTGTGAGATGGGATGTGCGGGGGGGGGGGGGGGAATTAGATAGAAGAAGAGAGGGAAGGACATCAAAGGGCAGATAAGGCCACAGTTTGCCGATTAAGAAGGTACTTCCATATTTATATAGATATGTCAAGTGGCATTCTGACAGGATCTTTATGTCATGGGAGCCTAGGTGGTTGAATGGTTAGCACACTGGCCCAAAATGTGAGAGGTGTGGGATCGATTTCCGCTCTAGGCGCAATATGTCGCATTGTCATCACCCCCCACAAGAGTTATATTCCAATCACTGTGAACGACCAAGGAGCCCCGTACCACAAATAAAGTACAGTGTGCTTTGAGCTGCCTATGTTTAAAGGTGTATGCAGTACGACAATGTAATACAAATTTCCCAAGGTCCATTTCCACATTACTTCTTGCCACTGCTATATGATTTACACATTTGATACTTATCGCTCTCCAGCCTGGCGCTTAGCATTACTAGGATAGGGCAAGCACTGGCTAGCTCAGTGCCAGGATAATGCGACTGAGTGAGAAATCGGGTCACGATGCCAACAGCCTGGTCTCTCAGTGGGGCAGCACTATGAAGTCACCGTGAGTTCGCACTGTCACAAGTCAGTACCTGTACTGATACGACCCTAAATGTTGCCAGCACGTGGAACCATATAACTAACAAACAAACGAAGCGACAGCTATCCGAGGCCGAATTGGTGGTGGAAATCGTCCATTGCACTCTTTACGCTGAGTATACTCAAAGACCCTATTATACTAAGACCGCTCACTCAGCCTGTACTGTGTAATCAAAATGATCAAACCCACCACTTGGTGCGCTGGCTGTTCTCTTGGTTAAACGGTTGCTATATTTTATGTATAAATGTATATATGAATGTGAAAGATGTGTGATGATGGCGATGATGATGATGAAGCTGATGTTGATGTGTATTTGTTCATAGCAATTTCCTATTGATGTCTATTCATACTTACCTATCTCATGTATAATATAATTGTATGTGTTTACATGTGAAACACCAACCAGCAGCTGGGCTGATCAAACCCACCACAAGGTGGCACTGCAAAATTTACAATACCATGATAGTGAGCTGTCTTAGTATTATAGGGTCTTTGGTATACTGCACGGTGAGCTGCTATCGACATTCGTTCCTGCCACTGCCGCCGAACCCCCCCAACCCCCTCATACACATCACATAATATAGCGAACGGTAGACAGGAAGTGTGAACACTTATTTGTCTCTCATTTTTGTCGTCATTTTTGTTGTTGGTACATTAGTTGTCCCAAGCAGGGGAAATCCCAGTCACAGACGACTGGTCTTCCACTCTCCACTGCTGGTCGATAGAAAGCCCGAGCCTACACTTTTACCGACCCAAGGGATTTTTAACCTCCCAAACCACATAGACATGGTATGAGAGCAACCGGCCTTTGATGACGCTGTAAGTTATACACAGTAGTGGAAATCCAAATTGGCAGAGCTGGGGGCATGGGGAATCGAACCGGCAACCCACAGATTAGGAGTCTGACCTAGAAAAAAGTCATACACTCTAACCACTCCGCCACAGAGAACGCCATAATGTCCTGCTCTCCCTGGGAATATATATTATGCTGTATAACCTATTATACGAGTATAATATCCGGGAAGATCCCATCTACTCCCCAGTCACTAAGTCATCGGCTGGGCACCTCTACTCAGTAGGTCATCTACTGGTACCACTTGACCTCCCCGCGTGGCGCCACCTACTCGCCCCCGCCTCAGCGGCCATTACACTAACTCACGGTACCGCTGAGAATCCTATCAACTGAGAAAATATTAAAAGCATCCAAGGGGCCAGTAACATAATACAACAATACCAGCCGCCAGCCGGCTCAAATGGTTCTAGTTCCTCACGATGGTGGCGCTGTTGCCAGATGGAATATCCACTTCCGGTGTCATCGCTGGCACAGGTGCATGCGCCGCCGAGAACGAGCCAATTTGGCGGTGCTGAGAGAGCTGCGCCTGCACCAGCCTTGGCGACAATAAGTGCACGCACCGCCGCCACAGCTTAGCACAGGCGCCGGTAGCCATTTGGTGTTTTATGTCCTAGCAACATATTAGGACTAGTTTTATCCTGTGCTGTGCATGGGTTAAGGCTAGGCTCTGCATCAATCCATGGACCAATATTGTGTTGAACTATCATTATATATATGAAGAGTTCAGGCGCAAAACCAAGTAAACGCCAATCCAAAAATATAGTATAAATAACAGATTTTTTCCCTGAAAATTACTTTATTTCTAACTAATTCCACTTTTCATATGACCATATGGTTATGGTGCATTGGACAAACATGTAGGAATATTTAACTAAATACTTTTTGTAGGTTTGATTCCACTGTTTATCTCCATTTTTGGATTGCCGTTTACGTGCTTTGTTCCTGCACTCTTCATAATTATATTCACAGTCTCTGACTATATTCACCGACCATGTAATATATCTACATTCTCTGCTATATTACACTCTCATGCACATTCCCGTTTCAATATAGTGCTGCCATCTGGTCGAATCCATCTGTACCATTATGCGGTAAGCCTTATAGCGGTGGTGCTATCTAATTGCGGAGTTAACAACACTCATGGTTATGTGACTCAAATGGATGCCACTCTGGTCGAAGTGACCAAAGTTAGTAAAAAACCATCAAAATTAATATGAAATGTATACGGTAGGGACAAAAGGTATTATAAAATATGCTATTAACAACCCATACATGGTGAAGCATCAGTGGCGTATGATGATGTGTGCTGGCAGCACTGATTAACAGAGGAGTAGTGATCAGAATGACCCAAAGACTTAACCACCGTTCGGTATTATATATATAATGGGCACCGATTTTTTGTGTGACAGTGCACGCTCATGGCGACTTTACATTGCTGTCATACTGTGACACCGGGTCGCCAGCGGTATGATGCAGTATCACATTCTGTCGCATTATCCTGACATTGAACCAACCAGTCCTACTCATGTGGTCGGCAGGCTGCCTAGCGATAATGTCGCATATTTTGGTAAGTCTGTGCTTTGGCTGAGTCGGCTGTGGCTCTATAGTCTATCCAATCGATCATCCAGTCATGTACTTAGGCCTACTTCGCTTAGAATATTTGTAGTCGGCCTGCTGGGGGTACCAAACGGTACTGGGATTTCATCACTATAAAGCCATTGGGTGTAACTACTCACACATGCTCAGCTCCTTGCAAAATAGCTATCTGATATTAATTAGATTTCTGAGAATGCTGTCCCTCTCGCCTTGGCCGCTATGGATGTATGTTCACGAAGACTGCCATCTAAAGGCGATGTGCCGATTCCCTGTTCTCTATGAAAGAACTACTCTGATTGGGTGCCTTTGGAGGCTATTAGCTGATTGGATGCAGTGTTTCTTATGCTAGGTACACACCTACCGTTTTTCCGCACCCACCTACCGTATTCGATCTAAAATTGCCCAAAAGTCTTGAGGTGTGCACTCCCCTAGCACACCTACCGATTGCGATTCGCGACTTAAAACTCAATTTTAGGGCTAAAAGTGCTTCCTTACGATTGCGATTCACGATTAGAAAAATGAATCGGCCTGTTTTCAGTTTTAAGCGGGTCGGGTCGGGTCATGAGTTTTAGTGCGCGAGTCGTAAACGGTAGGTGTGTACCTAGCATAACTGTGAAAGGCCGAATATGGCCGGTTCCCCCTGGTTTGTCTCTCGAACACAGCGCAGAAAGGATGACAACAAGAAGAAATGTATGCTTCCATGCTTTATTCACTATCTCCCCCCCCCCCCCACTGTGACATCACATAACCAAGTGACCCACCCCCTGACCAGCCTAGTCGCAGCTAACCTCTCACAGTGGGGGGTGGGGGGGGGGGGCTGCTAGCCAGACAGAGTAGGGGGAAGTCCACCCAGGGACCCACCGTCCGCCAAGCCTGCCGTCACCTGTCGTAGTAGAAGGGCAACAGTGGGCGGCGTAGTCTCTGCCGCCACCATGTGGTAGTGAGACTCATGTCGGGACTACTACCTAACAATATGCCTGCTGATTGAGTCGTCTGTGTCTGTTCTCACTAGTCACAATCACAGTTGTTGGGGGACGGGAAAATTTGTATTTTGTCAAGTATAAGATATATAGTTATGTACATTGTATACATTATATAGATAGATTATAATTATATAGATAGATTATATACATACATTATATACATACATTATATACATACATTATATACATACATTATATACATACATTATATACATACATTATATACATACATTATATACATACATTATATACATCGTACAAATATTATTTATCTGCCGGAATAAGTAAATTCTAACTCAGGGTGTTACTGATTATATATATTGAGTACGGCCTGGTTCATTCATTGCTGGGGCGTGAACAGTCTGGGAATATATAGTTTACACCAAAGAGGGCAAATCTATATTTATATCTATGTCGAATTATTGATTATGTCGAATATACGTCGATCAATAATTTGTATGTGTCGTAGTGGTGATGAAAATGGAAAATATTGCGGCTAAAGCGGGAATCGAACCCACATCTCTTCCATTCCGGGCCAGTGTCCTAACCATTATACAACTTTTGCTCCCTGATATCATCACCCTACTCATCCCTATCTGTCTATGCGGCTCCTTGCCTGAGAGGTCACTGCAGACTACTATATTCGTCCCCTTGGAATTGTAAGCCTTCTAAATGGTCATTTAATGCTTATAATTTTATACATACAGGCAATGCACTTACATATATACATACACAGGGTAGGTTCAACAAACAATCAGTGTCTAGCTTGTACAGAATCCTGGTCATATCACCAATGTCGTGGGGGTGATGAAAATGGGAAATATTGTGCCTATGGCAGGAATCGAACCCTCATCTATTGCATCCTGGGCCAGTGTGATAACCATTACACCTCCAAGTCTCCGGAATATCACCACCCTACCCACGCCTACCTGTCTATGCGTCTCCTTCCCTGAGACATCAATGGAGACTACTACATATGTATTAGGGACAATAATTTAATGGCTGATAGCTTCTATATTTTCTGTATATATATATATATATATATATATATATATATATATTTATTTATGTATATATATATATATATATACTTCTTTTTTCTTGGTTGTCCATCCGTTGCGATGATGACAACTCATCATTTGTTGTGAACTCTTCGATGACTGATGAGTCCAATTTGTACTTGATTCAGATTTTTTAGTCGATGTTGCTATGAAATAGCTCATAGTTTAATTGCTGTGAAAATGACAGTTTTGATTGTAATTAAATGGAACTGAAAGCAAACAACACAATGTTTTTTCTCAATACGTGGGGGGAGTTCAGTACATTAAAGGGTAGGATATGATAGTTACAACGAACGGCAAGTAAAGACAGACTACTCTTGATTCTGGTGCAATAAAAGGTTAGTACACGAGTATGGATAAGTAACATGTTACTACTGCGGAAATATGTGCAAAAAAAACGAACAGGCAATACACGATTTCTGCGATGCATGCGCAGAGCATAATCCAGACTGGACTTGTCTGGTCAGAGAGTCAGAGAGGCAATTGAGGCTTTGTTAACACTGGCTTCATATTGAGCATCTGACACAGTCTTTTCGGCACAAATGTGGATTTATAGAGAAAACATACTTACCATTTTGAGATCATCTTTGATAATTATAGCTGTATCCTCTTGATTGATTGATTGATTGATTGATTGAAAAGCTCAATTGTCAGTGTAAAACAACACAGTGACACGATCCACAACACGAGTGTCGTTGACTGTCACCAGGTGTCCTACTAGTTGGAGAAATTGTATATTGGACCATACAAAGAGCTCATGACAATCATAAAGAGATACAAACTGCAGTGGTATGGATATATTTCCCGTTCATCACATCTG
The DNA here is from genome assembly GCA_030323885.1 of Branchipolynoe longqiensis. NCBI lineage: Eukaryota > Metazoa > Annelida > Polychaeta > Phyllodocida > Polynoidae > Branchipolynoe > Branchipolynoe longqiensis. The sequence goes on from CM059186.1 coordinate 97,351,915, forward strand.
ACCAAAATTATTTTGCAAGTCACAGCGAAGGGGGGAAGACAAAAAGGCGGACACAGGAAGAGGAGGGCAGACAACATTAGAAAATTGACAGGCTTGGACGTTGGAAAGCCGCAGAGGGCAGTGGAAAACGGGGAAAACTGGTTGCAAAGACATCTGTGGGGCCGCAAAGACCCTCGGACTGAAGGGATTGATGACGATGATGATGGATGAGTATCTAGTTGAGTAGTGTTGGTGCTCAGATCATGCTCATGGTGCAGTAAATCATTTAGTACAGCATATCGTTTGGTACTCCTCCATTGAGGCAACAGTGACACCTATTCACTCATTTCCGGTGTAGCAGGAAATCACAAGCCCTGTAAAGCGCAAACCCCCACTTGTGATTTCCTAGGAAATCGCAAACCCCCATGCTATATATGGGCATGGGGGGTTTGCGATTTCCTAGGAAATGACAATTCCCCCCTTGCGATAGTCCAGTTTGTAATTCTGACCGCACATGTGCTGAAAACGGCCTTTATTCACAGATGTCACCACTGTGGCCAGTATAAAGGCCAGGTGAAGAGGTGGGGCAATATCCTGGAATTATCACTCAGTTTCAGGATCGGCAATGTAAACAATGTTGTTAGCCTTTTTATTTCCAACTTCAGTCACTGCATACAGTAAAAAGAACCATTTTAATATTACAAATTCTTATTTATCCATTATTTAAGCCCTTTACTTACTAGTGTATTCGTTGAATATTACAAAATGCTACAAAGCATGGGAGGTTTCCGATTTCCAGGGGGGGTTTGTGATTTCCTAGGAAATTGCAAACCTCGGGGTGTGTGATCTCCAGGGGGTTTGCAATTTCCTGCTACAGCGGTATAACGCTGACAGGATAACTGGCTGGTTGGTTGTTGGAGTTTTATGTCCTGGTAACATCTAAGGTCATATCAGGATGGGTACTGACTTGCAACGGTGCGCACGCATTGCAACTTTATAGTGCTGCCCAACTGGGAGATTAGGCCGCCAGCACCCTGACCTGATATCCCACTCAGTCACATTATCCTGACACTGAGCCAACCTAATTGCCCTATCCTAATAATGCCAAGCGCCTGGCCAGGAAGCGACAACTTTAAATTTGTAAGTCCTTGGTTTGACTCCCCCAGGGTACGAATCCCACGATCTACCAAAACGGGAGACGGACGTTCAACTCATTCGGCCATCTTTCATTAAGATGCATAAAATATCCATGTATGGAACACGTGGTAAAATCACATGACAAGATATGGGCAGCCACTAGTATTATTTAGGTTTGGCTTGTTAGAAAAACAAACAAAAATTCTAGTGTTTGTGTCTGAGAACTAGTTCCTGGGGCACACCCGGTGTTTGTTGGTGATGTATTTGTTGTCTGATGATGGATCGTCGACCCGCCACCAGGCATTCCACTTCTTCACAGGTATGGTCGGCGCCCCGCCCACACACACCACCACCCACACACACACACACCCCACTCCATTCCAACCCAAATCTGCCATTCTCATTCAGCCTCAGGTCTCTCGCCCAAGCTGCAGCCTGGCAATGGAAATCTCCCACAAACACCTCCTTCACCTACACACCACCCGTCCTTCACCCTTCTACACACATACACTACAACCTCCCACAAACACTTCTAACCACCCCTCTCACTCTACAAACATACACTACAACCTCCCACAAACACCTCCTTCACCTACACCCCACCACTCCTTCACCTTCTACACACATACACTACAACCTCCCACAAACACCTCCTTCACCTACACCCCACCCCTCCTTCACCCTTCTACTAACATACACTACAACCTCCCACAAACACCTCCTTCACCTACACCCCACCCCTCCTTCACCCTTCTACACACATACACTACAACCTCCCACAAACACCTCCTTCACCTACACCCCACCCCTCCATCACCCTTCTACTAACATACACTACAACCTCCCACAAACACCTCCTTCACCTACACCCCACCCCTCCATCACCCTTCTACACATATACACTACAACCTCCCACAAACACCTCCTTCACCTAGCCCCCACTCCTCCATCACCCTTCTACTAACATACACTACAACCTCCCATACACACCACCTTCACCTAACCCCCACCCCTCCATCACCCTTCTACAAACATACACTACAACCTCCCACAAACACCTCCTTCACCTACACCCCACCCCTCCATCACCCTTCTACAAACATACACTACAACCTCCACAAACACCTCCTTCACCTACACCCCACCCCTCCATCACCCTTCTACAAACATACACTACAACCTCCCACAAACACCTCCTTCACCTAGCACCCCACCCCTCCCTCACCCTTCTACAACATACACTACAACCTCCCACAAACACCTCCTTCACCTACACCCCACCCCTCCATCACCCTTCTACAAACATACACTACAACCTCCCACAAACACCTCCTTCACCTACACCCCACCCCTCCCTCACCCTTCTACAAACATACACTACAACCTCCCACAAACACCTCCTTCACCTACACCCCACCCCTCCATCACCCTTCTGCACACATACACTACAACCTCCCTCAAACAGCTCCTTAACCAAGACACCCACACCCATCCATCACCCTTCTACTGACATACACTACAACCTCCCACAAACACCTCCTTCACCTACACCCCACCCTTCCCTCACCCTTCTACACACATACACTACAACCTCCCACAAACACCTCCTTCACCTACACCCCACCCCTCCATCACCCTTCTACACATATACACTACAACCTCCCACAAACACCTCCTTCACCTACACCCCACTCCTCCCTCACCCTTCTACACACATACACTACAACCTCCCACAAACCTCCTTCACTACACCCCACCCTCCCTCACCCTTCTACACATACACTACAACCTCCCACAAACCTCCTTCACCTACACCCACCCCTCCTCACCCTTCTACAACATACACTACAACCTCCCACAAACACCTCCTTCACCTACACCCCACCCCTCCATCACCCTTCTACACACATACACGACAACCTCCCACAAACACCTCCTTCACCTACACACCACCCCTCCATCACCCTTCTACACACATACACTACAACCTCCCACAAACACCTCCTTAACCTACACCCCACCCCTCCATCACCCTTCTACTAACATACACTGCAACCTCCCACAAACACCTCCTTCGCCAACACCCCACCCCTCCCTCACCCTTCTACAAACATACACTACTACCTCCCTCAAACACCTCCTTCACCTACACCCACCCCTCCCTCACCCTTGTACTAACATACACTACAACCTCCCACAAACACCTCCTTCACCTACACCCCACCCCTCCCTCACCCTTCTACAACATACACTACAACCTCCCACAAACACCTCCTTCACCTACACCCCACCCCTCCCTCACCCTTCTACTAACATACACTGCAACCTCCCACAAACACCTCCTTCACCTACACCCCACCCCTCCATCACCCTTCTACAAACATACACTGCAACCTCCCACAAACACCTCCTTCACCTACACCCCACCCCTCCATCACCCTTCTACAACATACACTACAACCTCCCACTAAACCACCTCCAATTCAACACTACAACCCCCAACACCTCCTAACCCTCAGCCTTCTACAAACATACACTACAACCTCCCACAAACACCTCCTTCACCTACACCCCAGCCCTCCCTCACCCTTCTACAAACATACACTACAACCTCCCACAAACACCTCCTTCACCTACACCCCAGCCCTCCCTCACCCTTCTACAACATACACTACAACCTCCCACAAACACCTCCTTCACCGACACCCCAGCCCTCCTCACCTTCTACAAACATACACTACAACCTCCCTCAAACACCTTTTCACTACCCCACCCCTCCATCACCCTTCTACTAACATATACTGCAACCTCCCACAAACACCTCCTTCACCTACACCCACCCTTCCTCACCCTTCTAGTAACATACACTACAACTCCCACAAAACCTCCTTCACATGCACCCACCTCCCTCACCCTTCTACACATATACACTACAACTCCACAAACACCTCTTCACTTACACCCACCCTCCATCACCCTTCTACAAACATATACTGCAACCTCCCACAAGCACCTCTTCACCTACACTCCACCCTCACTCACTTCTACTAACATACACTACAATGCCACAAACCTCCCACACACACCTCATCCCTTCACCTAACCTGCCACCTCCCCACACCCTTCACCTAACCACCCATCACTTTACATTACACTACAACCTCCCACAAACACCTCCTTCACCTACACCCCACCCCTCCATCACCCTTCTACTAACATACACTACAACCTCCCACAAACACCTCCTTCACCTACAACCCAGCCTTCCCTCACCCTTCTACTAACATACACTACATCCTCCTACAAACACCTCCTTCACCTACAACCCACCCCTCCCTCACCCTTCTACAAACATACACTACAACCTCCCACAAACACCTCCTTTACCTACACCCCACCTTTCCCTCACCCTTCTACACACATACACTACAACCTCCCACAAACACCTCCTTCACCTACCCCCACTCCTCCATCAGCCTTCTACTAACATACACTACAACCTCCCACAAACACCTCCTTCACCTACCCCCAGCCCTCCCTCACCTTTCTACACACATACACCCCCCCCCCACAAAAACCTCCCTCTGCTAACCTCTCACCCCACCCTTCACCCTCCCACACACACTACAACATCTCACAAACAATACAACCTCCCACAAACACCATCCTGTCCTAACACCCCTACCCCGCCCTTCAGCCTACACCACACCCTACAACCTCCCACAAACACGATCCTGCCCTAACACCCCCACCTCTCACTATCCCACACACACATACACACATACCCCACCTCACCCCTAACCTCCCAAACACATACACACACCACAACCTCCCACAAACACCTACCTCCCTATCCCCACCACACCCCTAACCTCCCACACACATACACACACTACAACCTCCCATAAACACCTCCATCCCCATCCCTCCCCACCCCTAACCTTGCGCACACATGCACACCCTCCAACCTCCCACAAACACCTGCTCCCTATCCCCACTCCACACCAAACCTCCCACATACACATACACACACATACACACCCTACAACCTCCTACAAACACCTCCATCCCCTAATCTTCAACACCCCCCACCCCCTTCCCGATACACACACACACATACAGACAGGCCATCTTCTATTTGCACGTTCGTACCACACTCCATTTCCCCCAGCGTCAGACCGAATAATAACTATCCTAAATTTACCATTGGTTTCCTGACACAAACCTATGTGATGAAGAAAGCCACGTGGATTGCTAAAGTGGCTGTCACACATCACCGCATTGAGCAACGGACAGAATTGTCTAGTTCGGTGGTGTTCAGGCATGATAAGTATCAAAATGTATTAAAATGTGTCGAGATGTTGCGATATCGGGTCAAAGGCCGCTGGACGAACAGACATGAAACGGACATGAAACGGAAATGAAATGGACATGAATGGATAGCTAATGGACAAAATGAACTCAAACCGAACAAGAACCATATACGTCAATCCGGCGGCATCCATTCCAAGTTTTGTGCATGTTCAAAACTTGTACGGACACAAACCGGACTTTGCTGGATATCAATGGACTTTGTTCGGTTTCTGTCCATTTCCCCCAATCCGGTGATGTGTGACAGCCGCTTAGCATTCAATTAGGACTTCAACTAGAAACATTGCTCAATTCTGTTGCATTGTTTATATATTTTGTTTGTACATTAATTGATTAAGGAGGGGACATTTCAATCACTGACAATAATTGGTCTTCCTCATTCCACTACTTCTTGCCCTATCCTAATAATGCCGAGCGCCGGGCTAGGTACCGACTATTGTCAATATTTAAAGCATTCATTTCACTTTCTACAAACATACACATACACACACTACAACCTCTGCAGGTTCGAATCCCAATAGGAAAAAAGATAGTTAAAGAAGCATTACTATGAAATGGCGAAATCGATTCACTGTTCTTTCACTAAGGGATGGGAGTTCACTTTTCTTCACATATATAAATAATGTGATTGAGGCTTGATTTATGTATGTCATGTTTTAAAACTTCCAGACCTTCAACTGAGGCACGGGGAAGAGAATAATACTGTGTTATTAAAGAAAGGGTGATGACAAAGGTTTGAAATAAATATGTCTTTATATATATACATATGTCTTTATATATATATACATATTATATATATGTATATCCTCCGGTGCGAATGACACTGGTCTACATCAGGTGGAGGAGAGGAGGCCGCGAGTGGCGCCACCGGTACTGGGTCTAACGGAGTATAACAATAATTATAATAATTCCCTTACATATCTTTATACACGCATAATTTGTTATACATCACATGAAGTCATATTTATTAAAAACTTTGTCATCGCCCTAACCTAATTAATATGTATATGTATATGTATATGTGTGGGGAAAGGGTTAATTTAGCCACATAGAGGGCACCACCTACAGCTGTTGCTGTACATGCAAGTGTGGAGGTGGGGGGTTAGCCAATTAGGGAAAGCGTTAGAGGTAGCGCTTACCATGGCTCGCCTGTGTAAGGAGGGTTACATAACAAGGGGGAGGGTGCAGACACTAACGAGAGCAGGATGTTGTTGCTTTGTTGTTGATTTACGTCTTAGCAACATCTAAGGTCATATCAGGATGGGTACTGACTTGTGACATTGCGCACTCACTTGTGGAACAATGAAGTTGTTGTTATTTTGCATCTTAGCAACAGTTAAGGTCGTATCAGTACTGATGTGTGACAGTGCACACTCCTGGTGACTTAATAGTGCTGCCCCACTGGGAGAACAGGCTGCTGCAACCATAACCTGATGTCCCATACGATATAGCGATATAGCGATATAGCGAATGGTAGACAGGAAGTGTGAACACTTATTTGTCTTTCTTTCTTTTTTTGGGGGGGTACATTAGTTGTCCCAAGCAGGGGAAATCCCAGTCACAGACGACTGATCTTCCCCACTCCACTGCTGGTCGATAGAAAGCCCGAGCCTACACTTTTACCGACCCAAGGGATTTTTAACCTCCCACACCACATAGACATGGTATGAGAGCAACCGGCCTTTGATGACGCTGTAAGTTATACACAGCGGTGGAAATCCAAATTGGCAGAGCTGGGGGTATGGGGAATCGAACCGCCGACCCTCAGATTAGGAGTCCGACCTAGAAAAAAGTCAGACACTCTAACCACTCCGCCACAGAGAACAGTCACATTATCCTGATACCTTGCTAACACTAAGCAACAGGTCCTTGTCCTATCCTATTAATGCCGAGCGCCAGGCGAGGTAGCAACAAGTATCAATTTTATAAGTCATTGGTTTGACTCGGGTGGCAGGAATTCAAACTCCCGACTTTCCGCACGGGAAGCCTGCGCTCTACTGATTAGGCCACCGCTTCCGGTAACGAGAGCAGGAGGGAATGGAGCCTTAGCCATTGGGTCAGAGCATTGGGGCTGTCAAGCTAAGCAATGGGGCGTGGTTTAGGGTTAGCACATGAATGTACAACCAATCAAATGCATTTTGCAAGGATATGTTTCAGGCTCCCCTTGCGGAAGGTTCGGGAGTTCGATTTCCGGTCGACTCAAACCAATGATTTACAAATTTGATACTTGTCGCTACCTAGCCTAGCGCTCGGCATTAATAGGATAGGACAAGGACTGGTTAGCACTGTATCAGGATAATGTGATTGTGTGGGATAACGGTTCATGATGCTGGAAGCCTGGTCTCCCAATGGGGCAGCATTATTATGTTGCCATGAATGTGCACTGTCACAAGTCGGTACCCGTCCTGGCGATAGTTAGCTGTTGCTAAGACGCAAAACAACAACCCACAACTACGTGCCAATTGGAGCCGAAAAAGGCATCTGCCAAGAGATTTCCAGTGCCACTAAATACTGCCATAACTGAATGTGGTCGGGAATGGTGAAGACATTTAAGACACTTTTTCTTTACAATTTCTATATATTTTTCCACAAACGTATACTATTGTGTTAACAATAGAAATTGAAGGAGCAGTGTAGCCATTAATGGTTGTCTTCCCACTGCCCCTTTATATTATAATAATTGCATTGTTTCCGAATAAAGATATTTACTGATGAGGCTACCTGACCGGGCAGAGGTAGAGAAAGTAAAACTGCAACAAACAAACTACCATGTCCCTGGTTCCCCTGTTATATGGGGAGGTATGTACTAAATAATAGAGGGCTGACTGTATTGGACGGCAGGCCCTGCTTCCTGTCCTATCTAGGGAGGTATAGAGTGCTGACTGTGTTGGACGGCAGGCCCTGCTTCCCCTGCTATATGGGGAGGTATAGCGGGCTGACTGTTTTGGACGGCACACCCTGCTTCCCATGCTATATGGGGAGGTATAGCGGGCTGACTGTTTTGAACCGCAGGCCCTGCTTCCCGTGCTATATGGGGAGGTATATACTAAATAATAGCGGGCTGACTGTATTGGACGGCAGGCCCTGCTTCCTGTCCTACCTGGGGAGGTATAGAGTGCTGACTGTGTTGGACGGCAGGCCCTGCTTCCCCTGCTATATGGGGAGGTATAGCGGCCTGACTGTTTTGGACGGCACACCCTGCTTCCCATGCTATATGGGGAGGTATAGCAGGCTGACTGTTTTGAACCGCAGGCCCTGCTTCCCGTGCTATATGGGGAGGTATATACTAAATAATAGCGGGCTGACTGCATTGGACGGCAGGCCCTGCTTCCTGTCCTACCTGGGGAGGTAGAGAGTGCTGACTGTGTTGGACGGCAGGCCCTGCTTCCCCTGCTATATGGGGAGGTATAGCGGGCTGACTGTTTTGGACGGCACACCCTGCTTCCCATGCTATATGGGGAGGTATAGCGGGCTGACTGTTTTGAACCGCAGGCCCTGCTTCCCGTGCTATATGGGGAGGTATAGTGGGCTGACTGTTTTGAACCGCAGGCCCTGCTTCCCATGCTATATGGGGAGGTATAGTGGGCTGACTATTTTGAACCGCAGTCCCTGCTTCCCGTGCTATATGGGGAGGTATATACTAAATAATAAATGGCTGACTGTGTTGGACGGCACACCCTGCTTCCCATGCTATATGGGGAGGTATAGAGGGCTGACTGTGTCGGACGGCAGGCCCTGCTTCCCATGCTATATGGGGAGGTATAGAGGGCTCACTGTGTTGGACGGCACACCCTGCTTCCCATGCTATATGGGGAGGTATAGAGGGCTGACTGTGTTGGACGGCAGGCCCTGCTTCCCATGCTATATGGGGAGGTATAGAGGGCTGACTGTTTTGGATGGCGCACCCTGCTTCCCATGCTATATGGGGAGGTATAGAGGGCTGACTGTGTTGGATGGCATGCTCTGCTTCCCATGCTATATGGGGAGGTATAGAGGGCTGACTGTGTTGGACGGCAGGCCCTGCTTCCCATGCTATATGGGGAGGTATAGAGGGCTGACTGTGTTGGACGGCACACCCTAATTCCCCTGCTATATGGGGAGGTATAGAGGGCTGACTGTGTTGGACGGCAGGCCCTGCTTCCCCTGCTATATGGGGAGGTATAGAGGGCACACCCTACTTCCCATGCTCTATGGGGACGTATAGAGGGTTGACTGTGTTAGACAGAAGGCCCTGCTTCACGTGCTATATGGGGAGGTATAGTGGGCTGACTGTGTTGGACAGCAGGCCCTGCTTCCCGTGCTATATGGGGAGGTATATACTAAATAATAGCGGGCTGACTGTGTTGGACGGCAGGCCCTGCTTCCTGTACTATCTGGCGAAGTATAGAGGGCTGACTGTGTTGGACGGCAGGCCCTGCTTCCCCTGCTATTTGGGGAGGTATAGAGGGCTGACTGTGTTGGACGGCAGGCCCTGCTTCCCGTGCTATATGGGGAGGTATATACTAAATAATAGCGGGCTGACTGTGTTGGACGGCAGGCCCTGCTTCCTGTCCTATCTGGGGAGGTATAGAGGGCTGACTGTGTTGGACTGCAGGCCCTGCTTCCCCTGCTATATGGGGAGGTATAGAGGGCTGACTGTGTTGGACGGCACACCCTGCTTCCCATGCTATATGGGGAGGTATAGCGGGCTGACTGTGTTGGACGGCAGGCCCTGCTTCCTGTGCTATATCGGGAGGTATAGTGGGCTGACTGTGTTGGACAGAAGGCCCCCCTTCCCCTGCTATATGGGGAGATATAGAGGGTTGACTGTGCTAGACAGAAGGCCCTGCTTCCCCTGCTATATGGGGAGGTATAGAGGGCTGACTGTTTTGGATGGCACAACCTCCTTCCCATGCTCTATGGGGACGTATGGTTGACTGTGTTAGACAGAAGGCCCTGCTTCACGTGCTATATGGGGAGGTATAGAAGGCACACCCTACTTCCCGTGCTCTATGGGGATGTATAGAGGGCTGACTGTGTTGGACGGCATGCCCTGCTTCCCATGCTATATGGGGAGGTATAGAGGGCTGACTGTGTTGGACGGCAGGCCCTGCTTCGCATGCTATATGGGGAGGTATAGTGGGCTGACTGTGTTGGACGGCACGCACTGCTTCCCGTGCTATGTGGGGAGGTATAGAGGGCTGACTGTCTTGGACGGCAGGCCCTTCTTCCTGTGCTATATGGGGAGGTATAGCGGACTGTGTTGGATGCCAGCCCGGTATATTTCCAAGGCCAAGCACGATTGGCCACCTATCGACTCCCACTCCCATCTCCCTCTCACCTGTGTCCGCCACCCCTCCCACCCTCCCTCCCCCTACGCCCACCTGCCTCCACTGTTTTTGTGCCAATTGGTAATGCTGAGTCAGCGACATAGCGGCTTTTGACTGTCTGCCGAAAGGCCGACACAGAATGGGGGTGGTGTAGGAGGTGATGGTGTGGGGTGAGTGTGTTGGTGGAAGTGTTGGTGTGAGGTGTGGGTGGAGGTGGCGAGGTATGGGTGTGGGTGTGGGTGTGCGGTGAGGGTGTTGGTGTGAGTCTTGGTGTGCGTGTGGGAGGTGAGGAGCTATGGGTGTGAGTCTTGGTGTGGGGTGTCTGTGTTGGTGTGAGTGTGGTGTGAGTGTGGGTGTAGATGTGCGTGTGAGTGTCTACCATTGTAAAGTCCTCAGCTGGAATCTGTGGTTGTGTAGGCAGGCTATAATGAAATCAATACAGGCAAGAAGAGAAAGGAAGAGTATAAACAATGAAAGTAGAGAGAGAGACAATGCCCTCAGGTTTATTATTATATAGTGGTACATGGATCTGGTATGGCATACCACCTGACCATGTTCTCCAATGAGAATCAAGCATTTACAGTTCCACCAATGAACATCAAGCATTCCTGTGTGACCATGGCTACAGTGATCTGCCCACCACCACCATGCGGTGTGGCTGCTTGGCCACCACCTGCCTGAGCTGAGTGTGTGGTGATCCTTGACTAACAGAGGGGGGAGGGGGTAGTGAGTAGAGCTCTAAATGCCCCTGTTAAGGTATCAGCGACTATCTTGGATGCCATCTTGGATTTGACAACTTTCCCGTAGTCTGATTTTGGTCGATTTTTAGGCTGATATTCTCCACATCCAATACTATCAGGAACAGTTGAAAACTTTCGCTAGCAATTTGTTTGGGGTAGGGTGGTAAGTTTTCATATATCTACCCGCCTATTGAGCCTTTGGGCTAGCTTGGGATGGGGGTGGAGGGGACTGGTGTTTTGGGAATGCTCAGTGAGCCAGTAGTTTGCCATCGACGCATGCGCAGTGGAAGTGCATGCACCTGCTTGTTGGATTGTATTATGTGGCAGGTGGCGACTGTATAAATGTCGATAATGCAGACCCCCCTCCCCCTCCCCCCTCCCTCCCCCACCATCCCTTCCCTTCATCAGGTGCGCTGTGTGTCTGTGTGAATATCACTCACACACACCACTCTTAAAGTGGCATGGTCCAATGGTTTTGAGTTTCTGTCATTTTCGGAGATAAATATATCTGGTTGATCATTATAATCTACTTTGCCTTAGTTTGAAGTGACTTTTATTTTAAATGGCTAAGTTTTGAAATATTTTAAGTGGAACCATGCAAAGTTAGTTTTGGCAAGCACGCCAAAAAGTCTGACGCCATAGGTTTCTGCAGTAATAAGGTCTATTCAATTGCCTCAGTATTCCCTTCTGTGTGGTTGGACCAGACAGGATGGCCGAATGAGTTGAGCGTCCTTCTCCTGATTTGGGAGATCGGGGGGGGGGGGGGGGGGGGGGGGGGGGGGGGGGGGGGGGGGTCCGAACCCATGAGTTCATGGGTTCGAACCCTGGTCCAGTCAAACCAATGCCTTAAAAATGTATACATGTCGCTTCCTAACCAGGCACTCGACAGTATTAGGACTGGTTGGCTCAGTGTCAGGATAATGTGACTGAGTCGGATATCAGGTCATGGTGGTGGCGGCCTGGTCTCTCAGTGGGGCAGCACTATAAAGTCGCCATGAGTGTGCACTGTCACAAGGCAGTACATGTTCTGATATGACTTTGGATGTTTCTAGGACGCAAAACAACAAACAACAAACTTATTAATCGTTTGTCACCACACATGATTAATAAGTGCCCCAGCATCTAAGTTACATATATAGCTTACAATCTAGCTGATTGCTTTGCTTTTGAAAATTTGATATTTTTCATCGGACTATGCAACTTTAAACTCCCGCTACATTCCTTCAAGTCGCCTGGCAGAGTCCCGCCCTTCGCCCGCCCGATGTGTCGAGCAAAGGCGCCCTTTTAACAACAACACCCCCCCCCCCCAACACACACACACCCCTCCACCCCGCACCTCAACGACATCCTTCCAGGCCAACCAACACTGCCCACCCCGTTGGCTGATTTATCCATTTGGTACCCGGGCCACGGGGTGTGCGGGCCGGGGGAGGGGGCGGGGGCGGGATAGCTGAGGGGGGGGGGGGGGTGCCATTGGCGTGGCTTTAACTGAGAAGAGGAAGAGGGAGCCTGCTGGCCGAGGGGCAGTTGGCCGCGTCACGACCAGACGTATCGCGCTACTTATATTTATTCATTTATTTATTGTATTCTGGGGCGTAAAGTATAGCGCGCCGAGTGATCAGGTGTTTTAAGTGCTTTCTATGGGCGGTGGGTGGTGGTGTGTTGGTGGGTGGTGTGTTGGTGGGTGGTGGGTTGGTGGGTGGTGGGTTGGTGGGTTGGTGGGTTGTGGGTTGTGGGTTGGTGTGGGTTGTGGGTTGGTGGGTGGTGGGTTGGTGGGTTGTGGGTTGTGGGTTGGTGTGGGTTGTGGGTTGGTGGGTGGTGGGTTGGTGGGTTGTGGGTTGTGGGTTGGTGTGGGTTGTGGGTTGGTGTGGGTTGTGGGTTGTGGGTTGGTGTGGGTTGTGGCTCTGGCAGGGCTGGGCAGGGCTGGGCCTGAGCTGGGGCTGGGCTGGGGCTGAGCTGGGGCTGAGCTGGAGTAGGTCTGGGCCAAGACTGGGCAGGCAGGGCTGGAGGTGAGCTGTGGAAGGGCTGCGCAGCGCTGGGGCAGGGTTGAAGCAGGGCTTGGAAAGGGCTAGGCAGGGCTGTGTCAGGGTTGAAGCAGAGCTGGATAAAGGCTGGGATAGGGATTGAGCAGGGCTGGGGCAGGGCTGGGGGATGGATATAGAGCTGTACTGGGGCAGGACTGTGACAGAGATGGGGCAGGATTAGGCAGGGTTGGGCCAGGGCTGTGGAAGGGCTGGAGCTGGGCTGGGGCAGGACTGGGGCTGGGGCGGGCATGGGGCGGGGTTGGGGTAGGCAGGGCTGGAGCCGGGCTGTGGAAGGGCTGGGCGGGGCTGGGGCAGTGCTGGATGTCGCCTCCGGCCCAACGTGACGTCATGGTCACGTAGACAAAGGGCTCAGATTGCTAAAAAGCGAGAAGTGTTTGTGTGTGGGGGGGGGGGGGTAGGGGAGGAGGGGATGACGGTTATGGGGGAGGGGGGATGGGGGGTATGTGGTGCATATATGTGGTCCGTAGCCGCCACGCCATCTAGCGGCGCTTGCTGCATACAACACTAAGCGCGGAATAGCTTTTTACAGGACCCGGGAGCCATCTAAAGGTTACCTGGTCAGTGCTATGCCCAGTAGGCGGCGCCACACGTGGAGACGCCAGCTCCATCTATGTGAGTGTACTTCAATCAACTGTGGAAGCTGTACTCACAACGTAACGTTGGCGGTTTTTGGGGTTGTTGTTTTTTTGCTCTGGCATTTTTTGCTTGTATTTATTTATCTCACAGCTACCCTAATTATGTAACTTCCATTAATGTTCTATTTAAAGATATATAATTGTGTAAATCTAACCAAGGATGCATTTACTGCGCAATTTCTTCAGCCAGATGGGACTATAACTAGAGGTCATGTAAGTAAAACCTGTCTAATTGACCACGTCCACATATCGACCACTCCCCTATATCGATTGCTTTATTTGGGTCTCAAATGATTGCCCATACAATATAATTCTATCAATAAAAAAACAACTCCCTAAACCGTCCACCTCCCTAAATGGACCATTTAAAGTCGGTCGCATGGTTGGTCGATTTAGAGAGGTTTTACTGTATATATATATATAGTATAACCTCTCTAACTGACCACCTCCACCGATCGACCACTCCCCTAAATCAATTGCTTAAATTTGGTCCCAAACGATCGCCAATACAATACCATTGTAATGATAAAAGAAACTTCCAAAACCGACCACCTCCTTAAATGGACCATTTAATTTCGGTCCCATAGTCGGTCGATTTAAAGAGGTTTTACTGTATATATATGTGATGCATAAGCTTTATTCAAGTATAATTAGTCGTACGGACGATCTCCAGACATTGCCAGTAGCACCTCATTATTCATCGAACGCTGCCTCCAAGCTCACTACCCTCTGGACCAGACATGTTGTCAGTCGCAGCAGGAACATTAACCTGTCTGGCTTAACGGAGAGCTTGTCACTTCCAATGTGTATTATATGGGATAAGCATGACTCATGCAATAAAGTGTCGGTGTCATGGTTGCCATGGAGACAATGGCTTGACACCAGCAGTGGTCATGACATGACAGCAATAATACCAGCTTGTCATTAATTGCATCAACCAGGAGCTTAGCGATTATAGATGAGCGGACCCAGGTCTGAGCATCTGCAATAGTTTCCGTGTAAAGGAGATGTAGGGTGTAAACTGTTATTTATTATTATTATTAATTATTTCTTTCAAGTTGCCGAATCCGATGCTTTTGAATTTCTGTAATTTTCTGAGATAAATGCATTATGCTATGCTGTAATAGTCCGATGTTTTTGAATGTGTGCCATTTTCTGAGTTATAAACATTATGGTAATCATTATTGTCTACGTTACTTTAGTTCGGAGTCACTTTTATTCTAAATTGCTAATTCTGGAGATATTTGACATTTTATTTTAAATGGCCAACTTTGGAGATATTTGATCGTTGATGTCAAAACATGCCAAATTAGTTTTGGTAAGCACACCAAAACTCTGGCAGCATACACTTCAGTAGTAGCAGGTTCTATTAAAACTTACACAAGCCACACACTCCACACTCGCCCCCACACACGTCCCCACACACGGCCCCACACACGCCACACACTCGCTCCCCACATACGCTCCTACACACCCCACATGCCACACACACCCCACATGCCACACACACCCCACAGGCCACACACTCCTAATAACACCCTCACACTCCCACACACACACCCACACACGCCCACATACACGCCCACACACACGCGCACACACAGACCACCACACACGCCACCACACACGCCCCCCACACACACCCTACACACGACCCCACACATGCCCCCATACACGCCCCCACACACGCCCCCACACACGCCCCCACCCACTCCTCAACACACGACCCCACACACACCCACACACGCCCCCCACACACGCCATACACTCCTAATAACGCCCCCACACACTCCTCCACACACGCCCCCACACACACATCCACACGCCACACAATCCTAATAACGCCCCCACACATGCCCATATAACCCGACACATGCCCACACCCCTACACGCCCCCATGCCAAAAACCCCCACACCCCGACACACGCCCTCAAAGCCCCACACACGCCCCCACACACACACACCCCACACACGCTACCTCCTCCCCGACAATCGGCTGCTCCCAATCATGCAGGAGTCTCGTCCAGTATTCTTGTGTTGCAGAGGAAGTGACGTCCCTTTACCTACTGCATACTTGACCAAAACATCGTCAACGATACCCCATTAGAAATATAAGAACAGTTGTAAACGCAGCTCTATTAATAACCACCCACAGAAACAACCACCAATGCAAAATGTCAATACTCATTCTCGCGTTCAAACACGCTCGTGGAGATTGGTGTGCTTTCTGAATTGTTCTCACTTCAGATGCAAATGAAAGGTCACTTGGGGTCAAACTGTCTGGTTGGCTTGTGTTTGTGATTTGTTAGTAAGTCGCGACCACTGACTGGTTCGAGGTCGGGTGGCATTTCTGGACGGCGGCTATAAGCCGGCCGGTCGGCGGCCATCACGATGTACCGGGCTCTGACGTCGGGCTCCGTCGTGCTCCGTCAGGCTCCGTCGAGCTTGAGTCCAATGGAACAAAGTAGGTCGCCTCACTAACTATTCACAGCATATCGATGCACGAACTATTCACTAACTATGCATTAACTCTGCATTAACTCTGCACTAACTATTCACTAACTATTCACTGACTATTCACTAACTATGCACTAGCTATTCATTAACTATTCACTAATTATTCACTAACTATTCACTAACTGTTCACTAACTATTCACTAACTATTCACTAACTATTCACTAACTATTCACTAACTATTCACTAACTATTCACTAACTATTCACTAACTATTCGCTGACTATGCACTAACTATGCACTAACTATCACTAATTATTCACTAACTATTCACTAGCTGTTCACTAACTATTTACTAACTATTCACTAACTATGCACTAACTATTTAGTAATTATTCACTGACTATGCACTAAATATACACTAACTATTCACTGACTATGCACTAACTATTAACTAACTATTCACTGATGATGCACTAACTATTCACTAACTATTCACTAACTATTCACTAACTATTCACTAACTATTCCCTCACTATTCATTAACTATTAACTAACGCTGCACTGACTATTCACTAACTATTCACTGACTATGCACTAACTATCCACTAAATATCACTAACTATGCACTAACTATTTAGTAACTATTCACTGACTATGCACTAACTATTAACTAACTATTCACTGATTATGCACTAACTATTCACTAACTATTCACTAACTATTCACTAACTATTCACTCACTATTCACTCACTATTCATTAACTATTAACTAACTATGCATTGACTATTCACTAACTATTCACTGACTATGCACTAACTATGCACTAACTATCACTAACTATTCACTAACTATTCACTAACTATTCACTGACTATTCACTAACTATTCACTAACTATTCACTAACTATTCACTAACTATTCACTAACTATTCACTAACTATTCACTAACTATTCACTAACTATTCACTAACTATTCACTAACTATTCATTACATATTAACTCATTATACACTAACTATTCACTAACTATTCACTGACTGCACTAACTATTCACTAACTATTCACTAACTATTCACTAACTATTCACTAACTATTCATTACATATTAACTCGTTATACACTAACTATTCACTAACTATTCACTGACTGCACTAACTATTCACTAACTATTCACTGACTATGCACTAACTATGCACTAACTAGTCACAATCTATTTCCGTCTGAAGCCGCCTATCGGTGTGTCTCCCGGACGTGGTGGGTGGGCGAATAGGTTCGAGCACAGTCTTCCCAAATTTAGGCATTTAAAACAAAAATTGTTTGAACTAAAGTAAGATAAATTATGACCATCAACCTAATATATTTATCTCAAAAATGACATAAACTCCAAGCCATCGGACTATGCAACTTTAAGAAAAGTACCTTTTATGGGGGACTGGTATAACATTGCTTGTGGTAAGATAAATTCTTAGACTACTACTTCCATGTGTGTGTGCCTTACTCAATTTGCCATTTTCATGTACTACTCTCGAAATAGATGCCGATGAATACTAATGCTAAGTACACACCTACCGTTTACGATTCGCGCACTAAAACTCGCGACTCGACCCGACCCGCTTAAAACTGAAAACGGGCCGATTCATTTTTCGAATCGCGAATCGCAATCGTAATCGGTGCGTTTTAGCCCTAAAACTGAGTTTTTAGTCGGGAATTGCAATCGCTAGGTGTGCGCGGGGAGCACGCACCTAGCGATTTTTGTGTGCGAAACGGGCAGTTTTAGATCGCATACGGTAGGTGGGTGTGCACAAACGGTAGGTGTGTACCTGGCATTAGTCTCTTATCACTTCTTCCATGGAAATCGGTGGGGATGGACAATTTAGAATTTCATATCATTTCTTCTCTGAATCGGTGGGAATGGGCACTTCCGGAATTGATCTTTTCTTCTGTGTTAAGCGGTGCAAGTGAACATTTCTGGTATTTATGGTTTCCTCTATGCAAAGCGATAGGAATAGACATTCTGGTAGTTCTTATTTCTTCTATTTGAATCTTTGAGAATGGCTCTTTCCAGTTTTACCTTTTCTTCTCTGTGAATGGATGGGAACAAACATGTCTAGTGTTTCTTCTATGTGAATCTTTGATAAAGGAGATGTCCTCTGTTTATCATTTGCTGTCTGGAAATGGACATTTCCGGTTCTTATCATTCCTTTTGGTTGAAATAGTGTGAATGGACACTTCCGCTGCTGTGAACATGTGGCAATGGACACTTCCCGTATTTGGTTTTTCTTCCTATTGAAAAGGTGGGGATTCACGCTCCCGTTGTTTAGCTTTTCGTCTGCGTGAAAACGTGGGAATGGACACTTCCGGTGTTTGAGAATTCTTCTATATGAATCAGCTTGGAATGGACACTTCCGGTGTTTGATATTTCTTCTTTATGAATCAGCTTGAAATGGACACTTCCGGTATTTGAGATTTCTTCTGTATGAATCAGCTTGGAATGGACACTTCCGGTGTTTGATATTTCTTCTGTATGAATCAGCTTGGAATGGACACTTACGGTGTTTGAGCTTTCTTTTGTATGAATCAGCTTGGAATAGACAATTCCGGTGTTTGAGAATTCTTCTGTATGAATCAGCTTCGAATGCACATTTCCGGTGTTTGACAATGAACACTTTCGGTCCGGTGTATGGCATTTCTTCCAAATGAATCCGCTTGGAATGGGGAATGGACACTCCCGGTGTTTGACATTTCTTCGGTGAGAAAAGGTAAGAATGAACACTTCTGGTGTTTGACATTGCTTCAATGTGAATCAGCTTGGTATGGACACTTCCGGTGTTTGACATTTCTTCTATGTGAATCACCTTGGAATGGACACTTGCAGTGTTTGACATTTCTTCTATTTGATTGACTTTTGGAATGGACACTTCTGGTGTTTAACAATGGACACTTCCGGTGTTTATCTTCTCTTCCGTGTGAATCGCTGGTACTAGACACTTCCGCTTGTTATCCTTTCTTATAATCAAACCCGGAAGGTCTAAACGCCCTTACCTCCAGCGTCCTCCATCTCTGATTGATTACTAGCTGCTGGTTAATCTCCCCCCCCCCCCCCCACCAACACAAATTTAATTGATCCGTGCGGATGTAGACATTACCTAAAAATCGAACCCTTGGGGGATTTTGTTTCCTTGAGACTGGAAGCAGCCTTGCTTTCAAATAAATCTAAAGGTTAGCATCCAATAGAAGCACCATTCGAAGTTATCATTTTCAATTATGTGTGACGCAACATTATGTATGTATATATACATATATATATATAAACTAATATTACAAAACATTGGCTAGGTTTAAGTTGCTAAGTTATTAATATAATGCTTATAAGAAATTATTATAAGAAATTAGTATCTGAATGTAATATGTGAAATTTGTTTATAATTGTTGTCTATTTGTTCACTCGGCCAAGCCAATGTTTTGTATTTTGGGTTAATATATATATATAACTAATCTTGCGTCAAACATAATTGAAAATGGTAAACCTGAATGGTGTTTGTATTGATGGATCTTCTATTAATGGATTTCCATTAAGAAGATATCTACAAACAATAGTCATAGAAACCTGTCTAATACCCCCATCACACCAAACTAGTTCTCACTACCTTCTTAAAAATGTTGCTGAACAGACTCAAACTGTCTGCGAACAGAATGGACGTAGTAGCAACCATTTATGGTCTTTTTACGAACAGAATGGACAGGCTAGTATGGAATGGTGCTCCAGAACTTTGAGCATGCCCAAAATGTTCTTGCAGCCACCTTCTACCCCAACCACAGTCCGTTTTAGAAAGGGGTCGGACGTTCTGAGAACTAGTTTGGTGTGATGGGGGTGTAACCGACCACTTCCACAGATCGACCACTTCCACAGATCGACCACTTCCATAGATCGACCACTCCCCTATATCGATCGCTTTATTTGGGTCCCACCAATACCATTGTAACTATATTCTACCTCCTTCAACCGACCACCTGCCTAACTGGACCACTTAAAGTCGGTCCCAAGGTCGGTCGATATAGATAGGTTTTACTGTATAACTATTGTTTGTAGATATCTCCTTAATGGCAATGAAATACTTCTCAACCAAGGTAAACCTGAAAATGAAAACATAATGCACAATTTGAATGTTAACGTCCTGCATGTAAATAGGTCTGTTGACATTACCCTGTTTCCTGCTGAAGATGGGATAAACACCGCAACTGTGCATTTTGACTTTTTCACGTAGAAGTAAAGGATAAACAATATCCACTTTATCAAGGATTCATATACAAGAAATGCTGAACACTGAAAGTGTCCGTTCCAATAAATTCAAAGATAACAACCGGAAATGACCATTCTCGAAGAAATGAGAAACATCGCCATGTTTATTCCCAATGCTTCATGTAGAGGAAAATAATACATAGATTAACACAGAAAATAAGATCAATACCAGCAGTGTCCATTCTTACCAATTCCCACAGAAGATATTATATGAAATTCATCAATGTCCATTACCACCGATTCCCATAGAAGAAATGATAAACACTGAAGCCCTGGTCACATAGCCATTACTGGACGTAGTTGAACGTAGTGGAGACTAACGTAGTTGAAAGTAGTTGAGCGTACTGGCATCCATACTTGTCTGTGATATTAACTTGGTAATAATAACATGGGTTAGCCGTGATCTCCGATTTAATTTGTGGACATGTTCAAAAGAGCGGTACGTTAGAGGCTGAATTTGCATCCGTGATGCTAACATACTCTAGCATACTCTCACATACTGAAGCATACTGAAGCGTACTCTAGCATGCTCTAGCCTACTTTAGCGTACTTGGACGAAGCCCTGGTCACATAGCCGCCAGTGGACGTAGGTGAACATAGTGGAGGCTAACATAGTTGAACGTAGTTTAACGTAGTTGAACATAGTTGAACGTAGTTGAACGTAGTTTAACATAGTTGAACGTAGTTGAACGTAGTTGAACGTAGTTGAGCGTACCAGCATCAGTACCGTAACATATTTATCCGTACCATAATGTATTTATCCATACCAAAACCTGCCGTACCTTAACGTATTTCAACATCACTTCACACAGGAGATGAGATAAATGGAACCGTTGTCATGGTAATAGTGATTAAGATAACAAGGGTGTATCTCCGTGGTTCTTTGATTTGTCGGATGGCCAGTCGATCGATCAGTCATCTGCTCTAAACATGTTCAGTGTTTATGTGTACATCATAGATTTCCACCGGGCGCGGTGGCCGAATCGGTAGAGCGCAGGCCTCCCATGGGGGAGATCGGGAGTTCAATTCCGGGTCGAGTCAAACCAATGACTTACAAAATTGGCACTTGTTGCTTCCTAGCTTGGCGCTCGGATTTACTGGAATATAGCAAGGACTGGTGTTAGGATAATATGACTGAGTGGGATATCGGGTCATGGTGTTGGCAGGCTGATTTCCCAGTGGGGCAGCACTATAACGTCACCATGAGTGCGCACTGTCACAAGTCGGTACCTGATGTGACCTTAGATGTTGCTAGGACGTAAAATAACAGCAAACAAACAAACAAACAGTCCTGATATGACGTTAGATGTTGCCAGGATGTAAAACTCCAACAACCAACCATCATGGATTCCCTGCACATGCGGATCGGCTAGTTGGCAGAAATAACTGGTAGCCATAGTCGATAGTACAAGTAACTGGTAGTAAATGCAGCTACATAAATATATAGCTAATCGTTATTTGAAAAAGTAAAGCTTCTTTTATTTAATGATGCATCTAGAGCATATTGATTTTGATCATTAGCTATTGGATGTCAAATGTAAGGTCATTCTGACATATATTCTTTGGAGGAAACCTGCTGCCGCCACATAGGCTACTCTTCCCGATAAACAGCAAGGGGTCTTTTACATGCACTTTCACACAGACAGGACAGCACATACCACAGCCTTTGATGAACCAGTTGTGGACCACTGGTTGGAACGGAAAATAGACCAAACTGCAAATATGTTCACTGAGGAGGATCGATCCGATGACCGGCAGCTTCACAGGTGGACACTCTTCCACCTGAGCTATGTCCGGCCCCCTCTCGTTATTTGAAATGTACCAGCATATTTATATAGCACTGATCCATTCCTTTCAGATATTTGATTTCTGTTTAATCAATGTAAGATGACATTACCACAGATCACTTGCGGTTTGTTTAGCGGAATTTATGGATTTTATTCGATTATTTCCAATGCTTTCGAAGCACTAGGCAAGCACACACATTGACAAAAACAAACCGTAATCATCCGAAATTCAGTGACTTTTTTACCAGTTGGAACATGATTAAAATCATCAATTCAATCCAAGTACTGCTCTATTGCAAAATGGTGCCCATGTGTTTTGTCTTGCCGACTAGGGTCATTCTGGGTGTGAGTCACGTGATAGTGGCGTCACTGGTCAATGTGTCTATAGGATTTGTGTCCCTTCGATGTTGCAATGCGATGAGTAAGTCAACAGGACCTAGCCCCGAACTGCACAATTGGGGTCACTCGGGGGTCGTGACCTTCAGATTATTTCAAGGGCGTCCTTCAACCTACGGTGTGCAGTGTCTGTGTCAGTGTGTGGAGAGGGGTGCGCCCCCTGTCGGTTTGCCTGTGTCTGTGTCAGAGTGTGGAGAGGGTTGGCGCCCCCTGTCGGTGTGTCTGTGTCTATGTGTGTGGAGAGGGGTGGCACCCCTTGTCGATGTGTCTGTGTGTGTGTGGAGAGGGGTGGCGCCCCATGTCGGTTTGCCGGTGTCTGTGTCAGTCTGTGGAGAGGGGTGGCGCCCCCTGTCGATGTGTCTGTGTCTGTGTGTGGAGAGGGGTGTCACCCCTTGTCGATGTGTATGTGTCTGTGTGTGGAGAGGGTGGCGCCCCATGTCGGTGTGTCTGTGAGTGTGTGTCTGTGTGGAGAGGGGTGTGTGTAGAGAGTGGTGGCACCCCCTGCCGATGTGTCTGTGTCAGTGTGTGGAGAGGGGTGGCGCCCCATGTTGATGTGTCTGTGAGTGTGTGTCTGTGTGGAGAGGGGTGGTGCCCCATGTCGGTGTGTCTGTACTTGTGTGTGTGGAGAGGGGTGGCGGCCCCTGTCGGTGTGTCTGTGTGTGTGTGTGGAGAGGGGTGGTGCTCCATGTTGGTGTGTCTGTATATGTGTGTGTGGAGAGGGGTGGCGGCCCCTGTCGGTGTGTCTGTGTGTGTGTGTCTGTGTGGAGAGGGGTGGTGCCCCATGTCGGTGTGTCTGTACTTGTGTGTGTGGGGAGGGGTGGCACCCCCTGTCGATGTGTCTGTGTGAGTGTGTGGAGAGGTGTTGTGCCCCCTATCAGCCAAGGAGTGCACCGCCCGTGCAGGAGAATGGGCGCAGGCGCGTGTCGGATTCTACCTGCCATTGTGGTGCGCATGTGCACGGATCGCATAGATGTACCTGTTGAAACCCTGAGCAGCTCGTAAATATTGATCGGCGCTACGAGCCCGGCGGTGGGAAACCAACTCTCAATGCATATAACTCTCACTGCTACCAACTGTCACTGCTACCAACTGTCAGTGCTACCAACTGTCACTGCTACCAACTCTCACTAATACCAACTCTCACTTCTACCAACTCTCACTGCTACCAACTCTCAGTGCTACCAACTCTCACTTCTACCACCTCTCATTTCTGCCAACTCTCACTGCTACCAACTCTCACTTCTACCACCTCTCATTTCTACCAACTGTCACTGCTACCAACTCTCACTGCTACCAACTCTCACTGCTACCAACTCTCACTGCTATCAACTCTCACCTCTACCAACTCTCACTGCTACCAACTCTCACTGCTATCAACTCTCACCTCTACCAACTCTCACTGCTACCAACTCTCACTGCTACCAACTCTCACTGCTACCAACTCTCACTTCTACCAACTCTCACTTCTACCAACTCTCACTGCTACCAACTCTCACTTCTACCAACTCTCACTGCTACCAACTTCACTCTCCAACTCTCACTGCTACCAACCTCACTCTCAACTTCACTTCACCACTCTCACTTCTACATTTCACTCACCAACTCTCACTGCTACCAACTTCTCTCACTGCATTTACCAACTCTCACTGCTACCCAACTCTCACTGCTACCAACTCTCACCTCTACCAACTCTCACTGCTACCAACTCTCACTGCTACCAGCTCTCATTTCTACCAACTCTCACTGCTACCAACTCTCACTGCTACCAACTCTCACTGCTACCAACTCTCACCTCTACTAACTCTCACTAATACCAACACTCACTGCTAGCAACTCTCACTTCTATCAACTCTCACTTCTACTAACTTTCACTACTACCAACTCTCACTTCAGCCACCTCTCACTTCTACCATCTCTCACTTCCACCAACTCTCATTGCTACCAATTATTACCTCTACCAACTCTCACTGCTACCAACTCTCACTTCTACCAACTCTCACTGCTACCAGCTCTCACTTCTACCAACTCTCACTACAACTCTCACTACCACTCACTTACAACTCTCACCTACACCACTCACTACACCACCACTACAACCATACACCATCACTACAACACCACTACACCACCAGTAAACCATCACTACACCATCACTACACCACCACTACACCATCACTGCACCACCACTATGCCACTGCTACACCACCACTACACCACCACTACACCACCACTACATTTGTGCAATTACTATGCGTACCCCCACCTCCACCCTCGAACAACAAACAAATAGCGTGAAAACGACAACCCAATAGAGTGCGCTGTTAAATATTATCAGCTGTGTAAGATACCCATTAGAAAATGTAGCGAAAGGCTGAGTAAATGAAATCAACACATAAATTCTTAATTTACCAAGAAAAGTATATTCTTCATATACATCTTCATATTTATCCGTTACTTTTGAGTTGATAAATATAATAAAACATGTAGTTTAATCAACTTTAAAAGTGAAATCGACAACATCCCATGTTCGACATCTTTTCTTTTTGCATTTGTCCCATTTCGCCAAATCTGTGCCGAGCCGACAGAAGTGGCCATTAGATACTGGAACCAGGAATTCCACTTCCTGTTCCATACTAAAGCTATTTTCGACCTTGGGTTGTCATTCATCCCTACTCTCTGTAGGGCTGAATCTTTTATCTAAACTATGTGGTATTTATCTGCAATACAAGCACAGTGGTGAACAACATGAGTGGTGTCGTGTTAGCGAATTGCGAGGTTGAAGTGTTTATAACTGGGGTTGTACCGTGGCTGGGAGGGCATTGCTAGTTGTGGCTTATCCAGGTTAAGCCTCACCCTTCAGCAAGGACGGTGCAATGTGAGTTGCCTTCCTTCCCCTTCCCCTTCCCCTCTCCCTCCCCATTTCCCTCCCCCTGCCCCTCCCCCTCCGCCTCCCCCCTCCCCTCCCCCTACCCGTCCCCGCTCCCCCTCCACCTTCCCCCTCCGCCTCCTGCCTCCCTCTCCTCCCTTCCCCTCCCCTTCCCCGCTCCCCCCTCATCCACCCTCCGACTCTTCCCTCTCTCCCCCTCCCCTTTCCCATTCCCCTCACCTCTCATCTCCCTTCACTCTCCCCGTCATCCACGCTCCCCCTACCCCTCTATCCCCCTTACCCTTTCCCTTTCCCCAGACCCTCTCCTACCCCTCCCCCTCCCCTCCCTCCCCTTCTCTTCCCCCTCCTCCCCCTTCCCCTTCCCCCTCCCCTCCCCCTCCCCCTCCACTCCCATCCCACCTCGTCCTCCCCCTCCCCTTCCCACCCTTCCCTCCCCTTCCCCCTCCTCCATCCTGCCTACACCCTCCCCCCTCCCCCCTCCCCCTCCCCCGGCCCTCCTCCACCACACACCTCGCCTAATATGGTAAGCACCGCCATGTTTCATTGCACAGACGCTCACACACGCACACACGCACACGCGCGCACACGCACACAAGTACACGCACACACGCACACACCCCGCTCAGACAAAGGTCTTGTACGCTCGACTACAAGCATCCTTATCCGCTAATATCCTTGGCACGATGCCCTCCCAGCCACACACCCACACACCCACATTCACACAGCCCCACTCACCCCACCCACCCCACTCACCCCACCCAGCCGCCACCCACTGGCCCTATACTGGTCACCCAGGCACAGTACCTCCACGCTCATGCACCCATAACTGGCATCGACCCAAAACACTCCCACTCACCCTCTCTCTACGCTCCAGCCTCCCCCCCCCTCCCCTCCACACTCCCCACCCACTCACCCTCTACCCTTGAGCCTCTCCTTCCCCTCCACAATCACCACCCACTCACCCTCTCCCCTCGAGCCTCCGCTCTCCTCTCCACACTCACCACCCACTCACCCTCTAACCTCCAGCCTCCCCCTCCTCTCCACAATCACCACCCACTCACCCTCTACCCTCTACCCCCAGCCTCCCCCCTCCCCTCCAAACTCAGCACGCACTCACCCTCTACCCTCTACCCTCTACCCTCCAGCCTCCCCCCTCCCCTCCACACTCACCACACACTCACCCTCTACCCTCCAACCTCCCCCCTCCCCTCCACACTCACCACACTCTCACCCTCTACCCTCCAGCCTCTCCCCTCCCCTCCACACTCACCACACACTCACCCTCCAGCCTCCCCTCTCCCCTCCACACTCACCACACACTCACCCTCTACCATCCAGCCTCCCCCCTCCCCTCCACACTCACCACACACTCACCCTCTACCCTCTAGCCTCCCCCTCCCTCCACACTCACCACACACTCACCCTCTACCCTCTACTCCCAGCCTCCCCCCTCCCCTCCAAACTCAGCACCCACTCACCCTCTACCCTCTACCCTCTACCCTCCAGCCTCCCCCCTCCCCTCCACACTCACCACACACTCACCCTCTACCCTCCAACCTCCCCCCTCCCCTCCACACTCACCACACTCTCACCCTCTACCCTCCAGCCTCTCCCCTCCCCTCCACACTCACCACACACTCACCCTCCAGCCTCCCCTCTCCCCTCCACACTCACCACACACTCACCCTCTACCATCCAGCCTCCCCCCTCCCCTCCACACTCACCACACACTCACCCTCTACCCTCTAGCCTCCCCCTCCCCTCCACACTCACCACACACTCACCCTCTACCCTCTAGCCTCCCCCTCCCCACCACACTCACCACACACTCACCATCTACCATCTAGCCTTCCCCTCTCCTCCACACTCACCACACACTCACCCTCTACCCTGCAGCCTCTCTGCTCCCCTCCACACTCAGCACACACTCACCCTCTATCCCCAGCCTCCCTCGTCCACTCTACACTCACCACCCACTAACCCTCTACCCTCCAGCCTCACCCTCCCTTCGACACTCACCACACACTAACCCTCTACCCTCCAGCCTCCCCCTCCCCTCGACACTCCCCAGTCCAACCTCCACTATGTACTTGCACCCTCTAGCCTCCCTCCTCCCCTCCACACTCCCCAGTCCACCTCCCTCTACGCTCCAGCCTCCCCCTTCCCTCGACACTCCCCAGTCCACCCTCCACTCTGTACTTACACCCTCCAGTCTCTTGCTGCCTCCTCCACCCCCATCCTCTCCCTACCCCCCCCCCCCACCCCATCCACTGTTCTCCCTCAACTATGCCCCTCTACCCCCAACCCTCCACCCGTCCCATCCCCCTCCAACTTCCACTCTCCACCCTCCGCCCTCCCCTCTGAACCCTCTGCACCCTCTCCAACCTATGCACCCTCTCCACCCTCTCCACCCTCCCCTTCCCCCTCACCTCCACCCTTCCTCCTCCCCCTCCCGCCTTCTTCTCCACCCAACCAGACGGGGTGGCCGAATGAGTAGAGCGTCCGTCTCCTGTTTTGGGAGATCGGGAGATCCGAACCCATGAGTTTGTGGGTTCGAATCCTGGTCGAGTCAAACCAATGACTTAAAAATTGATAGTTGTCGCTTCCTAGACTGGGGCTCGATATTATTAGGACAGGGCAAGGACTGGTTCGCTCAGTATCAGGATAATGTGACTAAGTGGGATATCAGGTCATGGGGCTGGCGGCCTGGTTTCCCAGTAGGGAAGCACTATTAAGTCGGCATGAGTGCGCACTGTCACAAGTCGGTACCCGTCTTGATATGACCTTAAATGATGCTAGGACGTAAAACAACAACAAATAAACATCTCCTCCACCCTCCCGCCCCCACCCTCCACCCTCCCCCTCCCCCTCCCCATCCCCTCCTCCCCCCTCCCCCTCTCCCTCCCAATCACCCCCCCCCCTCCCCCCATATTTCCTCTAGTCTTCTCCTGAAGCTCAGAACCTAATCCGCATGCTCTGCAGATTAAACACATCGAAATCAAATCCATCTTTAGAATGGAATCTGGCGGCTATTTTTCTAGATCTCCATTTTAAACACGGTCTGGGAGCTGTAGTGCCTGCCATCTACTCGTGTTGGTGCAATTGACTACCTTGGGGGACGGCATATCAAAGCTACATAGTCCGATGAAAGCATATTTTTTTCTATTTAAAAGGAACTACAATGTACCTAGATTAGATTCTCCATATCCTCTGTAGATGGGTCCTTGTTGTTTGTTTTTAAAACATTAGTTAATTAAGCGGGAGGAATTTTCAATCGTGGACAATTGATCTTCTTCGTTCCATTGCTCCTTGCCCTATCCTAGTGATACGTGTGCCGCAATCTAGGCTCGGTTGTGCCGTAATGTAGGCCCGCGTGTGCCGTAATCTAGGCCCCACTGTGCCGTAATCTACCACCCCACCCCCTGCCACTCTATATCCTAGTATATAATGCCAAAAGCCAGGCTACGTAGCGTTAATAATCCGTTTTTTAAACAGTTATTGGCTTGACTCGACCGGGTTTTGAAACTATTATATATTCGCGTGTAAGGTCTGCATCCTCAACAATTCACACGATAGAATTCGGCAAATAACATCAAGCGTTTTGGGTTAGGAGGTAGGTTTTTGGGGTGGAATTTCTTTTCTCTAGTTTTGATGTGATTTATTGTTTGTTACCTGTGTGTTTTATGTGATTTATTGTTTGTTACCTGTGTGTTTTATGTGATTTATTGTTTGTTACCTGTGTATTTTATTTTATTTATTGTTTGTTACCTGTGTATTTTATGTGAGTTGTTGTTTGTTACCTGTGTGTTTTATGTGATTTATTGTGTGTTACCTGTGTGTTTTATGTGATTTATTGTCTGTTACCTGTGTGTTTTATGTGATTTATTGTTTGCTACATGTGTGTTTTATGTGAGTTATTGTTTGGTACCTGTGTGTTTTATGTGATTTATTGTTTGTTACTTGTGTATTTTATGTGATTTCTTGGTTGTTACCCGTGTTTTGTATGTGATTTATTGTGTGTTACCTGTGTGTTTTATGTGATTTATTCTTTGTTACCTGTGTGTTTTACGTGATGTATTGTTTGTTACCTCTGTGTTTTATGTGATGTATTGTGTGTTACCAGTGTGTTTTATGTGATTCATTGTTTGTCACCTGTGTGTTTTATGTGATTTATTGTTTGTTACCTCTGTGTTTTAGGTGTTTTATTGTTAGCTACCTGTGTGGTTTATGTGATTCTTTGTTTGTTACCTGTGTGTTTTATGTGAGTTATTGTTTGTTACCTGTGTGTTTTATGTGATGTATTGCTTGTTACCTGTGTGTTTATGTGATTTATTGTTTGTTCATCATCATCATCATGCTGTCGGTCGCGATGCGACAAAGACTGCTTTCATTACTTGACTGCCACTCTCCATTTAGCTCTCTGCTGTGAGAGTTGCGTCCGTGAGTCGGTCTTAATGTCTCTCAGCTTCAGGTTTCTCTTGATGATATCCCTGAACCGGAGATGGGGGCGCCCTCTCTTTCTGTAGCCAGAAGACAGTTGAGAATAGAGGATCTGCTTTGGTAGCCTGTCTGATGACATCCTCATGAGGTGTCCAGTCCACCGGAGATTCTTTTTGATCAGAAGATCTTCCATAGAGGGCAGCCCCATCCGTTTGAGTATTGTTTGTTACCTGTGTTTTATGTGATTTATTGTTTGGTACCTGTGTGTTTTATGTGATTTATTGTTTGGTACCTGTGTGTTTTATGTGATTTATTGTTTGGTACCTGTGTGTTTTATGTGATTTATTGTTTGTTACCTGTGTGTTTTATGTGATTTCTTGTTTATTATCTGTGTGTTTTATGTGATGTATTGTTTGTTACCTCTGTGTTTTATGTCATTTATTGTTTGTTACCTATGTGTTTTATGTGATTTATTGTTTGTTATCTGTGTGTTTTATGTGATGTATTATCAAGTGTTACTCAATGTCGTGGTGCTAAAGAAAAGAAGGGCGGGAAAGGAAGTTTGGATATATTTGAAATAGTGATGGAATGCTGTTCCCTTCCCAACCAAAGTAAAAGAACGCCGTTCCCAAGTGTTCCCACTGCACCACTCTACTGCTTTCATATATAACTCACATGTAACTGCTTTCATATATGACTGCTTTCATATATAACTCTCACATATAACTGCTTTCATATATAACTCT
Organism: Branchipolynoe longqiensis; assembly: GCA_030323885.1. NCBI lineage: Eukaryota > Metazoa > Annelida > Polychaeta > Phyllodocida > Polynoidae > Branchipolynoe > Branchipolynoe longqiensis. The sequence goes on from CM059186.1 coordinate 97,383,143, forward strand.
CACATAAAACTGCTTTCATATATAACTCTCACATAAAACTGCTTTCATATATAACTCTCACATAAAACTGCTTTCATATATAACTCTCACATATAACTGCTTTCATATATAACTCTCACATATAACTGCTTGCATATATAACTCTCACATGTACCTGCTTTCATATATAACTCATATATGACTGCTTTCATATGTAACTCTCGTATATAACTGCTTTCATATATAACTCTCATACATAGCTGCTTTTATATATAACTCTCGTATATAACTGCTTTCATATATATAACTCTCACAAATAACTGCTTTCATTTATAAGTCTTGTATATAACTGCTTTCATATATAACTCTCACATATAATTGTCTTCATACATAACTCTCATATATGACTGCTTTCATATATAACTCTCACATATAACTGCTTTCATATATAACTCATATATAACTGTTGTCATGTATAGGTCTCATATATAACTGCTTTCAAATATAACTCTCATGCATAACTGCATTCATATATAACTGTCGTATATAACTGCTTTCATATATAACTATCATATATAACTGCTTTCATATATAACTCTCGTATATAACTGCTTTCATATAAAACTCTGGTATTTAACTGCTTTCATATATAACTATCATATATAACTGCTTTCATATATAACTATCATATATAACTCTCATGGCGAACAACATTGCTTTCTGTTACTTATCGCCATGAATATGGCCTTTTTTTTCTTTTTTCCTTTTTGGTAAATAAGTTGATTAAGCGAGGGCAAATAATTGGTCTTCCTCATTACACTGCTCCTGTCCCATCTCTAATAATGTCAAGCACTAAGCTAGGTAACAATGACAAGTATACATTTTTAAGTCATTGGTTTAACTTGGCCAGGGTTTTTGAATCTCGCGATTCGAATCCCACAACATGCCAAGACATGGAGGTGGAAGCTCAACTCCTGGAGAAAGACGCTCAACTCATTTGGCATGGCCTGCTGATAGATGCGGCATTAACGCTTTCACCAATCAATCCTGTTTCCATAAACCTTTACAAAACAACTGTTCTTAATTATTGCCGGAAGTCTAGCTTCTCGAGCTGTATTCGGATGAATAAATTAGCAGGCAACATCAAAAACAAACTGGAGGCGACATCTATGAATAGTCACTCCACTATAGGTGTCACCAGCAGGGCCTAGATTACGGCACAGTGGGGCTAAGATTACGGCACAGTGGGGCCTAGACTACGGAACGGCGGGGCCTGGATTACAGCACATGTGGCGCTAAGATTACGGCACAGAGGGGCCTAGACTACAGAACGGCGGGGCCTGGATTACGGCACAGTGGCGCTAAGATTACGGCACAGTGGGGCCTAGACTACAGAACGGCGGGGCCTGGATTACGGCACAGTGGCGCTAAGATTACGGCACTGTGGGGCCTAGACTACAGAACGACGGGGCCTGGATTACGGCACAGAGGGGCTCAAATTACCGCACAGTGGGGCCTAGACTACAGAACGGCGGGGCCTGGATTACGGCACAGTGGTGCTAATATTACGGCACAGTGGGGCCTAGACTACGGAACGGCGGGGCCTGAATTACGGCACAGTGGCGCTAAGATTACGGCACAGAGGGGCCTAGACTACAGAACGGCGGGGCCTGGATTACGGCACAGTGGCGCTAAGATTACGGCACAGTGGGGCCTAGACTACAGAACGGCGGGGCCTGGATTACGGCACAGTGGCGCTAAGATTACGGCACAGTGGGGCCTAGACTACAGAACGACTGGGCCTGGATTACGGCACATGGGGGGCTCAAATTACCGCACAGTGGGGCCTAGACTACAGAACGGCGGGGCCTGGATTACGGCACAGTGGTGCTAAGATTACGGCACAGTGGAGCCTAGACTACAGAACGGCGGGGCCTGGATTAAGGCACAGTGGGGCTAAGATTACCGCACAGTGGGGCCTAGATTACGGCACAATGGGGCCTAAATTACGGCACAGTGGGGCCTAGATTACGGCACAGCCTGGCCTAAATTACGGCACAGTCGGACTACGATCAAGGCACAGCCGGACCTAGATTACGGCTCATCCGGGCCTCGATTATGACACAGTGAGGGTAGGATTACAGCACAGCCGGGCCTAGATTACCGAACAGTGGAGTAGCTCAGTGGGGCTAAGATTACCTCACAGCCTGGCCTAGATTACGACACAGCCGGGGCCTAAATTACGGCACAACCGGGCTAAGATTACGGAACAACATGGCCTAGATTGCAGCACAGCCAGGTTAAGATCACAGCACAGCCGGGCCTAGATTAAGGCACAGTGGCGCTGAGATGACGGCACAGACAGGCCTAGATTACCGCAGTGGGGACCTAGATTACGACACAGCCTGGCCTAGATTACCGCACAGTGGGGGAGGCCTAGATTACCACACAGTGGGGCCTAGATTACGGCATAACCGAGCCTAGATTACGGCACAGCCGGGCATAGTATACGGCACAGCCGGGCCTAGAATACGTCACAGCCGGGCTTAGATTACGGCACAACCATTATGTGCATACTCCCACGCTTCCGGATGACGAGACCTTCCGCTCTCTCCCCAGGTGGCGCTCTTGGGTGAGGTTGGGGGGGGGGGGAGTGGGGTGGTGGCAGTACCACCACCACCACCACCACCACAACCACCACCAACCCACCCCTGCCACTCTACCCCACCCCTCCCTCCTGTGCCACTGTGCAGACGGCGTGCCGAGCAATTCCTCGCCATGCCGCTGGGAAATCATGCACTTGGCGACTAAACACTTCCCTGACTGCGAACTCTGGCCGGAGAACACTGGAATGGAGCTGCATTTCTTTTTTTTTTAATGTCTTAACCCCCAAATAGCCGATTTCTACTTTCTGTGCTGGAGGGTCGTTAAACAAACAATTATTATTTTTTACTTTCTTTTATTCACATTTATATTTGTTACATTCGTTGATTAAAGGTGCACTTTGAGTTTCTGATATCATTCTGCGATAAATACATCAAATGGATTGCTATAACCTACCTAAGTGTACCCTTTTTTCTTTTTTTGTTGGTACATTAGTTGTTTAAACAGGGGAAATTTCAATCGCAGACAATTGGTCTTCCTTATTCCACTGCTCCTTGCCCTATCCTAATAATACCAAGCGCCTGACTAGGAAGCAACAAGTATCAATTTTTAAGTCATTGGTTTGACTCGACCAGGGTTCGAACCCATGACCCCACGGTCTACCAACACGGGAGATGCATGCTCTAATCATTCGGCCATCATCCAGTCTGGTTGATCTACTTATTCACAATGTAATGTAAACGGCCAGAAGGCCAGTGCATCGGCGCTGAAAAAAAAAGTATGTTCTGATGAATAAATTGCTTTACCAACAAAAACAAATAATGATATGTATTTTAAATAGCTAACCTTGACGATATTTAAAGTTCAAACATGTTAAGTTGATTTTCGCAAGCATTCCAAAACTCCGAGCGCCAGACTACGTAGCAAATAGGGATCCTTTTTTTTTTCTTAATCATCGGTTTAGATTCGGGTCAAGTTTTGAACCTGGGGGTTCGAACCCCACGACCTGCCATAACAAAAAAAAGAAGAGAAGCAGAGAAGTAGAGACTCAACGAATTCATCCTGTCCCCTATGCACAACGTTACTGACAAGTTGGGTAGGCGTCGGTGAGGTCGGACAGTTTATTTCAGGTTGTTTTTTAAAAGCCTTCATTTTTCTTCCTTTCATTCTTTCTTCTTTGTTTTCATTATTCTTTTTCCTTCTTTTTTCTTCACTTTCTTTTTTCCTCCCGTTTTTTTTTGTTTGCTTTCATTTAATTTGTCTTCATTCTTTCTTCTTTTTCCCCTTTTTCTTCTTTTTCCCCCCTTTTTCCTCACTATCTTCTTTTCTTCTATTTTTTCCCTTTTTAAATTCGTTCAATTTTATCATGGATTCCGTAGATGTAAATTAGGCGGCGATTGTTTTCACTTGGACACGCATCCAGCAACTGTAGAGGCCAGACACACCCACCACCGTGTCGCAGGCACCCACCACACACCACACCCACCACCACACACCACACCCACCACGACACACCTCCACCCACGACACACCTCCACCCACCACACACCACACCCACCACCACACACCACACCCCCCATCACACACCTCCACCCACCACACACCACACCCACCACACACCACACCCACCACAACACACCACACCCACCATACACCACACCAACCACACCCACCACACAGCTCCAGCCACCACACACCACACCCACCACCACACACCACACCCACCACAACACACCTCCACCCACCACACACCTCCACCCACCACACACCACACCCACCACAACACACCACACCCACCACCACACAACTCCACACACCACACACCACACCCACCACCACACACCTCCACCCACCACAAACCACACCCACCACCACACACCTCCACCCACCATACACCACACCCACCACACACCACACCCACCATGCACCACACCCACCACCACACACCACACCCACCACCACACACCTCCACTCACTACACACCACACCTACCACACACCACACCCACCTTGCACCACACCCATTACCACACACCTCCACCCACCACACACCACACCCACCACCACACACCTCCACTCACCACACATCACACCCACCACACACCACACCCACCATGCACCACACCCACCATGCACCACACCCACCACCACACACCTCCACCCACCATGCACCACACCCACCACTGTGTCACATTACAACCATCACCCACCCATCACAACCCACCAGCACCCGCCGCTACACACCTTCACCCACCACAGCCCACTACCACACATCACACACGTCCACCCACCACAGCCCACCACCACACACCACCACACACCTCCACCCACCGCCACAACCCACTACCACCAGTTACCATCATCTAGCACCCCCAATACCCGCCACCACACATCTCTACCCACCACTGCCCATCACAACCCACCACCCACCACACCCACCACCACACACCTCCACCCACCACCCACCACACCCACCACCGTGTCACGGGCACCACATTACAACTATCACCACATCACAACCCGCCACATCCCCACCACCACACACCACACACCACACACCACACACCTCCACCCACTACAGCCCGCCACCACACACCACCACACACCTCCACCCACCGCCACAACCAAGTACCACCCATTACCACCACCTAGCACCACCATCACCCACCACCACACATCTCCACCCACCACCGCCCATCACAACCCACCACAACACACAACCACCCACCACAATTCACCACCACACACCACCACAACCACCATCCACCACCCCCACCCAAAACCACTCCACCGAAGACAACCCACAACCACCTATCACAATCACCCACCACACACCTCTACCCACCACCACCCAACACAACTCACCACATCACACAACCACCCACCACAATTCACCACCACACAAGCACCATCCACCACCACCCACCACCACACACCACAACACAGACCCACACATAACTACATACAACCACACACAACCACCCACCACCACACACAACCACCCACCACCACACACAACCACCCACCACCACACACAACCACCCACCACAACTTACCACTACCAGGCATCACCACCACTACCACACACCACACACCACACACCACATACCACATACCACATACCACGCACCACACACAACCACCTACCATCACACACAACCACCCACCAATACACACAATGATGATAATGACGATGAAGTATCAGCTCAGAATATAAAGATGCATTTGACATCTTGACACAGACCGTCAAATCCGAAATAACTAAACTCTCAAAACTCAGGTTGAGATCCGGTACCCGGCCCGCACTGGGTTCACCCCATCTTGAAGCACCTCACCTGCATCCTCGCAGCGTCACTATGACAACACAGTACTTCCGCTGTGCAGTAGGCAACGCTGCCGGAAGTAGCCGGATATCACTCCGCGAAGCGAGGAAGAGAGAAAGCGTCAGCTCCACGGGACTCAACCGGTGCGTACCGCACTCAACCAGCGCCTCAGCCCGGAAAGCCCCGCGCCACGCACCGATCTGAACACCCAGCTGAGTAGTCAGATGAGTGGGCCGGAATTAATAATGGGGGTGAGAAAGAGGAGGAGGGGGAGAGCGGTGCAGGGTAGGTTTTGTGTCTTTGTTTGCATTTTACGTATTTGTTTGTTGTTGTTTTACGTCCTAGCAACAACCACGGTCATATCAGGAAGGGTGCCGACTTGTGACACTGACAGCACGCACTCAAGTGCTGCCGCCAGCACCATGACCTGATACCCAACTCAGTCACATTATCCTGACATTGAGTCAGCCAGTCCTCACCCTACCCTAATAATGCCGAGCATCTGGCTAGGAGGCGACAAGTATCAATTTTTAAGTCATTGGTTTGATTCGACCAGGGTTCGAACCCATGAACCCATGGGTTCAGATCCCTCGATCCCTCAAAACAGGAGACAGACGCTCAACTCATTCTGGTGCATTTTTCGCACTAGCAACATCTACAGTCATATCAGGACGCACTCATGGCGACTTTATACTGCTGCCACACTAGGAGATCAGGCCACCGGCAACATGATGCAATTTCCCACTCCGTCATGTTATCGTCACACTGACCTAACCAGTCCTTGCCCTATCCTAGTAATGCTGAGCGTCAGGCTAGGTAGTGACAAGTATCAATTTTGTAAGTCATTGCTTTGACTCAACCAGGATTCGAACTCCCGCCGTTCCGCACATGGAAGCCTGCTCTTTCGGATTCGGTCAGTAGGTGCATGTGTACTGGCAGTCTAATGATATGGAATTTACCCACAGTGCTACCCCATTAGTCGCCACGTGTGTAGGGGGGAGCCCCCCCCCCCCCACCCCCCTACAGTACACACACAGCCCCCCCCCCCCACACACACACACATACACCATACACACTACAGCGCCCCACACACACACAGACACCTCCCTCCCCCCTCCCCCCTCCCCCTTCTGTGCATGACTCGTAAACTGGCCATGTTCAGAAAGATAGGGCGCATCTGTGACACAGATCACAGCGCTTGTGTGTTTGTTGTTTTACGTCCTAGCAACATTTAAGGTCATATCAGTATGGGTTCCGACTTGTGACAGTGCGCACTCATGACGACTTTATAGTGCTGTCGCACTGGGCCACCAGGCTGCCAGCACCATGACCTGATATCCCACTCAGTCACATTATCCAGACACTGAGCACACCAGTGTCCTAATAATGCTGAGTGCCTGGCTAGGAAGCAACAAGTATCAATTTTAAAGTCATTGGTTTGACTCGACCAGGGTTCGAACCCACGACCCCACGACCTACCAGCATGGGAGACGGACGCTCTAACTCATTCGGCCATCCCGTCTGGTTTGATCACAGCGCATGTGTCGGAGGCGGATAATAGTCGGATTAGTGACGCATGACGTATTGAGGAAGTGTGTGATGGGGGTGGGGGGGAGGTGGGAGGGGGAAGAAGAAGTGGGGAGGGGGTGAAGTGAGACTTGGCCGTTGTATTGGGGAAAGGGGGATAGGGAGCGGAGTTCCATTGCCCATTAGAAAGAGCTACCATGCATTCATTCAGCATGGATTCATTCAGCGATGAACCCACGTGGAACAATTACGCGGGAAATTCACCTGCTTGCCGCTAGGCGGCGCCACTAGACGGGCGCCATTAGGACCGGCTCCTAGGAGGTCTCACTGCAAATGGGTCCACTGAGAAGGATCGATCGGATGACCGACAGCTTCATATGTGGACCTGAGCGAAATTGGAAATATTGCACCTGGAACAGGATTCAAACCCTCACTTTTTGGCATTCTGGTGCTGGCGCGTTAACCATTAGAGTACTTAGGCTCCCGGATGCAATGATCCTCTCCATGCCTCCCTGTTTTATGTGGTTCCTTGCCTGAGAGGTCAGTGCAGACACTAGCATCAATACTGAAACCAGCAGTCAATCGAAAAAACAAACTCAAAGTCTATGTTTAGCAGTTTAACTGTTCAGAAATTTGGTCATGTGACCATTATTTATATATACTGACGAAAAAATGTACCGGATGCGGTGGCCGATTCGGTAAGAGGGCTGGCTTCCCATGTGAAAGGTCTATTAGGTGTCAAGAGGTGTCACTAAGAGACGTCACTAGGAGGCGCCACTAAGAGGTGCTACTAGGAAGTGTCATTGCCGTTATTACTTTCCTCTCATACCCTGTGAGGGGCAAACAGAGTCAAAATAAAATCATTGTCATATTCACTAGGAGGCCCCACTAGGGGTCGTCACTAGGGGGTGCAACAGTGAAGTGCCACTAGGAGGTGTCACTAGGAGGCCTAATAGGATTCGCCACTAGGAGGTGTCAGTAGGAGGTGCCACTTGGAGTCCCCGCTAGGAGGCCCCACTAGGAAGTGCCAGTCGGTGGCCCCACTAGGAGGCACCACTAGAAGACGCCACTATGAGGCGCCACTAGGAGACACTACTATACTAATGGGAGCCACTAGGAGAAGCAACTAGGAGGCGCCACTAGGAAGCCCCACTAGGAGAGACCATTAGGATGAGCCACTAGGAGGTGCCACTAGGAGGTGTCACAAGAACGTGCCAGTAGTAGGCCCCACTAGGAGAGACCACTAGAAGGAGCCACTAGGAGGCGCCACTAGGAGGAGACACTAGGAGGAGCCACTAGGGGGCGCCACTAGGAGTAGGAGGAGTTGGTGCGAAGACCGACACACCTCTCAAACGGCTCGAGGCGAATTCCTGGTATTAACGGCACACGACGATACAGGGGCGGGCGGGTGGGGGGGGGTTTGTAGCGGGTGGGTGGGTGGGTGTGGGTTTGTAGCTGGTGGTTGTGTGCAGGATAGGGGGGCAAGGTGGGGGAGGGGGGAGGGGCGAGGTGGGAGGCGGGTGCTGTGGGAGGCGGTGGGAGGCGGGTGCGGTGGGAGGCGGGTGCGGTGGGAGGTGGGAGGAGGGCTGGTGGGAGGGGGGAGGGGGGGAGGGGGAGGAGGGCTGGTGGGAGGGGGAGGGCTGGTGGGAGGGGGGAGGGATGGTGGGAGGGGGAGGGCTGGTGGGAGGCGGGTGAGGTGGGAGGCGGGTGCGGTGGGAGATGGCAGGAGGGCTGGTGGGAGGGGGGTAGGCTGGGATAAAGTGCTGCGGCGGAGAAAGCGGGGGAGGAGGGAGAAGGCAGTGCCGACTGGTGGGAGACCGTGGAACCGGGTATTAACGCAGTCCAATTAGCCTGTCGGCATGTCGGTCAGTCGACTGGGCCGAGCAGGAGCTCCTGCCAGAGACGCCCGCCGAACCTAAGCCCCCTGGCAGCCATTGCACCCTGCCTTATCCGGACATTAAGCTGGCCGCCAGTGGCGCTGTATTGGTGATATGTGTGACCCCTTAACCTGGAACTGTGAGTCTCTGCCTTGATGATAATTATTATTTTTGTGGGCGGGGGGTTCCATTCTGTGAATTGGTGGATTTGCCTCAATTACATGTGGTGCTTTTTTTGTGGTTTTATTTGTGTGTGTGTGTGTGTGTGTGTGTGTGTGTGTTTTATTTTTGTTGGGGGGGGGGGTTAAATAAAGAGTCGCGGAGCGGTGTGAGATAATATTCTGACTCCTGTATAGTGACTCAGCAGTCGCTTTATATATGCATAATATAGCGATTTCCCCTATCTAATTGTGAGTGAAGATTAATGGATCATTGTGGTGGGTTATCTTAACTCTTACCGCTGAACCCGAACATGCGTAGAAGGAATACATCGGTGACATATAAATATAACAAGGGAGAGGTCACACCACAATCAACGCTACCCTCCATCCTAAGTAATATTTGCATAATAAGTTATGTGATATATAAAGTATGTATGTCAATATTGTTATGCATGGACTTATCCTGTTTGGATTGTTATTTTCCTCACCTTTACTCCTGTAGCCATCTGATGATGCGCTCCTTATGGTTGTGTGTTACTGGAGGTAGGTGTGCAGCCTGGAGGGCTGCAAGATCTGCTCCTAAGCCCTCCTTCCTCCAGGTGGCGCATCAGCTCCCGGTTATCGGCCCATTTCACCTCAGATTTTGCTTTAATAAAGTGTCCTGTAGGTATTAGGCCAGCCAGAGTATTAGGCTCAATCCATACTCATAGTGTTGCCTCCTTTCTCATGGAATCAAAGTAATAATAAAACATAATCTTTTGGTATGACAAAGGATAGGGTTTGTGCAAATAATGGATATTGTATTGGACTATTGAACTCCCTCGACATAGTGTGGGTATGAGCCTTATCCTCTTCTCACACAGATAGTATTTACCCCAGTATCACATCTTATCACCTCATTAACGATAGTACTGTCAGGAACCAGTGGTGCTAAGGATATAGCGACCACTTTTACTAACCAGTCACTGATCTTTTAGTAGACAAAAAAATAAAAGTATATTTTATAAAGCTTTAACAGTAATACCAGATGAACCAAAGATTCCAGGATTCACCCAGCTAACACCAGCAGATTCAAATTCATTGCTGCACATGACAAAACTGAACAGAGAATCCTTACCTCATGTAGCGAGTCTCCAACTTGGTTTGAGCGTAGAGCTCCAACATTTTAATCTTAATCTTATTCTTACTGAATGCCAACTAATTAACGTGACCTACTTTAAGACATGCATGCATGATTTAACACATGGTTGGTAATTAAAGAATGGATTTTCTTGAAGATTGATACTGCCTATCATGGATAAGTCTGAATAGACTTGCTTTCACCATTAGACAGTTTGTCGATAGAAAGCCCGAGCCTACACTTTTACTGACCCAAAGGATCTTTAACCTCCCACACCACATAGACATGGTATGAGAGCAACTGGCCTTTGATGACGCTGTAAGTTATACACAGTGGTGGAAATCCAATTTGGCAGAGGTGGGGGCACAGGGAACCTTCAGATTAGGAGTCTGACCTAGAAAAAAGTCAGACACTCTAACCACTCTGCCACAGAGAACACCCAATTAATTGTGAGTGGGTGTTACTCGGTACTTTACTACTGAACACATAAATGACTCCTAGTCCTACTAATTGATGGTGAACAGTCACTGTGGCTAATTGTGTTTGTTTAATCGGTTACCAAATGGTTTCATTGGATTCCCTGGGTGCTAAAACCTATATTTAAACACTTTAGTTTGATTTCTATGATGCTTAGTTCCAAAGATATAATAAAAATGAAAATGGTGGCCATCTTGGACGCCATCTTGAATTCCCAGGTTGATTCAAGGAGGATTTTTGGGGACTTTGTATATGATATTTGTCATACTTTCAGGTATTTTCCTTAAATGTGCAGCTTGTTACCAATTTGTTCCAGGCTTGGGGCTTATTTATTGTATTGCCCTTGGCCTGTAGATGGTGAAGGGTGTGTAGGATGGCTGAGACTAGAGATGGAGGATAGCAACCATGTGATGATCACTGGTTGCTATGGACACACAATGCTAATGGTGCATTATGGGATGGAACTATCACCCCCCAACACAGACACCTACAAAGTCTGGTAGACACTGTTTTATTCACTTTATTATTTAATATTCACAAATATGCCAGTGGAGTCTGGGTCCATGCATACTTATATTCACGAAAAACAGCAGGAATAGTAATATAGTTGGGCACGCATGATTTAAAGATATATGTGATGCATAGCATAGTACGCAAGTATAAAGACACAAAAGGGAATATTACTATACTATTATATTGCTATACTCCGTAAGACCTAAGACCTCCATAAGACCTAGCACTGTACCAGTGGCATCACCTTTGGCCCACCTCGCCTCATCGCCTCGTCGCCTCCACTGTGTAATATATTTTTGCTCGGCCGTCGGAGCCCCAACATACCACTTACTCTCCCCAGGTGCGTTCTGACAACTGTCTGTCAGTTCACACCTGATGCCCCTCTCCAACAAACTCATAAGCAAGAAAGGGAAGACAAGTCGTGCAAGATTGACAATGAAGAGGCTGTGCTTTATTGTCATCAACTCCTTTTCACCTACTAGCGACCTATCACCCTCACTCCTTTCCACCTGCCCACACACAGCCTCATTACTCTCTTTAGTATGTATAGGAATCAGTGCCGACAGCCCATTGAACCGGAGTCCCATGGTTGTTTCACACAGCTCAGTGCCCTTTGAATAGCTGCTGCCAGTTTGTATATGGAAGGTGGAGCCTCAGACAGAGTGTCTGGGTTCCTGGCCAAGAGAAGAGTGTGTTCCCTTCAAGAGTCCATCAAGAAGTCTGTCTCCTTCCAGAGTGTCGGGAGAAGTGTGTCTAGAATAATCAATATCAGAATGAGGTCTGTGGTCAGGTGGTGCAAGGGGTGCAGGTGACTAGGCCTCCCACCGCTAGCCAATCAGACACCCTCTAAAGCCTGGGGGTGACGCCCTAATAGGGCAGCTGTCACTCAACCCCAGCTGCAGGTGGTGTCCATAATGTATGCAGAGTGGCTGGGTGTGCTTGCCCATAAGCCCTGTGGTAACAGGTAGCTGCAGACAGTTACAATAAATATATATATTAAAAATGTCCTTCTTCTCCACTTGCACTCTTACTGGTGCATAGAGGGAACATTTCACCAAATATTAACTGTCTCTTACATAGGAACATCACGTCATAATCTCGGGCACTATGTGTTATCATATTTTCCACATAGTCTCATATGTCAGACAGCGAGTGGGGCACCTATTGCTTCTCTGTTACATAACCCTGGTCCCCACTCCGTCGCCCAAGAATAATAATGCTCTCTGCCAATATATAATTCCGAACCGAAAATCTGTATATTTTTACAACTGGATGTTGATCACTATCAGTTGCACCGGAGGATTGTTTATGGGCAAGGGCGTATATTCCCTTGCCAGAGATTAAACTACTCGATTCTCTCATTACTGTACTGTAGCTATGTTTATACATATGTGATGAATAACATATTATGCGAGTATAGAGATATGTAAGGGAATATTACTTATTTGTATTATTGTTATACTCTGTGAGATGCAACACTGTGTAAACGTGCCGGCTGGTGGTGTGGGTGGTGTAAATAGGTCAAATGAAAGCACTACAGGTAATGAAGGAAAACAGGGTAAGAGTGAAAAGTAAGAGAATGAGACTCTTCAATTTATTGGATTATATAGGTTTTTCAGAATTCAAGATGGCCGTGGTCACATGATTCAATTCATCAATCACAGTACAATGCAGTGGTCACATGACTTAATCCTCCAATTAGAATACAATGCAGTGGTCAATGATCATAACAATACCATGTGGGGGGGGGGAGGGGGCATGTGAGGTGACTCTTCCAAAGACTGTTCTTAGCCAAGCTCGGAAGTGACACTCCCTCCAAAGACTATTCAATTATACAAATTCTATACCTAATGAATAATAGTTTACCAATTTCACACCTCCTCCATATGCATTTGGGTTTTTCTATTTTAACATTTATCATTATATAGACAGTTTGTAATTTATTATAGTACTTCACCTCGGTTCACATGTATTAAATCGGACAATTTTACAACTGTACTGGTGGTGTCATCTCGGCCCACCTCACCCGGATGTTGACCAGTGTCAGTCGCACTGGAGGATTTATGTGTATTATAATGTATTATAATAATATAAAATAACGTAGCATATCCAAGCTTTATATATTATATTATTGTACAATTGATATTGCATATATATTCGGAGTCGCGCACCCACCTTGATCAGGAGTGCGCGGATGGGGCGCCACCTGCAGAGTGCCAAGTGTACAAAAACGTGACTGTGTGTCTGTCACCTCGTATGTAATTTTGTTTTATGTAGGTGGGGCGTATAGTTCCCCTGCCAGAGAACTAATAATAAATAGACTCAGCCCAACTCTCTCTGCTTCCTTATTTGTCGGAGTGGCTTATATATATATATATATATGTGGATATAGTAGCGATACTTGTTTTGGCTTGAAGTTTTGTGTGTACTAAAGAGAGCCAATCTGGATAGTCTTGACAATCTGGAAGCCATCTGGCAAACTTCTACCTTCGAGGATCATTACATTTATTTTAAATGGTAAACTTTTTAGATATTTTGTGTGCAAACATGGAAAATTAGTTTTGGCAAGCTTGCCAAAACTCTGAGACCATAGACTTCTGCAGTAACAGGTTATGTTAAATTGACTCAGTATTGCCTTCTATGCAAAAACAAATGCTTAATAAGTGCATCAGTATCTAAGTTAGATATGTAAAATCGAATGTAGATAATTGGTTTGGTTTTGAAAATTTGATATTTCATCAGACTATGCAGCTTTAATCTCAGAAGAGGACCGCAAATAAGAAATTCCTTCCTATATTTGTCTATTCCAAATGGTTAGAATGTCACTTCTTGGACGGACCATGGGAAGATTTACAGATGGGTCATCATCTAGTACTTATAGTATTGGTATTGTTAGCTGCTCGGTGCTTGGCATTAGTCGAATAGAGGGCAGCGGGACGTAGCTCAGGCACTATAGTGTCCACCTGTGAAGATGTGGGTCATCCAATCGATCCTGCTATGTGGACACATTTGCAGTTTGGGCTATTTTCCGTTTCAACCAGTGGTCCACTACTTGTTCATCAAAGGCTGTGGTGTGTTCTGTCCTGTCTGTGGGAAAGTGCATATAAAAGACCCCTTGCTGCTTATCGGAAAGAGTAGCTTATGTGGTAGCAGCTGGTTTCGTCCAAAGAAATAGGTCAGCATGACCCTATGTTTCATGTCCAATAGCTGATGATGAAAATGAATGTGCTCTAGAGGGGTCGTTAAATATAACAAACTTTTGTTTAGTAGAATAGAGCATGGACTGGCTGACTTAGTAGCAGCATGGTGATACTTATTATGAAAGAACAGGCATTGGTTGACTTAGTAATAGCATAGTGAGAGTTATTAGTTGGTTGAGTCACTATCGGCATAAATAAACTTATCAGGAGAGAACAGAGACTGGTTGAGTCAGGATTAGCACAGTGAGACTTAATGGAGATGAACAGGGACTGGTTGAGTCAGGATTAGCACAGTGAGACTTAATGGAAATGAACAGGGACTGGTTGACTTCTTAACAGAATAGTGAGACGTATTAGGAAAGAAGAAGGACTGGTTGAATCAGTATGATCGTAAAGAGACTGAGTGCGATATGGTGTCATAAATTCAGCAGCATGGTGTTCCAATGGAACAGAACTATAAAGCTATTATCAATATATGAGTCGTCACAAAACCAGTACCTCTCTTCTTATCTATAATCACAGATGTTGCTAGAATACAAACAACACAACCAATCATCACCCAGCTTCCTAGAGCGCGACACTTTCTTTGTGAACTAAGATCACGACGCAGTTTCATAGCAGATGGTGCTGCAGTGCTCGCCTCTTCTGGTTAATGTGGTACTTACGAGTCCAGTCAACCCGGAAGTGCGCGCGCGCCATTGTGTGCGCCAAATAAGGCAATGAGTGCGCGCGCACCCCACTGAGTGGCGTATTGTGAGCTCATGTCCGTGCTCTTCCTGGTATCCCCCCTCTACCTCCTCTCACCCACTTACCACCCCCTCCCACCCCCTCCCTCCCACCTACCCCTTCTCACCCACTTATCACCCCCTCCCACCTACCACCCCCTCCCACCTACCACCTCCTTCCTCCCACCTATAGCCTTTCACACACTTACCACCTCCTCCCACCTACCACCGCTTCCAACCCACACACCCCCTCTCACCCACTTCCACCCCGTCGCTCCTACCACCCCCTCCCTCCCACCCACACCCTCTCACCCACTTACCACCCCGTCCCACCTACCACCCTCCCACCCACACACCCCGTCGCCCCTCTACCCCCTCCCACACACCCCCTCTCACTTGATTTCCCAGTGGGGCAGCGCTATAAAGTCGCTATGAGTGCGCACTGTCACAAGTCGGTACCCATACTGATATGACCTTAGATGTTGCCAGGACGTAAAACTCCAATAACCAACCAATGTCCAGTTGGCTCCTTATAGTTATAGTCCCAGCTCATACATATTGCCAGACATGTAGCTTCACATTCCAGCAGTGGGGGGGGGGGGGGGGGGGGGAGATGGGGGATGGGGGGGGGGGGGGGGCAGTGGAGGGTGAGCCGAGTTGCATGGCATTGACAACGAGTGTGCAATTTAACGGTCAGCGATGCCAGTGACCTGGGCCGCGTTTAAGGTACACCTCGGAGGCGCCTCGGAGAAATTCCTGATGTCGCGCTAGTCTGATTGACTTCAGCTGGCAGGTGCCTCGAAAATGGCCGCCTCCATAGGGGGAAGCCATTTGCAATTGAAAAGAAGAGCTGTAAATGTCTATATGTGTATATGTATGTGTATGTGCAGATGTGTTTTTGCATCAACGTATACATATTTATAGATGTAGATATGTGTATATGTGTAAATTAGTATAGGTGCATTTATGTATATGTACACACGTATGTATATGTATGTGTAGACTATATATATATATGTGTATATGTGTATATGTGCATGTGTATATGTATACATGAAGCAGAGCCGGGGCTAAAATGACAAGGGTAAATCAATCCATTATTTATATTACCATAGTAAATAATACACCATATACATACAGGAATATACTGCGTTTAAATGCAATCCATAGATGTGTGTATATATGGAATCCATACATGGGATCCCATGCAATATATATGTATATAAATTGCTGCAACAGCACAAAGGGAAGACAAGACAAATCTTTCTGGGCCTTTAGATTCGCATATTGCATTATACATCACAAATAGGGAAAATATAAGTACAGTAAGTCTTCTCTAACCCACCACCTCCACAGATCGACCACTCCCCTCTATCGATCGCTTTATTTGGGTTCCAAGCGATCACCCATACAATACCATTATAACGACCAAAAATACTTCCTAAACCTCCTCCCTAAATGGACCATTTAAAATCGGTCCCATGATTGGTCAATTTAGAGAGGGTTCACTGAACAGTAAGTAACACCTCGCTAAATCGACCGACCATGAGACAGACTTTGCATGGTCCATTTAGGGAGGTGGTTTGGGGAACAAAGAGGGTGCGGCAATAATATTAATAGCGCTGAGAATGTAACCGGATATCACTGCAGAAGGCACGCGCATGCGCAGACAGACGCGGAATAAGATTAATAGACGGCTACAAACAGCTGTTGTTTCAGAGAGAAAACATTGGCCGTCGTCAGTAAAGTGACGGAGATCGACCAGATCCGCCAACAATTTAGACAGGGCTGCGGAATAATTCATGGGCGAGTGTCGAGTATACAGGCTGAGGTTGCGCAGAGGAGTGGGAGAGGGAGGAGTGGGGAGGTGAGAGGGAGGGGGAAGGGGAGTCCACTACTACAAGCTCCATTAGGCCTTGGAGGGGACGCGCCGGGACAATCAATGACACGTGCCTGCAATAAATAAAGTGCAATGAATAAATATTTTATAGGGTTTTATTACGAAGTACGGACCTGGTCAGCTTGCTTTATTACGCCATGCAAGGAAAACCAGATGGGTTGATGGCCGAATGAGGTGAGCGTCCGCCTCCCATTTTGGTAGGTCACGGGATTTGAAACCCTCTCGATTCGAAATATGGCTAATCAATGACACGTGCCTGCGATAAATAAACTGCAATGAATAAATATTTTATAGGGTTTTATTACGAAGTACGGCCCTGGTCGGCTTGCTTTATTACGCCATGCAAGGAAAACCAGATGGGATGATGGCCGAATGAGGTGAGCATCCACCTCCCATTTTGGTAGGTCACAGGATTTGAAACCCTCTCGGTTCGAAATATGGCTGGGCTAAATGAGTGACTTAAAAATCTATACTTGTCACTGCCTAGGCTGGCGCTTGACATAACTAGGATATGGCGAGGAGGAGTGGAATGTGGAAGACCAATATTATTGTCCGCGATTGAAAATTGTTCCTGCTTAATCAACTAATGTACACACGGAAAAGAAAAAAAGAAATAAGGACGGGTAGTGAATTCTGATAGTGCGAACTGATTGCAATCTTTACAGTGCTGCAGGATTGGCATTTCGTGTTGCTGGCACCTGGAACTGATCTCACACTGAGTCACATAAATATATTCAATTGATTGTTATAATCTACCTTGCTTTAAGTTGAAGTAACTTTCATTATTCAACATCTAACTTTTGAGATATCTGAAGTGCAAACTAATTTTGTCAAATTAATTTTGGTGACCACGCCAAAACTCAGACCCCATAGACTTCATCAGTAATAAGTTCTATTTAAATTGACTCAGCTTGCCCTTCTATGTGGCAACAGATGCTGAATAAGTGCATCAGTATCTAAGTTAGATATATAGAATAAAATCTAGATAATGGTTTGGGTTTTGAAAATGTTATTCTCCATGGGACTATGCAAACTTAATGAGGGCGTCAGTATCTAAGTTGTATATGTGGTATCAAATCTAGATTAAGTGATTTGCCTTCAAAAACTTGGCGCCTTTCTTGGAGGACGCAGGTTTAATTCAGTCGTGGTGAGTATCGACTTGGGGATCAAAAACAAACGCTTGGAACCCCCCCCCCCCATATCCCCTATCCCCCCTCCTCCCTACTCCACCCACCCACCCCCATATACCCCCCCCCCCCCAAACCCGGTTATCTAGCGTGATTTATACCCAACACTATCAGCGATGTTTGCCGGGCAGGTGGGTATTTCATGGGGTAGTACACAAATCAATCCTGTTTGTGGAGTTGTTTTTTGTACATTTGTTGAATAAGCAGAGGAATTTTTCGAAGCGCAGACAATTGGTCTTCCTCATTCCACTGCTTCTTTCCCTATCCTAGTATTACCAAATGCCAGGTTAGGTAGCGACAAGTATACACATTTTAAAGTCATTGATTTTACTTGACCAGGGTTTGAACCCAGAGGTTTGAATCCCATGACCTAGCAACATGAGAGGCTGGTGCTCAGCTCATTCAGCCCCTCCTTCTGGTCTACTACTTGAAATAAGATATCTAATGCAACAAGACCGGATGTCCGAATGAGTTGAGCGTCCGCCTGCTGTCTTGGGAGGTCGGGGGATCCAAACCCATGTGTTCATGGGTTAGAACCCTGGTCGAGTCAAACCAATAACTTAAAAATGTATGCATATTGCTTCCTAGCCAGGCGCTCGGCATTATTAGGATAGGACAAGGACTGGTTGGCTCAGTGTCAGGATAATGTGACTGGAGTGGGATATCAGGTCATGGTGCTGGAGGCCTGATCTCCCAGTGGGGCAGCACTATAAACTCGCCATGAGTGTGCACTGTCACAAGCCGGTACCCATCCTGATATGACCTTGGATGTTGCTAGGACGTAAAACAACAACAAATGAACAAAAAAACTAATGCAACGAGGGTAGTGTTGACATTTGTGTGTGTTCTCAGACATGGCATCCTCCTGTCTGACCTGAGTGCAAACCGCTTGTCAGGTATTGTGTGGATGTGGCTTAATTAATGGTTAAATGGTTAATGGGTGGGGGGTAATTAATTGTATATGGTTGCACTTCAAATATCTCAAAAGTTAGCCATTTAAAATGAAAGTTACTTCAAATTAAAGTAAGGTAATATCTACCTAATGATCAAGCTAATATATTTCTCCCAGAAAATGAGCGAAAGTCAAAACCATCGAACTATTCAACTTTAATGTATTCATTATTTATGAAGTCTGGGAAAATGTGAATCCTGTGACAGTGCGCACTCATGGTGACTTTATAGTGCTGCCTCATTTGGTGACCACACACATTTGGGCCAGCACGTCGGGTTTTGTCTGGTGATGACAGGTTCTACTGAAAATATATATCAGCGTGCCATGAATTCCTCCGGGCGAGTGGAGGCTAAGCCCCGCGCAGAAGGTGGGGCGGTGCATGATCGGGGTCCCACTCCCACAAGGAAAGGGGTGATGCAAGACACTACATGCATTATTACACGCGATAAAGAGTTCATGACTATCCATATATATGAAGAGTTCTGGTGCAAAACCATGTAAACACCAATCCAAAAATGGGGATAAACATTAGAACCAAATCTTTTTTAAAAAGTTTTTTTTTTTCATATTCCTATTTATTGTTCATTGCTCCAAAACCATGTCATCATATGGAAAGTGGAATTAATGAGATTTAACATTATTTTCAGGTAAAGCTCTTGTATTTAAACTACTTTTTTTGTATTTGCGTTTACGGGGTTTTGCGCCTGAACTCTTCATATATATATATATATATATGTGTGTGTGTGCTCTATAATCCATTTTGGGAATATAAACAAGGACGCTATCTATCTTCAGTTCCCTATGTAATAGTATATTCACTGTATCCTATCTAACTGAATCTGTGTAGTACAGCATGGGCCACACTGGCGCCACCTGTGAGGGGCTCTGGGCACTGTATGCCAGCTGCGCCTGTCCATTATCGCCTATAGACCCGTCAGGACGGTCAATATACATTAGTAATTGATAGTCGCATGCATTACCTAGCTGAATGCATCATTATTCTTATTTCCCGCCTCAATGGATTTTGTTTGTTCTTTTTCTGCTTGTTTTTGGGGTGGCTTTTCATTCATATATATATATATATATATATATATATATATATATATATATATATATATATATATATATATAGATATGTGTGTTTTTTATTTAAGTTTTCTATTCAGCTGAAAACATGTCTCCCTGTACAAAGGCATGGGGGTCTTCCGGTCCTATTCACTTGTGCCATCCGGCATGGCCGAGATGACGGCGCCGCATTGTAGTTGCTGCGAGTAAAACCACTGCATTATTTACACACCCGCACCAATGACGCGAAGCCAGCTGCGTTATTTATAGAATGTTTGCGCATGCGTCCCCAGTCGTACCCCGACATGCAATGGGCTGGGCTGGCCTGAACAGTGTGTTTGTTTGCTTGTTGGAGTGTTGCGTCCCCACCTACGTTTAAGGTTATATCAGGATGGGTAGCTTGTTTTGTTTGTCTGTTTGTCTGTTGGGGTTTTATGTTCCACCTATATTTAAGGTTATATCAGGATGGGTAGCATGTTTTGTTTGTTTGTTTGTCTGTTGGGGTTTTATGTTCCACCTATATTTAAGGTTATATCAGGATGGGTAGCTTGTTTTGTTTGTCTGTTTGTCTGTTGGGGTTTTATGTTCCACCTATATTTAAGGTTATATCAGGATGGGTAGCATGTTTTGTTTGTTTGATGGGGTTTTACATTCCACCTACATTTAGGGTTATATCAGGATGGGTAGCTTGTTTTGTTTGTTTGGTTGTTGGGGTTTTACATTCCACCTACATTTAAGGTTATATCAGGATGGGTAGCTTGTTTTGTTTGTTTGTTGGGGTTTTACATTCCACCTACATTTAAGGTTATATTAGGATGGGTAGCTTGTTTTGTTTGTTTCTTTGTTGGGGTTTTACATTCCACCTACATTGAAGGTCATATCAGGATGGGTAGCTTGTTTTGTTTGTTTGTTTGTTGGGGTCTTATGTCCCCACCTACATTTAAGGTTATATCAGGATGGGTAGCTTGTTTTGTTTGTTTGTTTGTTTGTTGGGGTTTTATGTCCCCACCTACATTTAAGGTCATATCAGGATGGGTAGCGTGTTTTGTTTGTTTGTTGGGGTTTTACGTTCCACCTACATTTAAGGACGTAAAACAACAACCAACAACATTTAAGGTCATATCACTATCAGGATAGGTAGCTTGTACTGTTTATTTGCGTGTTGGGGTTTGCATCCTACCTACATTTAAGATCATATCAGGATGGGTAGTTTGTTTTGTTCGTTTGTTGGGTTTTTATGGCCTACCTACATTTAAGGTCATATCAGGATGGGTAGCTAGTAGTTTGTTTGTTGGGGTTTGCATCCTTCCTAAATTAAGGTCATATCAGGTTGGGTAGCTTGTACTGTTTGTTTGTTGGGGTTTGCATCCTTCCTATGTTTAAGGTCATATCAGAATGGGTAGCATGTTTTCATTGTTTGTTGGGTTTTGCATCCTGCCTACATTTAAGGTCATATCAGAATGGGTAGCTTGTTTTGCTTCTTTGTTGGGGTTTTCATCCTGCCTACATTTAAATTCATATCAGGATGGGTAGTTTGTTTTGTTTCGTTGTTGAAACTTTGCATCTTGGCAACATCTAAGGTCATATCAGGATGGATAGCTTGCTTTGTTTATTTGTTGGGGTTTGCGTCCTACCCACATTTAAGGTCATATCAGGATGGGTAGGTTGTTTTGTTTGGTGGGGCTTTGCGTCATGGAAACATCTAAGGTCATATCAGGATGGGTAGGAATTTATGACAGTGTGTGCACTCATGTCGACTTAATAGGATTGCCCTGCTGGTTTGTTTGTTTGTTTGTTTGTTGTTGTTTTACATCCTAGCAACATCTAAGGTCATATCAGGATGGGTACCAACTTGTGACAGTACGCACTCATGGCGATTTTATAGTGCTGCCCCACTGGGAAATCAGGCCGCCGGCACCATGACCCGATATCCCACTCAGTCACATTATCCTGACACTGAGCTAACCAGCCCTTGTCCTATCCTAATAATGCCAAGCACCAGGCTAGGAAGTGACAAGTATCAATTTTTAAGTCATTGCTTTGACTCGACCGGGAACCGAACTTGCAAACTCCCGATCTTCCGCATGCAAGGCCTGTGCTCTACCAATTCGGCCACCGTGCCCGGTCTGCCCTGCTGGAAGACCAGGCCGCCGGCAACATGACCTGATATCCCACTCAGTCACATTATCCTGACACTGAGCTAACCAGTCCTTGCTCTAACCTAATAATGCAAAACTAGAAAGTGATAAGTATCAATTTTGTAAGTGATTGGTTTGATTCGAGCCTAAATCGAACTCCAGACCTTCCCCACAGGAAGCCTGCGCTCTACCGATTCTGCCATCACGTCCGGTTTTTAAGAATACCTAAAGCTGCATAGTCCGATGAAAACATCAAATTTTCATAACAAAAGAAATTATCCACATTTGATTCTACATATCTAACTTAGATACTGATGCACTTACTAAACATCTGTCACCACATAGAAGGGACTACTGAGGCAATTTAATAGCCTATGGCTTCCGAGTTTTGGTGTGCTTGCCGAAACAAATTTTGCATGGTTGGACTTCAAATATCTCAAAAATTAGCCTTTCAAAATAAAAGTTATGTCAAACTAAAGTAAAATAGATTATAACGCTCAACCTAGTATATTTATCTCAGGAAAGTAGATAAACTCAAAAGCATCAAACGTTGTTTGTTTGTTTAACGACCCCCGAGCACAAAAAGTAAACATCGGCTATTGGGGAGTCATACAATGGTTAAGCATATGTTAGTACAAATGTCCATTTTCAAACAGGTAAAATAGAGCATAGAAATGTATGCCAAAAAACAATACAACTGTGGTAACAAAACCATCGGACTACGAGAGACAAGAATAGTCTTAGCTCTGTGTGGAAAAGTTGTAGTATTAAAACCCCAGTGTGCATGTGTGTTGTGGTGCAGCATATATGGGTCAGTCTCCTGAAAACTGGCCAGAAGTGTCACATGGAGAGTTCAAATCTAATATTTGAATTATTAATATTTCTTTGGTTTCAAATGAAAGCTGGAAATCTCCCCTTTACATCTATGTAAAATATAACTTGATGAGATCAAAAATAAAGGCGTAGTCCATGATTAAGCTATGTCATATGGCAGTATAACATCTGTTGCTCAGACGTAACACATGTTTAGGACACCACACAGTCTGCTTAATCAAAAATATAAGCAGAATTAAATAATTTCATACTGAGAAGCATATTAATCATGTCATAATATACAGAAATATGTAGTGCTTATATTGATTTTTTTTAAAGTACTTCCTTTTGATTTGGGAACTGTTTTGTTTGATATATCAATGCAATACAAGATGTTAGTAAGGATCCAACCATGTACCATATGTCATGTTACAAATGGCTGACTGTAAAATGTTTTTTTTTGGTACAAAAAAACTTCATAACTAGAAAGACCAAAGTTGCACATGTTTTTTTTATTTCCCTTATTTCTTACATAAAATCTGAACATGAACATAAAAACTATAAGGAAAGAAATAAGTAGGACGTTTTATTATTGGTTTTTTTAAATCCCATCCAATGCTGACCAGTTTTCAGGAGAGTGACCCATATAGCTCATCAAAAAGGGGGTTTCCATGGCGACCCGATGCGGGAGGTGTGAAAGGGGGTGAGAGGGGGGGGGGACAAAGGGGGAGACTAGCATCCTCTGAACCTGCGCCTGTGATGTGAGATGTTTGTGTAAGAGATAAAGCCTGCTCTGTCATCCTGGTTGTCTGACGCGTTAAAATCTGCTTGACGCACAAGTTCACCAACCCAAGACAACGTGGGGCGGGGGCGGGGGCGAGGGCAGGAAACCCTCCAAAGAACCTGTACCCTTTCTAATATAAACTAAGATGTTGCTAGAAATACCCCTGACGCCCCCTCCCCTCCCCTACACCCACCTGCCTCATATGGCAGAAGCAAATTGTTGTTTTCAGTTCCTTCGGCCAGGTCGATACCAGAGCATACCTTACAGTGCTAAAATTACTTAGATGTTTCTGTGGCGTTATTATGACGTTGCTCAGACGTTGCTAAGACTTTGCTAAGACCTTGCAAAGGTGTTGCTAAGACGTTACTTAAACATTGCTAAGCCGTTGCTAAGCTGTTGCTAAGCCGGTACCTAGAGGTTGTTAAGCCGTTGCTAAGACCTTGCTAAGATGTTGTTTGGTTTGTTTGTTGTTTTACGTCCTAGCAACATTTAAGGTCATATCAGGATGGGTACCGACTTGTGACAGTGCGCACACATGGCGACTTTATAGTGCTGCCCTATTGGAAAACCAGGCCACGATCTCCATGACCTGATATCCCACTCAGTCACATTATCCTGACACTGAGCTAACCAGTCCTTGCGATATCCTATTAATGCCAAGCACCAGGCTAGGAAGCGACAAGTATCAATTTTAAAGTCATTGGTTTGACTCGAACTCCCGGTCTCCCACAAGCGAGGCGCACGCTCTACCGATTAGGCCACCGCACCTGGTCTCTTGCAAAGAAGAAACAAACAAAAAACAAACAAAAAGAACTAATGCTCAGCCAAACAATTCCCAAATTATGGCCTTTTATTTGATGTTGTTTTGTTCTTATTTGACATATCTCATGTAGTTTGTTTTGTGTATATATTCGTGTGGAAGCAGACCCTATCACTTCGCCCAATTGTTGGTTGGTTGTTGGAGTTTTACGTCCTGGCAACATCTAAGGTCATATCAGGACTGCTACCATCTTGTTGTAAAAATATACAGATTTTCGGTTCGGAATTATATATTGGCAGAAAGCATTATTTTCCTCTGGCGACATAATGGGGACCAAGGTTATGTAATCTAAAAGCAATGGGTGCCCCACTCACTGTGTGACATATTAAGCTATGAGAAATATATGTTCATACATAGTGACAAAGATTGTGATGAGATGTTCCTATAGAAGAGACAGAGAATGTTTGGTGAAATGTTTCCTCTATGCACCCATAAAGAGGGCAAGTGGAGGAAAAGGAAATTTTTAATATATATATATGTATTGTAACTGTCTGCAACTACCTGTTACCACAGGGCCGATGGGTAAGCACACCAGCCTCATCTGCATACAGGATGGACACCACCTACAGCTGGGGTGAGTGACAGCCACCCATACTGGGGGCATCACCCACCAGGCTGTGGAGGGTGCCTGATTGGCTGGCTGTGGGATGCCCAGTCACCTGTACTCCCTTGACCCACCTGACCACACTAGCCTCACTTTGATATTAATTATTTGAGACACTGCTCCAGACACACACTCCACTCCTGACTCTTGAGTGAGACACACCTACTCTAGAGCAGGGACCCAGACACTCTATCTGATGCTACCACCTTTCATATATACAAACTGAACTGTGTGCAACAACCATGGGACTCTGGTTAAATGGGCTGTAGGCACTGATTCATAGACATACTAAAGAGGTAATGAGACTCTGTGTCGACAGAAGGTAAGGGGTCAGGGTGATAGGTCACTAGTAGGTGAACAGGAGTTGATGCCAATAAAGCACAACATTTTCACGGTCAATCTTGCGTGACTTGTCTTCCCTTTCTTCCTTATGAGTTTGTTTAAGAGGGGTATCAGGTGTGAACTGACTGGGGAGAGTTTATGGTATCTCTGGTGTTCAGACAACCGGGCATACAGAAATATTATATTGTGACAGTGCACATTCATGGCGACTTTATAGTGCTGCCCCACTGGGAGATATGCCACCAGCACCATGACCTGCTAGCCCACTCAGTCACATTATCCTGACACTGAGCCAACCAGTCCTGGCAACATCTAAGGTCATATCAGGACTGCTACCATCTTGTGACAGTGTGCATTCATGGCGACTTTATAGTGCTGCCCCACCGGGAGATATGCCACCAGCACCATAAACTGCTAGCCCACTCAGTCACATTATCCTGACACTGAACCAACCAGTCCTGGCAACATCTAAGGTCATATCAGGACTGCCACCATCTTGTGACAGTGCGCACTCATGACTACTTTATAGTGCTGCCCCACTGGGAGATATGCCGGCAGCACCATGAACTGCTAGCCCATTCAGTCACATTATCCTGACACTGAGCCAACTAGTCCTTGCCTTATCCTAATAATGATCAGCACCTGACTAGGAATTATCAAGTATCAATTTTTAAGTCATTGGCTTAACACTACAAGGTTTTGAAGATCTATCAAAACAAGAGATGGACGCTCAACTCATTCGGCCATCCCGCCTGATCCGTAGCATAGTACTTTTTAGTAGTGGATGTGATGGGGATGGGGGATGGGGGGGGGGGGGAGTGGGGGAGGCAGTAGCTGTCTTATCATCCCAGAGGGCGCTGCGGTACTGGCCATTCCGGAGCATGATCACGACAAGGGTCATGACAAGCCGGTGTCAGTGTTCACAAAATAGATTCACCCTTCAAAATGTTCTCCCGGCGAATCTATTTCGAAATAAAACCTCCGTCGTTGAAAAGGAATCGTCCTTACCCACGAAATTCAGTTCTAAATGAAATAAAGGTGGGTGGAGGTGGGAAGGGAGGGGAGGAGGGTGGTGGTTTATATGAAAGTGGGAGATGGAGGTGGAGGGTCGAGGTGGGAAGGGAGAGGAGCAGGGTGGTGGTTTATATGGAAGGGAGAGAGGGAGGTGGAGGAGTGGGGTGTAGGTGGGAGGGGAGGGGAGGAGGGTGGTGGTTTATATGGAAGGGAGAGGGGGAGGTGGAGGAGTGGGGTGGAGGTGGGAGGGGAGGGGAGGAGGGTGGTGGTTTATATGGAAGGGAGAGAGGGAGGTGGAGGAGTAGGGGGGAGGTGGCAGGGGGAGGGGGAGGGTGATGGTTTATATGAAGGGAGAGAGGGAGGTGGAGGTGGAGGTGTAGGGTGTAGGTGGGGGTGGGACGGGAGGAGGGTGATGGTTTATATGGAAGGGAGAGAGGGAGGTGGAGGTGTGGGGTGGAGGTGGGAGGGAGGGGGAGGGTGATGGTTTATATGGAAGGGAGAGGGGGAGGTGGAGGTGTAGGGTTGAAGTGGGAGGGGATAGGGAGGGTGATGGTTTATATGGAAGGGAGAAAGGGAAGGTGGAGGAGTGGGGTGGAGGTGGGAGGGGAGGTGGATGGTGGTGGTTTATATGGAAGGGAGAGGGGGAGGTGGAGGAGTGGGGTGGAGGTGGGAGGGGAGAGGGGGACAGTGGTGGTTTATATGGAAGGAAGAGAGGGAGGTGGAGGTGTAGGGTGGAGGTGGCAGGGGGAGGGGGAGGGTGATGGTTTATATGGAAGGGAGAGAGGGAGGTGGAGGTGGAGGTGTAGGGTGAAGGTGGGAGGTGAGGGGAGGAAGGTGGTGGTTGATATGGAAGGGAGAGAGGGAGGTGGAGGTGTAGGGTGGAGGTGGGAGAGGAGGGGAGGGGAGGAGGGTGGTGGTTTATATGGAAGGGAGAGAGGGAGGTGGAGGAGTAGGGTGAAGGTGGGAGGGGAGAGGAGGAGGCTGGTGGTTTATATGGAAGTGGGAGAGGGAGGTGGAGGAGTGGGGTGGAGGTGGGAGCGGAGGGGGAGGGTGATGGTTTATATGGAAGTGGGAGAGGGAGGTGGAGGAGTTTGGTGGAGGTGGGAGGGGGAAGAACTGGGATGGAGTGGGGTGGGGGAGGCGAGGAGGGAAAGGGAGTAAGGAGGAATATTGGGAACATCGGCAGTCTTTGATGATCTGTTTAGAAACAAGATTAATGCATTGATAATACACAACAGTATTAATGCACTGATCTTATCTAATCTTATAACATTATACATTTGGAAACAGGATTAATGCACTGATAATACACAACAGTATTAATGCACAGATCTTATCTAATCTTATAACATTATACATTTGGAAACAGGATTAATGCACTGATAATACACAACAGTATTAATGCACTGATCTTATCTAATCTTATAACATTATACATTTGGAAACAGGATTAATGCACTGATAATACACAACAGTATTAATGCACTGATCTTATCTAATCTTATAACATTATACATTTGGAAACAGGATTAATGCACTGATAATACACAACAGTATTAATGCACTGATCTTATCTAATCTTATAACATTATACATTTGGAAACAGGATTAATGCACTGATAATACACAACAGTATTAATGCACTGATCTTATCTAATCTTATAACATTATACATTTGGAAACAGGATTAATGCACTGATAATACACAACAGTATTAATGCACTGATCTTATCTAATCTTATAACATTATTTGTTTGGAAACAGGATTAATGCACTGCTAATAAATACATAGCAGCATTAATGCACTGATCTTATCCAATCAGAACAACTCTGAACCATGTGTAGTGTTAGAACCCTGTGGTACTGTGTGAACACTATTGGAGGATATGTGTGTATATTGTATTCTTCTGATGATTAGTAGTCATTGCTATGATACATTTTATTTCAGTACCAATGACATTGTTTGCTACCCATTCGTAGCCTATAACAGACCATATGTGGATTTCTGTGTGTGTAATGTTTTTGTACATTAGTTGATTAAGTAGGGGAGATTTCAACTGTAGACAATTGGTCTTCCTCATTCCACTTTATCCTAGTAATGCAAAGCACCCAGGCTAGGTAGCGACAAGTATCAATTTTTTAAGTCATTGGTTTGATTCGGCCAGGGGTTCAAATCAAATGACCTATCAAAAATGGGAGCCAGACGCCCAAATCATTTCCACCCCCCCCCTGTCTTTGATACATTATATATTATCTTACACTATGTCAGTAGTGAATTTAAAGAATTGGATCAAAAGATCAAATGGATGTAGTCCCTAAATTGCGGGTTACACTACACACATGTAGAGCACGTTCACCTTGTCATTTGCTCTGGTAACATAATGGATAGGGGGGGATGATTCAGTACTCTGGGTGAGGGAAGAGGGGAGAAGTGGGGGAGGAAATGGGGGTCGGTAACCCCCTAGGAAATTTAAGTAGCTCAATGCGCTGGTTCCTGACTTACAAAGCTAATAGCACTAATACAGCAGCATTATGCAGTGGATGTGGTCATTGCACCAACAACCTTGGCCTGGTGTTGCCATTTGTAAGATATAACCTTGTTATATACCTCGGTATATATATATATATATGTGTGATGCATAATGCATATATATATATATATATGCATTATGCAAGTATAAAAATATGTAAGGGAATTGTTTTTAATTACTGATATTAATTGATATTACCGATATTATTGATATTACCAATTGTTATACTCCCCTGACCTGAAGAGTTGTAAACCACTGCCTTGTGGTACAGGTTCTTGATAGAAACGGAGGCTAAGGAGCAAACCCTAAACAGAAAACCATGTCACTGTGGCAGCATTAAGGGCGGTAGATGTATGGAACTCCCAACATCTCCCGACCAGCCACTGCAGGGACAAATAGTTTTGCGCCTGTCTTAATATGTTCTTGCCAGTGTGAAACCTCTATTTGCTCCCTGAGAGAGTGCCTCTGGTAACTTGCAAAAGCCAGCAGCACTTCAACACTTTTGCAGGCAGCTTTCATGAAATGTAGGACGCAACTCTCACAGCAGAGAGCTAAATGGAGAGCGGCAGTCAAGGAATGAAAGCAGTCATTGTCGCATCGTGACCGACAGCATGATGATGATGATGATATACTCCATAAGACTCTTCACTTGACAGGTGGCGCCACGTGTGGCCCACCTCACCTCCAACGGGTGTCGCCAAGTGTCAGTCGCACCAGAGAATTTTTTTCTTATATGTAGCAGTTACAATGTGTGTAATTTCTATTAATACCATCACTTATTCAGGCATATTTTGGGTTGCAATGTGAGTACTACCAAGTAATACTAAATGTTGACCGTCTGTGTGGGTCTGGAGGCGAAAACGACCAGACACAGCTGACATAGCTGACTATAGGTGGTCAGAGACCCTGACAAGTGGCTACGGTGTGGCCAAGCCTAGAACTAATTACTGGCATACACTAGCTGTGGTTCGCAAATAACAATACAAATATAACTGAAGATGATAGTGTCCTTGTTTATATTCCGATAATAGATAATATAGCACATATATATATACTATATATAACATACAATGTATCTGTACTTATTAATACCATGCATTATTGGGTTACATGTAAGTAATACCCACCATGCTATCATGCTATTCATACAACATATGATGCATACATCATATTCACGCATCATACATATTCATATCATGTTCATATCATACTCATATCATATTCATTTCATATTCATATCATATTCATGTCATATTCATATTATATTCATATTATATTAATATCATATTCATACCATATTCATATAATATTCATACCATATGCATACCATATTCATATCGTATTCATATCATATCCATATCGTATTCATATTGTATTCATATCATATTCATATCATATTCATATAATATTCATATCATATTCATATCATATTCATATCATATTCATATCATATTCATATCATATTCATATCACATTCATATCACATTCATATCACATTCATATCATAGTCATATCATAGTCATATCATAGTCATATCATAGTCATATCATAGTCATGTCATATTCATATCATATCATATCATATTCATATCATATTCTTACCATATTCATATCATATTCATATCATATCCATATTATATTCATATCATATTCATATCATATTCATATCATATTCTTACCATATTCATATCATATTCATATCATATCCATATTATATTCATATGATATTCATATCGTATTCATATCGTCTTCATATCATATTCATATCATAGTCATATCATAGTCAGATCATAGTCATATCATAGTCATATCATAGTCATATCATAGTCATATCATAGTCATATCATCGCCATATCATAGTCATATCATCGTCATATCATATTCAGCATTCATGCTATTCATACATCATATAACAACGCACCTACAACCTTAGCAACCCCCGTGTTCTTTCTTACCATAACGAGTGGCATTAGAGGCCCAAATAGGGCCTAGATCAGCTAGAAGAAGATCTGTGAGTTCATATGTAAGACTAACACTAACCACCCACCCTTCTGACCTCCTCCATCCATTGTTCTTTCTTACAGGGTTCGGGATGACGACTCCGCGCACCCTACCAGGAAAGGTAGTCCTCATCTTCTATGGCTTCCTCGGCTGCGCAGGCGCGTTCCTCTTCTTCAACCTCTTCCTTGAGCGGATCATCACATTCCTCGCCTTCATCCTCCGCTCCATCCACGAGCGGGAACTGCGACGTAAGGGTCTCCTCACACACGACATGCACGGCCGGCGCGGGTCGGGCAGCTCGGAGGATGACTCCCTCGACTCCTGGAAGCCATCAGTTTACTGGGTCATGCTCATCCTCTTCCTCGGCGCATGTGTCATAGCCTGTTGCGCATCGGCAATGTACCAGCCGGTGGAGAATTGGAGCTACTTCGAATCGATCTACTTCTGCTTCGTCGCGTTCGCCACGATTGGTTTTGGCGATTACGTCGTCAGCCAGGCGAAGGATTACGCCAACATGCACTTGTACCGCTTCGGCAACTTCCTCTTCCTGGTGATGGGGTGCTGCTGCATCTATAGCCTGTTCAATGTTACATCTATAGTCATTAAGCAGTTCCTGAACTGGCTGATTAGGAAATTCGACTGCCAGTGTTGTCATCGGCCCAAGGCGCGGCCGCGACGTAATGCTATCACTCCTGGCCACATGCAGAGACAAGCGGCGCACAAACAAGGAGCGCCCGATCTAACCGATGTTGACTCCAACTACGATTCGGACTGCTCGCGACGCGGATCGGGAGAGATGATCTCGATGCGCGATTTCCTCCAGGCGAATAAGATCTCGCTGGCCATGATGCAGAAGCAGCTGTACGAGACTGCGCAGAGGGGTGCGTTTCGGACTGATAACAGCGGGGGCATCACAGGCCCTGTAGGGCCGCTAGCCATACTCAACAAGAAGCTGGGGCAGGAGGACGTGTAGCATCATCGAAATAAAATATATATAATAAAAAAAAGAAAAATTGGGAGCCGGACGGGGGTTTGTGGGAAATCTTTTTTTTTTCTTCTTTTTTTTTTAGAGAATAGAAGTCAAAATAATAACAGCAACAACAGGAGTAGCAGAATACACAAGCATTCGAATTGGTCTGTATGCGTGTGGTTTTATTTATATATGAACAAGACAACAATTTAAGAAAATAATACACACGCCCCTTAACTGGTCTGTATGCATGTTTTATTTATGGATAAACAGGACAACAGTTTTTTTTAAAATACACATGCTCCTGATTGGTCTGTATGCATGTGGTTTTATTTATAGATACACAAGACAACAGGTTTGTCTTAAATACACATGCTCTGGATTGGGATGTATGTGTGTGGTTTTATTTTCTTATAGATGAACAAGACACAACAGTTGTTCTTTTAAACACGCTCCAAATTGGGATGCATACATGTGGTTTTATTTATAGATAAACAAGACAACAGTTGTTTTTTTTTAAACATGCTCTGAATTGGGATGTACACATGTGGTTTTATTTATAGATAAACAAGACAACAGTTTTTTTTTTTTTTAAATACGCTCCAAATTGGGATGTATGCATGTGGTTTTATTTATAGATAAAAAAAGACAACAGGTTTTTTTAAATACACATGCTCCAAATTGGGATGTATATATGTGATTTATTTATTGATAAAGAAGACAACAGCATCAAAAATACACATATATGCTAACTGGTGTGCATGCATGCTTTATATCTAGATTTTCAAAAAAGACAACAGTTTTAAAATAATACACAAGCCCCTTAACTGGACTGTATTTTTGTGGTCTATTTATAGATGAACAAAACACCACGAACAAATTACACATCCCACTAACTGGTCTGTATTTATGTGGTTTATTTATAGTCATATAGATGAACAAAACAACACGAACAAATTACACATCCCACTAACTGGTCTGTATTTATGTGGTTTATTTATAGTCATATAGATGAACAAAACAACACGAACAAATTACACATCCCACTAACTGGTCTGTATTTATGTGGTTTATTTATAGTCATATAGATGAACAAAACAACACGAACAAATTACACATCCCACTAACTGGTCTGTATTTATGTGGTTTATTTATAGTCATATAGATGAACAAAACAACAGGAACAAATTACACATCCCGCTAACTGGTGTGTCTTCATGTGGTTTATTTATAGATAAACAAAACGTGCAGTAGAAATACACACATGTCCCAATTGGTCTGTATTTATGTGGGTTTATTTACAGATGGTCACGAGTATCAACGAGCACCATCAGAATCAGCGTTGGTCAACCAATCAATCAATCAATCAATTAAACTAATCGGTGAAACCAGAATTGTTTTTGTGGAGTTGGGTGGGTTTCCCAATATATTTTTTAATTACACATTTTTAAAATACTTTGATATATTGTTGTCTTGGTTTGGTGATTGATTTGACCACACCAAGTTCGTGCTACAAGAATGGTGTGTGTGGCTTCCACCTAATCTATTTCATTCGCATGGCTTCTCAATTGAATGCGGCGCAGGCCTCCCCTCTCACCCCCTCACTCACTCACCCACTCACTCACCCACGCACCCACTCACCCCCACTCACCTTCACCTCCCATTCCTTTCTCTTTTCTCCCCCCTCCGTGTCCCTCCGTCTTTCTCTTGCCCCCCCCCCCCCACCTCCGCCCCCCCCCCCCCCAACACAACCCATGCTTTCTTTCCCCTCTCATCCGCCCCTCTACCACCTTCTCTCTTCGTTCCCTTATCTTTCCTTCCCTACCCCTATCCCCAACACCCTTCCCTTTTTCCTCTTCCCTTCTCCAAACCACCCTCACCCCTCCCCCCCCCCCCACTTCCACCCCTCCCCCCATACACATCCCAAATAACCCCCTCCCCCCTCACCCCCCAACCCCCGACTTACTCACCATCAACTCCACTCTCCATTTGTCTCAGTGTCACATCTCCGGCCGGAAGTCCCGACCGGACGCCCACCCCCGGCAAAGGTACCTCCATTCCGGAACCACTTCCGGTATCTGAGATTGACGCATTCCAAACCAGACAACATGCGTCAGACACGAAAGCGAGGCTCACACACATACCCTACGGATACTGGCCCCGCGTTTCACCAAAGGTCGGGAAGTATGTTAGAGGGTGGGTGGGGGGGATGTCTGTCTACCTTGTTAGAATCATCACGATAGCGTGAAGTGAATTAGACTAACAATGACTTTGTTTGATTGATGAAAGCTTCATAGTCCGATAAACGCATAACATTTTCAAAACCAAAGAAATTATCTAGATTTGATCCGACATATCAAACTAAGATAGTTTTTTTGTTGTGTGTTTAGTTTATGGGGTGTTTATGCTGTCCATAGCATGTAAGTTTGGATGATTGAGCTTGTTTTCAATGCTGGGCAGTTATAGTTTTGTGTTTCTTTAAGTTATATCTTGGGTTAGTGATCTATGTTAGTGTTTTGGGGGTTTTCTTGGGAAGAGTTTTCCACTTTTTTTCTTCTACTATTTCTATAGTAGCCTACTCTATTTACATGGTATAGGTTTGTATGTAATAGGTGGTTGGGTTATGTTTGTTTGTATTTGATTTGATTATATTGTTGGTGTATGTGTTATCTAGCTTTTATATCTCCGGGTTTCCTCTCATGGGCTGTCCAGCTGGTGGGCCGTGACATACCACATGCCCCCTTGTGGTGCAGCTAAGTTGGAATTTTCTGGTTTTATTTTGCACAGATATTTTTTGTATGTTTTTAGATCAGGAATTTGCCTTTCCTTCATAGTGGTGCACTTACTAAGTATGTGTTGCCTCATAGGAGGAAATACTGCACTGTGTGAATGTAATCCAAAATGTTGCTGCTAAAGCCTATGGTGTCAGAGTCTTGGCATACTTGCCACCATTTATTTTGTATGTTTGAACTTCAAATAACTCCATTTAAAAAGAAGCTTGCTTCAAATTAAAGTGAGGTAGATTATAGCCGCCAACCTAATATATTTATCTCAGAAAATGACAGAAACTCAAAACCATCGGACTATGCAACTTTAATAATGGAAGCCTACAACTTTCCTATTCCACTCCTTGCCCTATCATTTTAATGCCTTTTGCCAGGCTAGGTAATGAGTGACAAGGATCAATTGTCAACTTACTTGGTGTGACTCAACTCAGATTTGGAACCGCTGAGTCACCGCATGGGGATTTATTCAATTCAACACGTTCGGGTGTCCGTCCGTTTATACCTAGTTTTACCTAGTATTACCTAGTATTACCTAGTATTACCTAGTATTACCTAGTATTACCTAGTATTACCTAGTATTACCTAGTATTACCTAGTATTACCTAGTATTACCTACTGTTATCTACAGACACAGCCTGTTATGTATGTATTCGCGGTGCAGACAGGGATGTTTGTGTGAGCAGCAGAAGAAGCACACTAGTTACTGTCTTGTGGTTGGGCTTCACAAATGAATGATGTGTTTGTTTAGATTTTACATTCAAGCAACATCTAACATCATATCACGACGGGTAGCGACTTGTGATAGTACGCACTCATGACGAATGTTATTGTGCTGCTCCACTGGAAGACCAGTCCACTGGCACCATGATCCAATATCCCCACTCAGTCACATTATCCTGATACTGAGCTAACCAGTCCTTGCCCTATCCTAGTAATGTGGAGTGTCAGGATAAGTAGCGACAAATATCGTCATTGTTTTCACTCAGCCAGGATTCGAAAAACCCAACCTTCTGCATGATGAATGAATTAAGGAATGAAATCATGAATGACGGAATATATGAAGGAATGGATGAAGGAATGAATGATGGAATGAGGGAATGAAGGAATGAAGGCATTAATGAAGGAATAAATGAAGGAATGAAGGAATAAATGATGGAATGAATGATGGAATGAATGATGGAATGTATGATGGAATGAATGATGGAATGAAGGAATGAAGGAAGGGATGAAGGAAGGGATAAAAGAAGGAATGAATGATGGAACGAAGGAATGAATGAAGGAATGAATGATGGAATGAATAAAGGAATTAATGAAGGAATGAAGGAAGGAATGAAGGAAGGAATGAAGGAGGGAATGAAGGAAGGAGTGAAGGGATGAAAAAAGTGATCTCTACCTTCTGTTTATTTACTGAGAAAGTCTAAGATCCAGACGTTTGCAGTGCTTTCTTTGGAATCGGGCTTGTTGACATAGTTTTTTATTTTGCATATTGGCTAAGTGGGAGTCCCTGAGACTGAGAGGATGTCGACATATACAGATATAGATGCAACCTTTTATGGTTATCCTTATACTGGAGAGGCCTTCTGAGTGAATATTACCCTCATGCTGTGGGTGTGTTGCTGTTGTTTTGCATCCTAGCAATATCTAAGGGTCATATCAGGCGGATACCGACTTGTGACAGCGCACACTCATGGCGACTTTAGAGTGCTACCCCACTGGGAGACCAGGCCACCAGCACCATGACCCGATATCCCAGACAGTCACATTATCCTGACACTGAGCTAACCAGTCATTGTCCTATCCTATTAATGCTGATGTCCAGGCTAGGTAGCGACATGATTCAATTTTTATGAGTCATTGGTTTGACTCGGCTGGGATTTAAGCTCCCGACTTTCCGGACGGGTAGCTTCCAACAACAAACCAATCGATATGAATGCCGCGTCCTGTATATTGGCTGGATGTAAGCCATGCATGTGAAGCGTCTCAATGATTCCCGGCCCGTCTAGACAGAGGCGGGGCATGTCCCGGAGCCTCGACAGGGCGCCCAACATATGTCTGTTTCAGAGCCGTCAGTCTGTGGCGGGGCATTATGAGGAATATCCTCCAGTGCGACTGACACTGGTCTACATCCGGTGGAGGCGAGGAGGGAAGGTAGAGCTACCGGTACAGTGTTCGTCTTACGGAGTATAACAAATAATAATAATAATTAACCCTTACATATCTTTATACTCACATAATTCGTTATACATCACATATGTATATGCATATGTGTGTATATATTTGAAAGTGAGCAGAGTGACAGTTGGCTCACGATGTAGAGGAGGCGGTGAGGAGAGAATGCCCGCTCTGCAATGAAAAACATGGAGGTTAAAGGGGCGAGCTATACCTCCTCGGGAAAACAAACGAACTCGGAATAGTTCTAATTTGTGCCACCGGGTGGTGCATGCTAGTACTGAACTTTTGCACTTGGTGATGTAGAGTGAGCTAGATTGGTCATGTGACAGCTGTTGTTGTGGAAATGGCTGGGTGAGTGGAGAGAAGGGAGGGTAAAACTGATGTATTTCAATTTTCTTTAGAGTAGTTCAAACAGGAAATATATTTGCTTTAATGTAAAATATATGTTAGTACTTACATTGCATAATTCAATGAGAAACACATATAGATGAAAAAGTTTTGTTGTTGTTGTTGAATGTAAAAAGGTTTTGGACTGTATGGGGTTTGAACCCACAAGACAAAACAACTTCAGATTACAAGTTCAACACCCTAACCACTATACTACAGAAACCACACGTTATTACTTCTCTCAGTTCAGGCTATTTGTGTATAGGACGTCTTATATACAAGGTGTGTGTGTATGTATGTATGTGTGTGTATATATGATGTCGTATACACATGCATACATATATGCATGCATACATGCATATATAACATACATAGCCTGTATATATGACATCGTATATACAAATAGCCTGAACTGACCTATGACACTAGCATATCCGCCTCTACCACCCTCTCTTTCAAACTCACAAAAATAATTATTAAAAAAATATTGTTGTTGTTACAATCGCGGAAAATTGGTCTTCCTCATGCCACTTCTCCTTGCCTTATCCTAGTAATGCCAAACGACAGGCTCGGTAATGACAATTTTACATCGTTGGTTTGACTCTGCCAGGGTCCATACCTGGGGGGTTCGAATCTCATGACCTACCAAAATGGGAGGTGGACGTTCGACTCATTCAGCCACCCCATTTTGAACACCGAAAAATTATATGTGGTTTCTGTGGCCTAGTGGTTAGGGTGTTGAACTTCTAATCCGAAGTTGTTTTGGTGTGGGTTCAAACCCCATAGAGTCCAAAACCTGTTTACATTCAACAACAAAAAAAGTAGCATGTTGTTTACGAGTGTCGACTTGGGCATGGACTGTATTTATTTGTCGGAGTAGTAGGCCTACTCTGTCTATGAGTGTCGACTTGGACATTGACTGTGTTTATTTGTAGAAGTAGCACCTTGTTTATGAGATCGACTTGGACATGAACTGTATTTATTTGTAGAAGTAGCACTTTGTTTACAAGTGTCGACTTGGACGTGGACTTGTTTATTTGTAGAAGTAGGACTTTGTTTATGAGTGTCGACTGGGGCATGGACTGTATTTATTTGTAGAAGTAGCACTTTGTTTACGAGTGTCGACTTGGACATTGACTTATTTATTTGTAGAAGTAGCACTTTGTTTACGAGTGTCAACTGGGTCATGGACTGTATTTATTTGTCGGAGTAGTCTTTTGTCGATGAGTGTCAACTTTCAAGACGCCAACGTGATGTTGTTGTTTGTCTATTCAGGTCTATTCGGGGAAGGACTGTCTCTTTCAGGATAGTGGCTTCCCACCACTCAGTGCCTCACATTAAACAGGGGCTATAAGTTAGTATAGCTCCCCGCCCTCCATCATCCCCTGCCTGAGTCCAGTTGCTGCCTGGCAATGATGACTCGACTGCCGTGTGTTATTGATTGAACCACAGTGGAGCTACACTCGCTTCTCGTGCGGTGATGGCGGATTATGCGAATATAATGTCCGATTTAGTGGGATTTCGACTGCCCGGTTTGGGATAGGGGACCAGACGGGATGGCCGAATGAGTTAGAGCGTCCATCTCCCATGTTGGTAGATCATGGGATCGTGGGTTCGAACCCTGGTCGAGGCAAAACAATGACTTAAAAATACATACTTGTCGCTTCCTAGCCAGGCGCTCTGCATTATTAGGATAGGGTAAGGACTGGTCTGCTCAGTGTCAGGATAATGTGACTGATTGGGATATCAGGTCATGGTGCTGGCAGCCTGGTCTCCCAGTGGGGCAGCATTATAAAATCATCATGAGCGCACACTGTCACAAGTCGGTACCCATCCTGATATGACCTTATATGTTGCTAGGACATAAAACAACAACAAACAAGCAACAGTTGAGACAGGGAGGGGGGTGCGAGTGGGAGGTTGGCAGGGCGTGAGGTTGCCTATAAATGCCACCAGGAGGCGCCACCACCGAACTTCCCTGGTGGGGCGCATGCGCGGGATGCACACCGAATCCTTTGTTTTTTGGGTTGTTTTTTTAATAACCGACTAATTTGTCGACTGCGATTCTGAACCATTTTGCAACCACTTATTACCTGAGTGGGGTACAAGCCTTTAAACTTTTAGACGGAGAAAAATACATAACAATAAAGACAGTAAAGTTAACTATTAACAAGAGCCTCTGACGATATAGCGACAAGATCCAGGCATGTGGGTGTTTTAAGGGTGTTATTTTATGTGTGGGGGGGGGGGCGCTGTTTTCTTGCGATCCTTCCCACACTACGCTATCTTCCTAATCGGCACGGCAATCCCTTGGGGTTCGGGACATTGTAATAGCCAATATGTCATATGATGGCTAATGGGTATTTTTTAATTAAAGTAATGAAGCATGAATGATTTATTTCTCTTAGGGCCACATCTGATAATTATTTCTTTAAAGTATATATTTGCGACCATATTCATCTAAATGATTTTATTTCAACGCCATCGCAGTTATATTTTGACTGGAATAGTTTATACTCCTTTAATTTGCTTGGAAAGCAGTGTCATTTTACGTGTTCAAAATGGGGTGGCTGAGTCGAACGTCCACCTCCCATTTTGGTAGGTCATGAGATTCGAACCCCCCAGGTATGGACCCTGGCAGAGTCAAACCAACGATGTAAAATTGTCATCACCGAGCCTGTCGTTTGGCATTACTAGGATAAGGCAATGAGAAGTGGCATGAGGAAGACCAATTTTCCACGATTGAAATTTCCCCTGCTTAGTCAGCGAATGTAACAACAACAAAACAAAAACAGTCCGTATTTAGGCGTGGAAATTAATAAGCATTGCATATTTTTTTAATAATTATTTTTGTGAGTTTGAAAGAGAGGGTGGTAGAGGCGGATATGGTAGTGTCATAGATTCGTGTTGTGTCTTGTCCCTTCGCCCTTTGGACGGTAGGGGTGGCTGGGAAGGAAGGGACGAGAGTTGGGGAGGGGGGGGGACTGATAGGAGGGAGGGCTTGGTGGACATTGGCGTTCTTAAAGAAGCCAAGCATACATTACGAGCATCGCCAACATCAACCCACCCACCCCAACACACACACATACACACCTAACACCCACACCATCCATACGCCACCCCTCCCCGCACATCCAATCCAAGCCATCCAATAGGCAGTCCCCCCCCCCCCACACACACACACACCTAACACCCACATCAGCCGTACGCCACCCTCTCTACCCGCACATCCAATCCAAGCCATCCAATAGGCAATCTCCCCACACACACACCTAACACCTACACCACCTACACCCCTCCACCTCCCCCTCCACACCCATTCCTATCCCCCCAAACCCAATTACTTTCTTCCCACCCCCCAACCCACCCCCCCACCCACCCCCACCACTCCCCACCCATACCCTAGAACCTCACAAAGGCCAACCAGGCGCGCTGCCCCCTAAACAAATGGCACCGCTCCACCGCGAGATCTGCGCGAACACGTCACCCACAGTGATGGTGGTGGGGAATTGGCGGTCAGTAACGGAAGGTGCACGGATAGCAGCCAGCGCGGTCAGCAACTGAAGATGCACGGAAAACAGCCAGCCCGCTGCATACATACAGCTGCAAGGCCTGCGGTTGGGGATGCGTTGACGCTGGCCTATATTTTAAATGGTGGTTGTGCGAACCGGACCACGACGACAAAATACTCCTGTTTGTTACAAACAGACGACTTCTGCATGTGACCAGGCGATTCCGAAATAAAAGAAAACTACAGTGATGGCATTGCGTCGCCGTTTGACACAATTTATTTGTTGTTGAGGAAAGGGGGAGAGCAGGTGTTTAGGGGGGTGCATCGTATGATCGCTGACACCTCTACCTACCCCGTCATCTACACAGTCCATTTTTGCTATGGTTCGGTGTGGGGCTGTTAGTTTATTTTGTTTTTGTTTTATTTCTTCTCGTTCGGTCGTGAACGGTGTGACGTCACGACAGGGTCCGGCTGTTTGGTGTTAGTTGACCACTGGGCAGCCATTCCAGACTATATAGATAAGAAAGAGGCACGTTTTACTACCGCTGCAGTGCAATCTACTCCAAATCATCCGATTTACACACACACACACAAACTCGAGGCAAAATCCCCTAAAAAAACAGGTTGTTATCGTCTACGGAACCTCGTGTGGTGCCGGCCGTTGGACTTTCCCGCCACTCCCAGTGGTGTCGTGAGGAGGAGGTACTGAGACTGCATGTTATGTAAAGCGGTGTGTGGGATGATCACACTGGTCCCATCGATTCGTCGTAACCTACGATGGACCCACTTACCGCTTACAGTGTCGTGAGGAGTGTGTACTGAGACTGCCTGTTGTGTAGGGAGATGACCACACTGGTCCCATCGATTCATCGTAACCTTCGATGGACTTACCCACCGCACATGGTGTCGTGAAGAAGGGGTACTGAGACTGCCTGTTGTATGAAGGAACATGCGGAATTTCCACACTGCACCAATTCACTGTAACCTGCGATGGACCTTCCCACCGCTCACAGTGTCGAAAGGAGGGGGTACTAAGACTTTCTGTTATGCAAAGCAGCATGCGGAATGTCCGCACTGGTCCCAACTCCCATCGATTCATCATAATCTCTGATGGGCCTGCCACACGTGGTGTCATAAGGAATGGGTACTGAGACTGCCTGTTGTGTGAAGGAAAACACAGATTTTCCACACTGGTCCCATCGATTCATCGTAACCTCCGATGGACCTTTCCACTTCTGACAGTGTCGAAAGGAGAGGGTACCAGGTGAACCGGACCACGTTGTGTGAAGCAGCATGTGAGATGTCCGCAATGGTCCCATCGATTCGTTGGAACTTCCGATGGACCCACTCACCGCACATGGTGTCGTGAGGAGGGAGTACTGAGACTGCCTGTTGTACGAAGCGGCATGTGAGATGTCTGTACTGGTCCCATCGATTCATCATACTCTCCAATGGACCTACTCACCGTACAGAGTGTCATGAGGAAGGGGTACTGAGATTGCATCATATGGTGAAGCAGCATGTGGGATGGGCTTCTAAACTGGTCCCATCGATCTATCGTTACCTCTGATGGACCTGCCACACGTGGTGTCATGAGGACGGGGTACTGAGATTGCTTTGTGTGCCGAAGCAGCATGTGTGATGGTAT
Source organism: Branchipolynoe longqiensis (assembly GCA_030323885.1). Taxonomy (NCBI): domain Eukaryota; kingdom Metazoa; phylum Annelida; class Polychaeta; order Phyllodocida; family Polynoidae; genus Branchipolynoe; species Branchipolynoe longqiensis. The sequence continues at coordinate 97,426,272 of CM059186.1, forward strand.
GTCTACACTGGTCCCTTCGAGTCATTGTACCTGCCGATTGATCCAGTTACCCCTCATGGTGTCATGAGGAAGGGGTACTAAGACTGCCTGTTGTGCAAAGCAGTGTGCGGGTTGTCCACACTCGATTCATCGTAATCTTTAATGGACCCACTCACCGCATGTGGTGTCATGAGGAGGAGGTACCGAGATTGCCTGTTGTGCGAAGCAGCGTGTGGAAAGTCCACACTGGTCCCATCGAAATCATCATAACCCGTCTTGTTTTCATTCACACCCAGCAACATTGCGCAGGCGTACACTGTTCAGCGACAGTGCAGTAGTAATACATGGTCGTCAGTGTGTGAACCACGAGATAAATAAAAAAGGAATTAATTACGATTATTGACGCCAACGCTCTCCACTACAAGTGGCAACAACGAATGAAAATATATATATATTTGTGTCTTTCCTTTTTAAAAGCTGTTATGTGTTTTTACTTAATTTGTTGTTGCTGTTTTCCCCCCAGTTTCCAAGTGAGCGACTTTGGACTATAAAAACAAGCCTTATTGAGGTCACTGTCCTCAGTTTAATGGCTATATGGGAAAAGACAGTGCTAAAGTATCTGTGATCAATAAATCATTGCAGGATCTTGTTTGTATTAGCTATTTGCATTCCGGTATGTAAACCAGGTGCATTGTCCGTTACAGCTCAGTGTGTTTAATACTACAGTAAAACCTCTCTAACCGACCACCTCCACAGATCGACCACTCCCCTATATCGATCGCTTTATTTGGGTCCCAAGCGATCGCCCATAAAATACCATTGTAGCGATAAAAAAAAACTCCCGAAACCTATTACCTCGCTAAATGGACCATTCAAAGTCGGTCCCATGGTCGGTCGATTTAGAGAGGTTTGACTGTAATAGCAAATGAGGTGAAACAAGTCATTCCACATATTGAATGAAATTGCGTTGTGTATCTAGCTGCTATTACAGCTAAAAACTCTTAAGCAAAAGGTTACTAAGTGTCAGTTTAAAGAGATTGAACAATGCTTATAAATCGGTGTGTGTTGAGACTGTCATCGTATGTGTTTACTCCATCGTGGAAGTCATTTTGTAATTAGGTGCGGAGAAGCACTTCATAATCTCTGGTGGGGGGTGGGGGGGTACGTGCTTTCAAATTGCATAAACATGTAAGTACAGTAGTACCTGTCTACAAAGGAAAATAATCTCGCATCCAGATCAATATTGTCCTCACGTGACAGGTGTCCTGTCATCGGAGTGACAGTCAAATGAAATGAATGGGTAGATTGAAAAATGTGATCAAACTTGGGGAGGGTCCGTCGATCACAGGAGTCGCTGAAGACAGGTACCACTGTAGATATTTATGTGGCAGTCTAACTACTCACGATTACCCGGAGAGAAGGTGGGTGGGTGGGTGTGTGGGTGGGGTGATTGGGGGGGGGGGGGGGGGGTTCTCTGAGATGTATGGTTTGTATAGCAATGTCTTATGGTGTATGTATTGCACTGCTGATGTGTTCAGATTAAATAGAATAAAAGGTATGGCTTAGAGCGTTGATTGGTTCTCAGAAACTGTGTGCCACGTATTTAGTTGCCACGTTACATTGTTAATGAATAATCCTTTTAGTATTTATTTGGGGGGGGGGGGTGGAGGGGGGGGGGGGGGTAGCAAGTCAAATAGTTATCGCTGCCTCTGTGTATTAAGTATGTTAGCAAAGCTATATGTATTTAATCTACCCCACAAAATGTATCCGAAATATTGCTCATATTATTTTGTACTTAAGTGAAAATGTGAAATTTTGCGTATTGACACCATACATTTATCCAACACTTCTTTTCAATTCTTTTCTTGTCAGACATAATCTTCTTTTGCTTTAACTGTAATCGATGAAATCATGTTTGAATTTGGTTTTATATGTTAAAACAATGCTATGGATGTGTGTTTAAATGAGGACATGGATGGATGCTATCTGGTTAGTTAAAAAAAAAATCTCAAGTTGGCTAAAGCTGCATAGTCCAATGAAATATCAAATTTTCAAAACCAAATCAATTATCTAGATTTGATTTTACATATCTAACTTAGATACTGATGCACTTATTAAGCATTTGTTTCTGTGTAAAAGGCAATACTGAGTCAATGTAACAGAACCTGTTACTGCAGAAGTCTATGGTGTCAGAGTTTTGGCAAGCTTCCCAAAACTAATTTTCCATGTTTGCACTCAAAATATCTCAAAAGTTTACTATTTAAAATAAAAGTAACTTTGAACTAATGTAAAGTAGATACTAGTGATCGATCTAATATATTTATCTCAGAAAAAATACAGAAATTCGAAACCATCAGCCTATGCAACTTTAAGATCAAAATCAAAAAAGCGAGAACAAAAAATTCAACTTTGACATGTGCACAACATGGAAACCTTCGTATGAACATGAATTCTACTATTATTTGGAATGTTTTCACTTTGGGTTTCCATGTCACAAACGTGGTACGTAGTTTCTGAGAACGACCCCGTTACAAATCCTGTCACAGTTGCGCGCGTGGAAAAATATACACACGAGGTAAGTGTACCCATTGTCAGCGTGCCTTAAATCAACATTATGTTAATAATCTGTCTCCAGTAATCCACTGTAAGCAACTTGAACCACATAACACTGCACACATCAAGTAGAAGTAAGGTCAGGTGTATCCCCAAGTCACACACATCGAGATATATGAGACTGTCTCAAAAGATGCTAAGCAATATGGGACAAAACTTTGTCCATTGTAATGATCAACATACTATTTGCTTATGCATTTGCTCAGGATAAACTGATTTGTGTTTTACATGGCGTTTCATAATCCCAACAGAATACATATTGATTTGAAGCAAATGTCCTTATGTTTTCAGTGTAACCGTTTCTGCGCTGTTTTTTGTCAATCGTTACAATGGACAAAGAAAAGAAGAGTTATCACCTTTTGAGACAGGCTCATATGTTAATATGTATATATATTTATATATGAAGAGTTCAGGTGCAATACCACTTAAATGCCAATCCAAAGATTGACATAAACATCGGAATCAAACCATGAAGCAGGTTTTTTTTGCAGCCCTACTATTTGTTCATTGCTTCATAATCAGGTCATCACAAGAAAAGTAGAATTAGTGAGAATTACAATTATTTTCAGGCAAAAATCTATTATTTTAATTACATTTTTGTATATATTCATATATATGTATTTATTCATATGTATGTATATATTATATCTATATATTATATGTATATATTATATTATATGTATATATGCATATATTATATGTATATATATAATGTATACATGTGTACTGTAAGGCATCTCTGTATATATGTACATGCATGTATATATATATGTAAAATATAATTTATTATATATATATAAAGAGGCGGGGTTTACCTACCTTATTTATTATTTATTTATTTATTTATTTTATTATTATTTCTTCGAATATATTTGCTCCGTCACTGCTTTTGCCTCGCTGCTACTCCGCCATTGCTGCTTGCAGGTCACTTGCTCTGCCGCCGTACCTTGTATCGCATGCATTTTTAGCTTTGATTGGTAGGGCTATTTTCTTTTGCCCGGCCATGGGCCTTTCCTTGCAAAATAAAAGACTGGAAGGTTCCCACCCACTCCTCGTTTGCGCTCCTTCCTCTCCCTCCACCATAGCCAGTTTTATATATATATATGTTATTATGTATATATTTGTATATATGTATATATACATATATATATGTATATATGTACATATATATGTATATATATGTATATATGTATATATATACATGTATATGTGTATATATGCACACATATCTGTGTATATATGTATATAAATCAGGTATATATATGTATATACATACATGTAATTCATGTAATACCTCATGTAATTCACCACATTGCACAAGATGGCTGCCGAATTGTGGTGAAGATGGGTACATGATGATTTTCCACTCTGCACAGTTTGTTTGTTGTTTGTTTGTTGTTGTTTTACGTCCTAGCAACATCTAAGGTCATATCAGGACGGGCTGCAAAGTTATGTCTATCCGGTGTGCACGCCGATTTTGCCCGCACCCTGCCTGCTTCTGCAGATACACGATGATCAATCATTATTTTCCATTTCAGAGATGTCAAATAATGCTTCAAAGCGCATGTATATGACCTACTTATTTGTACACCTTCTTTTCTTTAAATGTTACTATGTACAGTAAACAGTAAATACGGTGGAAGTCGAAATGCTGTAACCAATGATAATTGATTGAAATACCATATCAAAAACACTGTGAGAAATTGAATAGTGTGATCTTATGTCAAATATATCATGTTGAGAATCTTTGGATTTCAAATATCAATAAAGCTGCATAGTCCGATGAAAATATCAAATTGTCAAAATCAAAGCAATTATTTTAATTTGATTCTACATATCTAACTTCGATACTGGTGCCCTTATTAAACATTCATCGCCACATAGAAGGGAATGCCGAGGCAATTGAATAGAACCTGTTACTGTAGAACGCTATGGTATCAGAGCTTTGGCATCCTTGCCAAAATTAATTTGGCATGATTTCACTTCAAATATCTCAAAGGTTAGCCATTTGAAATCAGATTTACTTCAAGCTAAAGTAAGGTAGATTATAACACTCAACCTAATGTATTTATCTCAAAACCACCGGACAATGCAGCATTAAGAGCACGATACTGATTTAATCTTTTCTTTATGGATACCTTTAGTACGTAAGTAATTTGGTTCACAAGCTTGACAATCTCTTGATTCCAAATATCATTAAGAGCCCCATAGAGAAATTATGTTAACTGACAATCGTTAATTAAATTTGCATAATCCGATGGATTTGAGTCTCTGGCATTTTTCTGAGATAAATATATTAAATTGATCATTATAATCTACCTTACTTTAGTTTGAATTAACTATTAATTGAAATCGCTACCTTTTGAGATATTTGAAATTCAAACATGTGAAAATAACTTTGGCAAGCTTGCCAAAACTCTAATACCATAGGCTTCTGTAGTAACAGGTTCTATTAGATCGACTCAGTGTTCCCTTCTATCTATATGGCAACAACTACTTAATAAGTGCATCAGTATCTAAGTTAGATATGTAGAATCAAATCTAGATAATTGCTTTGATGTTGAAAATTTGATGCTTTAACGGACTATGCAGCTTTTAGAGATTCTAGGGGGAATAAACTAATTTGCCCGTTATGGCTGAACAGTGAACAGTGTACACTGTGCAGTGAGGAACTCGTTCAATAGCTGCAATGCTATTATTTCGGAGCTCTAATAGTTCTAATAATTCTAATAGTTATAATTGGCTGAAGGCACAAATGGAGTCGATTGATCTGTTTGATTAGTTTCCAGGCAAAACACCAACACAAAGGTTAATCTACAAAAAATGTTAAACCACCAAGAAAGCGCATGCCACTTTCCAGGCATGCGTTTGCATACTGGGCGAACAGCAGTAATGTAAAAATGCCAAGTCTCCTGATTTGGCGGAAGATCTCCCTACAATATAGCAAAATAACCTTAATCTCGGGATTTCCCACTTTGAATTGGTATTCTTCCGATATTAGCTTTTATATTTGTACACATATTTTTCGCTAAGATGTACCAGAATGCACCATTTTTGTATGACTTTTTCCAAATTTCCCACTAGAACCCCCCCCCCCTCATGTCGCACACTCCTCCCCCTTCGACCATGCTATTTCTCCCTATTTACGATTTGTGTATTAGGTAAATCTCCCTACTCACACTCTTATCTACTTGGCACCTGTGGCAATGTGTAAATGTGGGGGCGACTCATTAACAATAACACACACAGACACTGTGCGTTTTGATATCTCATGGCAGTACTACCTCACCATGCAGTGCTTGCCGGGATGTGGAGAGCAAGCTTCATACAAGAAGTATATGCCGACAATTGTTACGCCTGTCTTCGGCCTCTGTCGGCAAGGCATTGACCCCTTTTGATTATTATAATATGATTATTATTTAATAATGATTGTTATTTATTATTATTATTATCATTTAATTATTATTATTATTATTAAATAATTATTATTGTTTAATAATATTATTCTATTCTTATTTAATAATATTGTTATATTATTATTATGAAATAATATTATTATATTGTTATTTAATGGTATTATTCTTTTATTATTGAATAGTTATTAGTAATTATTAATTGTTATTATTTGATAATAAGTATTAATATTGGATAATATATATTGTTATTTAATAATAACTATTTTTAATAATAATATTATTATTATTATTTTGCATTATGGTCCTCGATACACTAGGAGCTAGATCCAAATAAACAGAGGACAGTCCATATTGGTGTGCCTTTTTTCTTCTTCCTTTTTCTTTATTTTCTTTTAATTATTTATTTTACATGAATGCACCGTCTTCAGTGAGTGGAATACGCAATGAGCACTGGTTCTCCCTCCCCCCTCCCCTCCACCCCACACCACCCCCACTCCCATCCTCTCTCCTCTCCTTCCCCCCCCCCAATGCTCCTCCCCCCACCCCCACCCTACCTCACACCCACCCCTCCTCCACCCCATCCTTTCTCCTCTCCTTCCCCATCCCCCCAAATGCAGGCCCTCTCTGAGGAAAACCACCTCACAATTTCTACCATCAACATCACTTTGCTTAGCCAACCTTACAAAAAAAGGCTAAAGCCACCAAAATAAAATAAAAATGTTAAAGAGAGAGAGCAGAAATTGTTCCATGTTCAAGCATCCTTCAGAGAAGTACATGGTCTTTAGACGACTGTGAAGATCTAAGTGACGCTGTCTCTTCTTAGTTGGCTTTCTCACATGTCCATGTAGTCTTAATGTACCCTTTTTTTCTCCACAATGCTTCGTCGCCATTATTCCCAGAAAACCCCAGAGAGCGCTGTAAAAATACCAAAAAAATCAATATGATATCAGGTACTCACCTCACTACAGCTGAGGGGCTTGCGTCCCTGGTGGCAATGTTCTATATATAATCTGTGGAATGTACATCTATTTCTTTTTTTTCTACCTACACGTCATACAATGTCAGAAGGAGATGGCTGTTTCATTGATGAGTTGTTGTTAGTAAATATTTCATAGCGAAATATTCTGTGAATATTTTGTTACTACGCCAGGTTTACTGAAGTGCGATAAATTTGTCGGGAACTTGCGCAATAAATGTGTACATATCCAAGAGGTAATAACGAGAGGTTCTCAGTTCAATTTGCTGTTGTTGCTTTTTTTAATGTCCCCTTAATCCTGATTTTTTTATGTTTAAACCTGGAAAGTAAATTAAAGCTTGTTTTATTTAACAATACTTCTAGAGCATATTGATTTTCATATCATCAGCTATTGGATGTCAAACATATGCTCATTTTGACATATTTCTTCAGAGGAAACCTGCTGCTACGGCATAGGCTACTCTTTCCGATAAGCAGCAAGGGGTCTTTTATATGCACTTTGCCACAGACAGGACAGCACATACCACAGCCTTTGATGAACCAGTTGTTGACCACTGGTTGAAATGGAAAATAACCTAAACTGCAAATGGGTCCACTGACCAGGATCGATCGGATGACCCGCACCTTCACAGGTGGACACTCCACCGCCTGAGCTGCGTCCCTCCTATTATGGTGCGATTTTCTCATGAGGGTGATGAAAGATGGCAAATATTGCGCTTAGTGCAGGATTTGAACCCTCACTTCTTGTCATTCCGGGGCTAGCATGCCAACCATTTCAGTACCGAGGATGCCTGATGCAATCACCCTATTATATCCAGTTTGAATTTAAGTCTTTTAAATGGCGTATGTCCATAAGTCGTTTAATGCTTACAAGTGTTCTCTCTGGTGGAGTGCTTAGAGTGTCTGACTTTTTTCTAGGTAGGACTCCTAATCTGAGGGTCGGTGGTTCGATTTCCCGTGCCTCCACCTCTGCCAATTTGAAAATCCCTTAGGTCGGTAAAATTGTAGGCTCTGGCTTTCTATCGACAAACTGTCTAATGGTGAAAACAAGTCTATTCAGACTTATCCATGATAGGCAGTATAAATCTTCAAAGGACACACATACAGACAATGCACTTAGTCTTACATATGTACATACCCCGGGCAGGTTCAGACCTGTGCAGCCTCCGTACTCTTCTGTATGTGTTATGGAATCGAACAGTGAATACGGAAATATAGATTTGTTTGTTTTGTTATGGAATCCCTAGTCTCAAAAAACTTAAACAATTCCTAGTTTAATAAATAGGCTTGGGGTTTTGAAAGTGCTTATTATCAAGCATCAAAAGTTTGCTTGCAAATATTTGTATTTGTTTATCTTTCATGGTTAAAGTGCTACTGAAAGTCCTTCAAGAATACAGAAAATAGCTTTGACAATTCACACTATTCACGCCGCGGCCATGTTAAAACCAGACCGAGGTCTGCGAGGCGCCGCTGTATGAAAAGTAATCGACCAATACCTCTCGAAATCAATCAAATTTGAGGGTATTCATTTTTGAAACTACCATATTTATCTTGGCATCCCTGTTTTCTACCTATTGGCCAATTTTCACGAAGATTGGGTGATTTTCCCCATTCTTTAACTACAATGTGAGTGTCAACTTCAAGTCTGCCTAGTTTTGGTGGTATCATGTAATGGAGCACTGTTAGCATAGTTATCTGTGCAACACAGTTAAACAACTAGTCTTATTAATTACAAATTAATAAAAGCTTTAAGAGGGTTTAAATATTTGTTAAATATATATATATTAAGAAAGTTATGCAATTTTGAATTTAAGAAAAGATTGGCAGCCAAGGTGAGCGACTTTGTTGACATTGCCTACTGAAATGCATCTGATCATCACTCAATCTTCATGAAAATTTACCAATAAATACAAAAAAGGTATGCAAAAATGAATATGATACTTTTAAAAGTGAATATCATCAAATTTTACTCCTTTGATTTCTGTAGTAGTTCATACACATCAGCACACAGCAGTGTCTTATGGCAATTTCCAATACCCAATGCGTACTCCGCCTCGTTCCGCTGCTGAATTAGGTCATGCGTGATTAGTGTGAATACTGAAAGCTGTGAGATGTGGTGCACAGGTCTGCAGGTTCAACAACCATACTGCATGTAGCTTGTACAGGAGTCTGGTCACAGCAACGAGCCACATAGACAGGTCAATGTGGATAGTGGGCTTGCATCAGGGATCTTATGTAGTGTAATGGTTAGCACATTAGCCCCGCAATGGAAAGAAGTGTGGGCGTGGATGTGATTGCATCAGGGAGCCCAGGTAGTGAAATGGTTAGCACACTAGCCCTAGAATGGGAAGAAGTGTGGGGTCGGAAAAGCTGCTCTGGGCGCAATACTTTCCATTTCCATCAGCCCCACGACACACACACATATATATGTACATACATACAGTAAAACCTCTCTAACCGACCACTTCCACAGACTGACCACTCCCCTATACCAATTGCTTTTTTAGGGTCCCAAACTATCGCCCATTCAATACCATTGTACGGATTTAAAAAAACTGATTAAACCGAACACCTCCATAAATGGACCATTTAAAGTCGGTTCCATGGTTGGTCAATTTCGAGAGGTTTTACAGATGGCTCACAATGTAGAGGAGACAATGAGGAGAGAATGCACACTCCGCAGTGAATAACTTGGAAGTTACGGTCGTTAGAGAGAAACATTAAGGGGCTGCCATTATTTATATCCACATACACAATTATATTGTACATATATATACATATAAATATAAGCTTATAGGTAATGAATACACGCTGTGGCTTGTGGTCAGGACATAGTTCCGCGTATCATGTCTGCCTTTCCAAGAACACAATAACGCCTGTCATTGACGGATGGTGGCGCTGTTCATTAGGGATCTGGTCTTGTTTTGTCGTCTGCCTGTGTATTGGACGAAATAATGGGTTTTTGGCAGTTCGAGACGGGTACACAGTGTGGGCGGCCCTTCCTTAGATGTTGCTAGGACATAAAACTCCTAAAACCAACCAGTATGGACGCAACGTTTGTGGCCCAATGCCTGAGGCAACCTGTTTCGCCTAGCAATGAGGCACCACTACCACCCCACCTCATTCACCCCCAGCATCCCACCGCAGCCTCACACCATCACTACCACCACCACTACCACCATTACCACCACTACCACCACCACCGGATCCTCAGCATCACCACTACCACCCCACCTCATTCACCCCCAGCCTCCCACCGCACCCTCATCATCACCACTACCACCACCACCACTACTACCACCACCCACCTACACCATCACCATTATCACCACCACCACCAATACAACCACCACCACAACCACTACCACCATCACCACTACCACCACCACTACCACCACCACCAACACTACTACCACCACTACCACCACCACCAATACTACCACCACCCACCTACACCATCACCACTATCACCACCACCACCACCACCGCCCCCATTACCACCACTGCAACCACTGCCACCACTAGCACCACCACCACTACCACTACCACAACCACCACCAATACCACGACCAATACCACCAGTATCTACCTACACCATCACCACTACGACCACCACCACTACCACCACCACCACCACACCACCACTACCACCACTACCACCACTACCACTACCACCACCACCACTACCACCACCACCACTACCACTACCACCACCACCAATACAACCACCACCCACCTACACCATCACCACTATCACCACCACCACTACCACTACCACCACCACCACCAATACAACCACCACCCACCTACACCATCACCACTACCACCACCACCACTATAACACCACCACTACCATCACTACCACCACTACCACCACCACCCACCTACACCATCACCACTATCACCACCACCACCACTACCACCAACACCACTACCACCAAAACCACCACCACCACTACCACCACCACCACCACCAACACTACCACCACCACTACAACCACCACTACCACCACAACTACCACCACTACCACTACCACCACCACCACCACTACTACCACCACCACCACTACCACCACTACCACTACCACTACCACCACCAATACCACCACCAATACCACCAGCAATACCACCAGCTAACACCACCAATACCACCTACACCATCACCACTACCATCGCCACCCACCTACACCATCACCACTATCACCACCACCACTACCACCAATACCACTATCCCCAATACCACCACCACCACTACCACCATCACCACCAGCACTACCACCACCACCCACCTACACCATCACCACTACCACCACCACTACTACCACCACCACCACTACCACCACCACTACCACCACCACTACCACCACCACTACCACCACCACCACTACCACCACCACCACTACCACCACCACCACTACCACCACCACCAATACCACCACCAGCGATACCACCACGACCCACCTACACTATCACCACTACCACTACTACCACCACCACTACCACCACCACTACCACTACCACCACCACTACCACCACCACTACCACCACCAATACCACCACTACCACCACCAATACCACCACTATCACCACCAATACCACCATCGCCCACCAACACCATCACCACTACCACCACCACTACTACCACCCCCCATCATCACCACCACCAATACCACCACCCACCACCACCACCAAAACCACCACCAAAACCAATACCACCACCACCAATACCACCATCACCACCACCAATACCACCATCACCACCACCAATACCACCATCACCACCACCAATACCACCACCACCATCACCACCGCTACTATCAACAGACAACCACGCGGACTAAAGTATGTTGTATTCTACCACAGCGATTAGGTTAAAAGGTATATCTTAAAAAGAAAATACATAAAAAATTGCTATTATGTTTGTTTGTTGTTGTTGTTTTACATCATAGCAACAGCTAAGGTCATATCAGGACGGGTACCGACCTGTGACAGTGCGCACTCATGGCGACTTTATAGTGCTGTCCCACTGGGAAACTAGGCCACTGGCACCATGACCTGGTTTCCCACTCAGTCACATTATCCTGACACTGAGCACACCAGTCCTTGCCCTGTCCTAATAATGCCGAGCGTCTGTCTAGGAAGCGACAAGTATACATTTTTAAGTCATTGGTTTGACTCGACCAGGGTTCGAACCCACGACCCCACGATCTACCAGCACGGGAGACAGACGCTCTAACTCATTCGGCCATCCCGTCTGGTATAGAAACTATTTAAATTACGTTTTAAAAATCTATAAAAATAGTATAAAAGTGTAAATTAATCCCCAAAAAATAGTTAATTTGATGTTATAAAAATATTATGAAAATGTCATACAAATAATTAACAATTATTTTAATTAATACAAATATATTTAATCCAACATATTTAATTCTTTTTAATTAATCAAATATATTTTCTCCGACTAAACGCGGAATCTCTGCTACCGCCAGCCCCGGCTTGTGATCCTGATGAGACCATTGTCATCGATCACCGAGATGTCTGGGTCAATCAGAAGGCACAAGGCGGGGAGGGAGGGAGGGAGAGGAGGGTGGCGGGGGGCGGGTGCGGGATGCGCGCTCATTGAAGGCGCCGTGTGTTGCCACACGCACCACTGCGTCCGGTGTCGCGGTTTCAGATCTCCACCAGTTTCAGGTCTCTGCCTGGCTTCTGCGCATGTATCAAAATCGAACAGCATCGTCTGCGCATGTGTCAACATCAAGCCAGATTCAAACCGTCGCTGATCGCCACAAATCGCTGCACTCATACTGTCACTATAGTGTCAGCGTCACTAACCTTATAAATTTAATATAATCTTTTCGATAAACATGTTTTCTATATGTGTACCAAGCGATTTGTTTCTAGGTGCTGTGGTTTTAGCGATATTTCACTTTTTCTGTATGAAGATTGCTCACGACCATTGACAATGCCTTGAGTTTGCCAGTACACACAGTGCAAAACATTATTCAAAATTAATAGAAATCCAGAACCCTAACCATATCAATTTAATATAATCTTTTTGGTAAACATGTTTTCTATATGTGTACCAAGCAATTTGTTTCTAGGTGGTGTGGTTCTAGAGATATTTCACTTTTTCTGTATGAAGATTGCTCACGACCATTGACAATGCCTTGACGATGCTGTTCGATTTTGACACATGCGCAGAAGCGATGCGGAGATCTGAAACCGCGACACCGGCCCTCGTCCGTCAGGCGCTATATTTGCCCTACTTCCGGTTCCGCTTCTGACTCGTCCGTTGCGATAATAGCCCGGCGTCTGTGCACTCGTTAAAAGGCAGTCTTCCCCCCCCCCCCCATCCAACCACCACCCCCCCCCCCCCATATGTTCCATGTTCCCCCCTTCCACCAGATAGGATGGCCGAATGAGTTAGCGCCCGTCTCCCATTTTGGTAAATCATGGGATTCGAACCCACGGGTCATAACAGAGCTTCTCTGTATATAGGAAGGCATTGCATTTAAAACCTCACATATTCGCTGAATATTATTGGTAGGAAAAACAATGAATTTGGAAATTTGAGTCAGGTCCCGTTGGGTAAAAAGGGGAATTTGCTTCTATTAACGATTCACAGGATTACCTCTTGTTTTATACGTCATTATTTTTCTTGTTGCTAGTTATTTGGTTATTGGAGTTTTACATCCTGGCAGCAACTAAGGTCATATCAGGACATATTCCGACTTGTGACAGTGCACACTCATGGTTACTATATACTGCTGCCCCACTGGGAGTCCAGGCTGCCAGCACCATGACCCAATATCCCACTCAGTCACATTATCCTGACACTGAGCTAACCAGTCCTTGTCCTATTCTATTAATGCTGAGTGCCAGGCTAGGAAGCGACAAGTATCAATTTTAAAAGTCATTGGTTTGATTCGACCGGCAACCGAACTCCCGATCTCCCACATGCGAGGCCCGCGCTCTATTGATTCGGCCACTGCGCCTGGTTTGTTATTGCTAATATTAATTAAGATTAAAAATGGTACAACTAGTTGTTTGTTTTTTTGTTTGTTGTTGTTTTACGTCCTAGCAACATCTAAGGTCATATCAGGACGGGGCACAACTAGTAGAAGTGAAGTTGATTGTGAACTGACGGAGAGATCCGTGTATAGATGGGACAGGTAATGTGAGTCGTTTAATACCCCTGTCACACTACGACGTAACAAGCCAACGTGAGCCTAAAGTGGTCATTTTTCGTCATTACGTTGGGTTACGTTTTGATGACGTCATAATGACGTTAGACTGACGTCGAGCTACGTCATGTTATGTTGTGTTACGTTGGCACTCGTCAAGGTTTTGAACCTGTTCAAAACTTTCGACGTGACGCGAACGTAAGGGTTTACGTTCGCCGTACGTTCTGTACACGTTCAGTGAACGTCAATGATGTTAAACCGACGTTATTAAAACGTTAGTCACTACGTTCAACTACGTTCCATTACGTTCCACTACGTTCCACTACGTTGACCCACATTAAACCCGGTGGAAACGTCCACGCGGCGTAATGGGAACGTCAGGATAACATCAGGATAACGTCAGGATAACGTCAGGAGAACATCAGGAGAACATACGTTCAACGTACTTCAATGTTTCGCCATCAGGTAACGTAGTTCTGGTGATGGAATAACGTTCATAACGTTCCGTGAACATAATGAACTTGTCATCTCTCGTTGAATGACGGTAACACTACGCTTTACCGACGTTACGATCTCGTCCACTACGCTGCATCCACATTCAACTTGTGCCCAAATTTGCATACTACGCCGAGAAGTTCAACGTTCTTCACGTTCTCCCTACGCTGACGTCATTACGTCGTAGTGTGACAGGGGCATTAGTGCGGCAAACACGATGTGACTTAGTCAGATGAATTATGGACAGAAAGGAGCTGATGGGACCGAACAAAGGTAAGTGTAGAGAGGTACTGTGTGAGTTGTGGGAGCTGTGGTAACTGTGGGAGCTGTGGGAGCTGTGGGAGCTGTGGGAGCTGTGTGAAGTGTGGGAGCTGTGGGAGCTGTGGTAACTGTGGGAGCTGTGGGAGCTGTGGGAGTTGTGGGAGCTGTGGGAGCTGTAGGAGCTGTGGGAGCTGTGTGAACTGTGGGAGCTGTGGGTGCTATGTGAGCTGTGGGAGGTGTAGGAGCTATGTGAGCTGTGGGAGCTGTGGGAGCTGTGGGAACTATGAAGATGTCTAATTAATAGGTTCGATCCCATTTTGTTAAAGAGTTAAAAAAAACTCTGTCTTGCCTTGAGGAACTAATGATACACACTTCCTGCTCATGTAAAATTAAGAGGGATATATATGGATAGTAATAAGACTGTTATCGTGTGTAATAATGTCTGTAGCGTCCTGCTCCTATCACCACCGCTTCCTGGGTGGGGGTGTACCGGAACCCTTCCCTCCGCACCCCCCCCCATGTTCGGTGCTTTCGCACGACACTCGCTCGATATACATACATGTATATGTATATATGTATATATGTATATATGTATGTATACATATATGTATATAGATATGTATGTATACATATGTATACATATGTATATAAATGTATATAATATTATGCATATATGCAGGTATTGCAGGTATAGCAATACCTCAGCGAGTTTGCCGCCCCTGCCTTGCAGAGTTGTAAACCACTGCCTTGT
This sequence comes from Branchipolynoe longqiensis, assembly GCA_030323885.1. Taxonomy (NCBI): domain Eukaryota; kingdom Metazoa; phylum Annelida; class Polychaeta; order Phyllodocida; family Polynoidae; genus Branchipolynoe; species Branchipolynoe longqiensis. Next base: position 97,441,947 of record CM059186.1, read on the forward strand.
GGTACAGGTTCTTGACAGAACTGAAGGCTAAGGGAGCAAACCCTAAACAGAAAACCATGTCACTGTGGCAGCATTAAGGGCGGTTGATGTATGGAACTCCCAACATCTCCCGACCAGCCACTGCAGGGACAAATAGTTTTGCGCCTGTCTTGACATGTTCTTGCCGGTGTGAAACCTCTATTTGCTCCCCGAGAGAGTGCGGCTGGTAACTTGCAAAAGCCAGCAGCACTTCAACACTTTTGCAGGCAGCTTTCATGAAATGTAAATGGAGAGCGGCAGTCAAGTAATGAAAGCAGTCTTTGTCGCATCGCGACCGACAGCATGATGATGATGATGATGATGTATATATATATGTATATTTTTGTATATTTATGTATATATGTATATATATATATATATGTTTATATATGTATATATATATGTATATATGAGACATCAAATCTAGTTGTCAATGCCTACTTACACTAGGAAGCCAATTTGCCTCGTTGCTGGGTAGTGATGGGAAAACAAGGAAGCAGAAGTGGGAAGAACATAACTTTATTCCCATGACAATCAGGTGAGTCAGCAGTTTGTGAGTGTGAAGTTACGCAAACAGATAATCACAAGCAATTTACCAACAGTCATAGTGTTTTAACAATTCAATTACAATTATTCAATCAATCAGATTTGGGTTATCCATGTGAATTAATCAATCATGTGTCAGATATAGGAACATAAGAAACAAAATACATAAGGTAAACATAATTATCAAGGTACATAGTTTTGAAAGTAAAATCATATTTGTTATATAGTTTGCTCAGTGTGTTGATTTCAGTGAGTCAAGTGGGTGGTGAGTGTTTGGGTTGAGAGGAGATGTGTGGCTGACGGAAGAGTGATGGGGTGAGGGAGCAAAGTGGTGGAGTCAGAGTGAGAAGGGGTGCGCTGGTAGCTGATTGGCTGGGGAGGTGGACGCTGCCAGCCATTGTTTGGGTTGATTGGCAGGTGGGTGGGTTACTCCGCTGTTCTCCCGACCCCAAGTAATGACAGCAAATGAGCGCCACCCAGTAGTATAACCCACATGTTCACAGCGGTTCTGTCAATGACCCATTTGAGATGTGATGCCTTATGTTGAAGCCAGGTGTCCTAATATTCGAAATTCAGAATATAATCTCTATACAGTATAACCTCGTTAAACCAAGCTCGGTTAAACCAAACGATCGGTTAATCCTAACTTTTTTCAGTGGCCTGGCAAAATACTATCATTTGTGATATATAATATTTGGTTAAACCAAAGTCGGTTAATCCAAATTATTGGTTAATCCAAACAAAATTGTCAGACCCCAGGCCACTTCCGGTATGGTTAAACCAAGCTTTCATGTGGTTATAAGGTCATCTGAGAACCCACCAACTTTCTTATATGATAAATGGTAGTATTTTGCTGGGCTGCCGAATAAAGTTTGGATTAACCAATTGTTTGGCTTAACCGAGCTGGGTTTAACCAGGTTATACTGTATATACATTTATAAAAAACAATAATCAAAGTGTCCACAAACATTGTATATTACATTCATAATGCACCCACATTTTTGCCAAAGCCAAGTCAAAGTCGAAGCCAAAGCTTGGTTAAACCAATGATCGTTTGGCTAATCCAAACACATTTCTAGGGTATTTCAATTTTGGTTTAAGAGGGTTATTCGAAAATGTTTTTGTTTATTTTACAGAAAAGAACATTCTCCATGTGCCACATTAATCATTACATCTTACCCATTAGATTTTGTTTCATAGCTCAGTAAGAGTATATTTCAGTGACTCCCTTACAGTCAATTACACAGGATTGGGGATTGCTTCCCATTCTAACGACACAATTGGAGTGTTCTCCAAATATTTCTGAAGTAAAATGAATACAACAGCATGAATAGCTAGCTCTCCTGTCACCTAAAAATAGATTACTTTTACGATTTAGTAACATTAACCTGGCCTAGAGATTCCGCGTCTAGTCGGAGAAAATATTTTTGATCATTTCATCCAAATAAGTAATGTAAGCAGTAGTAATGTCAAGCACTCTAATTAGCTCATTAATTTCTTAATTTAGAACATTGAATTTTTAGGGTGAAGGAGTAACTAAGCGAATATTTATTGTTAGGATGTCTGTGCAGCACTCCATGTTCCTGTAAGTTTGCTCTTGTTCAAATTGCAGAGTCCAGTGGTTTTGAGTTTCTGACATTTTCTGAGATAAATACATTAGGTTGATTGATATAACCTACCTTACTTTTAGTTTGAAGTAACTTGGCTAACTTTTGAGATATTTGAAGTGTGAACATATCAAATTAGTTCCGGCAAGCACGCCAAAAGTCTGACATCATAGACATCAGCAGTATTAGGTTCTATTCAATTGCCTCAGTATTCCCTTCTGTGTGGCGACAAATGTTTAATAAGTGCACGAGTATCTAAGTTAGATAATTAGAATCAAATTTATACAATTGCTTTAGTTTAGAAATTTTGATGTTTTCATCGGATTATGCAGCTTTAAATAATTATGCAATAATCGAAATATTGTGCAGAATCTAATGTACCTTAATGAGGAGCTCTGACATTCTCAGGTGAAATTGCACATACACAGGTAGGTGTCTAATGGTGTGGATGCTAGCCCTTGAATGGCAGAAGAGGAGGTTTGAATCCGAAACTAGGTGCAATGTTTTCATTCGGTTGCAAAAGTGCCCTTTTTTTATAACCCTTTACAACATTAACGCCATGATCAGGATTCTGTGTTTTATTGTTCATTGCTCAGCGGTGAGCCATTGCTCTGTGTGCACTGTACCAGACGCGTTGGCCGAATCGGTAGAGCGCAGGCTTCCCGTGCGGAAGGTCGGGAGTTCGATTCCCGGTCTACTCAAACCGATGACTTACAAAATTGATACTTGTCACTACCTAGCTAGGGGCTCAGCATTATTAGGATAGGGCAAGGACTGGTTGGCTCAGTGTCAGGATAATTTGACTGAGGGGGATATCAGGTCATGGTGCCCAGAAGCCTGTTCTCCCAGTGGGGCACTACCATAAAATCGCCATGAGTGTGCACAAGTCGGAACTCGTCCTGATATGACCTTAGATGTTGCTAGGACGTAAAACAACAACAAGCAAATTTATTAATCATTTCTTGCTGCATAGAAGGGAGGTTACATGAAGTCAATTTGATAGAACCTGTCACTGCTGAAGCTTACGGTGTCAGAATGTCAACATGCATTCCAACATTAATTTGGCTCTATTTGTCAAGTCGAATATCTCCAACGGCAACTATTTACAATAAAGGATACTTCAAATCGAAGCTAAAGTGGATTATAACTCAACCCCCCTCGGACGACACAAGTTTAATATATACTCTATTGCCCTGATTTAAGACCCAGATTTGAATCCCACTTTTGATTTATGTTCATAATCAAAGCTCTTAAAGTTGCAAAGTCCGATGAAGCATCAAATTTTCAAAACCAAAACATTCACCTAGGCTAGATTCTACATATCTAACTTAGACACTGATACATTTATGAAGCATTTGTTACCAGATAGAAGGGCACACGTAATAAGTCAATTTAGTAGAAACTGTTACTGCTGAAGCCTATTGTAGAGTTGGTACCCGGATATGTGGCTGTGCAAGTAGGCTGTAAGGAAATACGATACAGACAAGAAGAAAGAGAAAGTAAGAGTGAGTGAAGTAAGAGTGAGCAAGCCCGCTATCTTTATTTCAATAGTTCCAAGGTTCCCTGGTAGGGTCTCACCCCCCCCCCTGTCACCCAATAGGAGAACAGAATTGCTGCCTGGCCACAACCAACCTTGACCTGGCTGCTACTCAAAGCTTGATTGTGTTGACCCCTACTCAGGCAGAAGGGCCTGGTCCTGAGTGCAACTACACACAGGCCTGCCAGCACTCACTATGTACATCCACATGAAACTCAGCTATAACCCAACCAATATATATATATATATATATATAAAAGCTCCCCTGGCTAGGCATACAAATCACACATAACATAATTACACTCCCCCTTGCCGTATATCGGAATATTTTACTCTATGGTGTCATAGTTTTGGTGTACTTGCCAAAAATTAATTTAGGATGTTTGCGCTTCATATATCTCCAAAGTTATTAATTTAAGATAAAAGTTACCACTAACTGAAGTAAGGTAGATTATAACAATCAATTTAATATATTTATCTCAGAAATATGGCTGAATCTCAAAACCATCGGATTATGCAACTTTAATGTTGTGTTCCTCTAGAAGATCCTTATGTACTAAGCCCTCTATGGGACTGCAACTACTTAATGTATATCCCGTTATATATATACATTTATATATAGCTTACTACCTTCCTGTGATGGGTTCCTTGGGAGGATTATAGGGTAAGCGTTGTTGCAGTGCGCTTGTTACGGTGAGTGCGCACTAAGCCTAGTCTAGAACCACCAGCCACCTAGCTAAGGGAGAAGGTCTATAAATCTACAGGCTACATCAATACTCCTATGGCAAGCCGCTGAGCCTGATTGACACCATTCCTAAGCAGTAGAATCAGCATGCCCAAGTCAGGGTAGGGTTACAGTGTAGGGCTACAGTGTAGAGTTCCACTGAAGGGTTACAGTGTAGAGCTACAATGTAGACTTACAGTATAGACAATGTAGACTTACAGTGTAGGGTTACAGGTTAGGGGTACAGTGTATGGTTACAGTGTATGGTTACAGTACGAGTTCCACTGTATGGTTACAGTGTAGAGCTACAATGTAGACTTACAGAATAGGGTTACAGTGTAGGGTTACAGTGTAGTATTACAGTGTATGGGATACAGTGTAGTATTACAGTGGATACTTACTTGTATAGACAATGTAGACTTACAGTGTAGGGTTACAGTGTAGGGGTACAGTGTAGGGCTACAGTATATGGTTACAGTGTAGAGTTCCACCGTAGGGTTACAGTGTAGTGCTACAATGTAGACTTACAGTATAGGGTTACAGTGTAGGGTTACAGTGTAGTATAACAGTGTATGGGATACAGTGTAGTATTACAGTGTATACTTACTTGTATAGACAATGTAGACTTATAGTGTAGGGTTACAGTGTAGGGGTACAGTGTAGGGCTACAGTGTATGGTTACAGTGTACAGTTCCACCGTAGGGTTACAGTGTAGTGCTACAATGTAGACTTACAGCATAGAGTTCCAGTGTAGGGTTACAGTGTAGTATTACAGTGTATGGGATACAGTGTAGTATTACAGTGTATACTTACTTGTATAGACAATGTAGACTTATAGTGTAGGGTTACAGTGTAGGGGTACAGTGTAGGGCTACAGTGTATGGTTACAGTGTAGAGTTCCACCGTAGGGTTACAGTGTAGTGCTACAATGTAGACTTACAGTATAGGGTTACAATGTAGGGTTACAGTGTAGTATTACAGTGTATGGGATACAGTGTAGTATTACAGTGTATACTTACTTGTATAGACAATGTAGACTTATAGTGTAGGGTTACAGTGTAGGGGTACAGTGTAGGGTTACAGTGTAGAGTTCCACCGTAGGGTTACAGTGTAGTGCTACAATGTAGACTTACAGTATAGGGTTACAGTGTAGGGTTACAGTGTAGTAGTACAGTGTATGGGATACAGTGTAGTATTACAGTGTATACTTACTTGTATAGACAATGTAGACTTACAGTGTAGGGTTACAGTGTAGGGTACAGTGTAGGGCTACAGTGTATGGTTACAGTGTAGAGTTCCACCGTAGGGTTACAGTGTAGTGCTACAATGTAGACTTGCAGAATAGGGTTACAGTGTAGGGTTACAGTGTAGTTTTACAGTGTATGGGATACAGTGTAGTATTACAGTGTATACTTACTTGTATAGACAATGTAGACTTACAGTGTAGGGTTACAGTGTAGGGGTACAGTGTAGGTGTACAGTGTAGGGTTACAGTGTAGAGTTCCACCGTAGGGTTACAGTGTAGTGCTACAATGTAGACTTACAGTAAAGGGTTACAGCGTAGGGTTACAGTGTAGTATTACAGTGTTAGGTTTACAGTGTAGGTTTACAGTGTAGGTTTACAGTGTAGGGTTACAGTTTAGGTTTACAGTGTATGGTTACATTGTAGATTTACAGTGAAGGGTTACAGTGTAGGGTTGAAGTGTAGGGGTAAAGTGTTGGCTTACAGTGTAGGGTTACAGTGTAGCGTTACAGTTTAGGGGTACGGTGTAGGTTTACAACGTATGGCTACAGTGTAGGTTTAGAGTGTAGGGTTACAGTGTAGGCTTACAGTGTAGGCTTACAGTGTATGATCACAGTGTAGGCTTATAGTACAGGCCTACAGTACTATAGCCTATGGTTACAGTGTAGGGCTACAGTGTAGGCTTACAGTGTACCGTTACAATGGGTCAGTTGCAGTGTAGGGTTACAGTATCTCCAAAGGTAGCCATCTAAAATAAAAGTTACTTCAAACTAAAGTAAAGTAGATTATAACGATAATGTATTTATCTCCTAAACTGACAGAAACTCAAAATCATCGGACTATGCAACTTTAATCCTAACTAGAACATACAGTCGCAATAGACTACATCACGGTTCCAGCGGCGCGGTGCATTGTGGGATGCATCAGAGCAAAACAACCCCCCCAAAAGCACATGGCACATGCTAATACACTGGGTACAGTAAGAAATGTGCTAGTTTCAGCTCATCTCAGCTCTTGTTTGAAACATAGAATACCAGCTAAAAATATATATATAATAAATTAAGATATTAATCTTTTATCCAGTATTGCATTTACATCAATATAATCAGCACATCTTATGCCATGTGCATTTAGATTTAGAAAGATCTAGGCACTCAGACTAGTGTTAGAGCCACAACCAGAGTACTCAATGCATTGTCAATGGCAGTGAGTAATCTCCATACAGAAAAAGTAAAATATTGCTAAAACCACACCACCTAGGCACAAACCGCTTGGAGCACATATAGAAAACAGGTTTAACAAAATGATTATATTAAATTGATACGGTTAGGGTTTGGGATTTCTATTAATTTTGAATAAAACTGACGTTTTTCAATGCACGTATAGGCAAACTCAATGGCCGTATGCCTTTGCTTTGCTCCCGAGGCCGTTTTCGGCGCATGCGCAGTCGGAACCGTGATGTAGTCTATCTCTTCAAGACAGGGACGCTCAGTGGCTGGAAAACCAGGTAAGCCGAAACAGCGAATACAACCTCAGGGCTTCCCGCCGATAATGACGTAGTCGTTATGTCAGACACGTCCTCAGATTCACGTTACGTCTGTGGCTTCAAACCCGACGATTAAAGCAGGACTGATCGTGATCCGGATGCAGTAATAGGGGGTGACATGCGCAGTGCCTTTAAGAGGCATTGTGGAGACGCTACAGTGTAAAGGCAGCGTCCCTAGATCTGGCCTGTGTGTACATTTCACGTCTGTAGTACGGCGCGTGTAGATTCACTAATTGTCGTCTGCTCTCCTTAATGGCATCTAAGGCGGGTTGGTTGGTTGTAGGATTTTACATCCTGGCAACATCTAAGGTAATATCAGGATGGGTACCGACTTGTGACAGTGGACACTCATGGTGACTTTATAGTGCTTCCCCATTGGGAAATCAGGCTGCTGGCATCATGACCCTATATCCCACTCAGGCACATTATCCTGCCAACCAGGATTTTTAACCTCCCACACCACATAGACATGGTATGAGAGCAACCAGCCTTTCATGACGCTGTAAGTTATACACAGCAGTGGAAATCCAAATTGGCAGAGCTGGGGGCACGGGGAATCGAACCGCCGACCCTCAGATTAGGAGTCTGACCTAGAAAAAAGTCAGACACTCTAACCACTCCGCCACATATCACATCCATATATAAACTAAATCGATTATGTGATCAGGATCTTCTTTTTTTTAATGACAGTGTTTGTACGGATCCTTTAGCAGACGATTAATTACTGACAGCAGACAACATTCCAGAAGTTTGCCCTTTCTAAAGCTGCTTACACACTGGACGCGTATCTCGTGCGTGCATCAAGCGTCGTGTGTGAGTCAAAAATCAAAATGTATGTAATAAAGAGAACCCAAACACACTGGCACATGTGGTTCTCTTGCGGGCGTCGCACGTGCATCATGAATCGCTTTTGGAGCGATTTTTTACGCTTGACGCGTGGTGCCACGTGGCTTTTGACTGAATTTGCCTGACTTTGCCTGACTTTGCCTGACTTTGCCTGAATTTGCCCGACCACACAGTGTGTACAGCATGTTATGTGTGTGTACCACACAGTGTGTTATGTGTGTGTACCAGACAGTGTGTTATCTGTGTGTAACACACAGTACAGTGTGTTATGTGTGTGTAACACACAGCGTGTTATGTGTGTAACTATATATCATATGGAGACTGCTTCCTAACAGGTAGTTGCTTTTGATAGTGGTTGGAGCACATGCTTGGACCGTCCTACTCTTCCCATCTGTTGTTAGGTATGTTGTTTGTATGTATATAGTGTGGATGTGTGTGTACCACACAGTGTGTTATGTGTTTGTAACAGATGGTGTGTTATGTGTGTACCACACAGTGTGTTATGTGTATGTACCACACAGCGAGTGACGTGTGTGTACCACCCAGTGTGTTATATGTGTGTACCACATAGCATGTTATGTGTGTAACACACAGTGTGTTATGTGTGTAATACACAGTGTGTTATGTGTGTGTCCCGATATGACCTTTGACGTGTGGCAGCTGCATCCAGTGTGTTCGCTATTTGCGCGTGAGAACCGCATGATGCCCGCTTGTACTTGATGCACGCGCAACGCACGCATCTTGTCTGTCCGTAGCTTTACGCGCATGCGATCCTGCTGCAGATGGATCAGCCCGAGCCTGCTGCTTCCACGTAAGTGGATCGATTGTGGCGAGTTGCGCTCGCCATTGCGTGATACTTAGTCAATAAGACCACCATATCATAAGCCGGATAAGACGACTTTGAGAGATAACATGTTTAACCAAATGTTCAAGAGATAAATCATACCCGCCTAACACTCCCTACACCCCCCCGCTGAAGAAAAAGACCCCCCCCAAAAAAAAAGCTCACAGATGGACTTACTATATCCTGATGGATGGAGTAAGACCCATATTGGAAGGGTTTTGGTGAAAATGCCATTTTACAGATTAACTGACAGATCCTCTTCTGGCTGATCTAAGCCCTATTTGGCCTTTAATGCCAGTTCGTTATGGCAACATGAAATATACTTTTGCACATGTATTGGGGTGGCTGGAGCCTTGAAGTCACATATTTGTGGATGTCTTCTCCAATGTCTGTCCTGCCTTCTTTCAAAATGTTTGTATTGTTAGCACTTCACCCACTTGGTCTGGAAGACTATTCCATGGATCTGTCACTCAGAAGAAAAATGAGTGTTTCCTGACGTCAAGCTTGGGCTTTTCCTGGAAGATCTTGTACCTCTGGCCTCTGATGTTGCGGTCTATTCTGAGGTCGAACAAACCCATTGTGACATCACTGTAATATACTTCAGTAATACTATTATAAGTCATTATATTATAAGTCATTGCATTATAAATTATTTCTCCCATGTGGTGATGATATGACAATATTGGTAGGTTGAGTCTCCTCTGGTCATTTTAATGGCCGTGTCACATTACGACACATCTCGCAGGTGCGTGGCCAACACGTAAAATCACTTTCTTACGTCAAGATGCGTTGAACTTTTTGGCTTGAATTATGCTCACGGTACGTTCGCAGAATGCCGGTGAACGTTATATACATTATTCGATTGTCAGAACTATGCCTCATACATTACATACATCAAGAAATGGTGGAGATGTGCAACACGTACATTAGACGTACGTTAGACGTACATTATCCATACATTATCAGTACGCGGACTGTACATTTCCACTGCATTTAACATAGGTCAACATAGTGCAACGTAGTGAACAATGTTTGTGCGGGGCGGTCCGGGGGTGGTCCGGGGCGGTCCGGGGGTGGTCCGGGGCGGTATGGGGGTGGTCCGGGACGGTCCGGGGCGGTCCGGCCTTTGGTCCGAGGCTCGTCCGGGAAGGTGTGACTGCGAGGCAAAAATCGACGAAAACAGTGATTTTATCCGTGGCGGTCCGGGACAGTCCGGGCCATTGGTCCATGGGTGGTCCGGCTCAAAATCCGGGGCTCGTCCGGCTATGTGTGACTGGGGCTTAACATAGATCACTAATCGCAAAACATAACTTTAAGAAACACAGACCGATAACTGTCCAGCATTGAAAACAAGCCCGATCACCCAAGCTTATATGCTATGGACATCATAAACATCCATTCAAAAAAAAAAAAAAAAAAAAAAAAGATGTCATTTCAAGTAGGCTATCATTCCAACGAGGATGTCATTTCAAGCGGGATGTCATTCAAAGTAGGATGTCATAAGAGCGGGATGTCAGTTCAAATGATATATCATTCCGAGTAGTCAACCTATACAGCTTACCCATCCTGACATGACCTTACAAACCACCATAAACAAGCAAAACAAAGCTTACCCACTGATACAGTCATAACCAGGTGAGATGTGACAGTAGTAATACATCGGGTAAAGCCCCAGGTTTTGGCGATTATTACAAATTACCCGGCCCAGACCTGGTTGACCAATCCGTTGTTCCGTCCCAATAATACCGAGATAATGGACCATCTGTCAGGCCTCCCGAACACTCCGCCGCCCCCTCCTCCCCCCCCCCCTCGTCTCTCCCCTCTTCCGCCTCCGCCCCCCCCCCCCCGGCCAACCGACAGATCAAACGACCCTTATTGGTCGGCATGCATGCATATATCGCAGCCATGATACACAAATCATCATCATGTCCCTCCCAGTTCCCGCCGACCCACCCCTATCTCTCCTGTCCCCCTCTCCAGCACCACCACCACCTCCTTTCTACCCCCCCCCCCCCCCCCCCCCAAGGACAGATGACTGGCCGGTCTCCCCAGGCCCGCTTCCGAAGGCGATCACTCAGCCGGCCGGTGAGGCCACTCTGTGTGATAGGGAGGGGGGAAGGGAGGGGAGGGAATGGGGAAAGGAGGGGGGAGAGGAGGGTAGGGGAGGGATGGGGAGGGATGGGGAGGGGAGGGGGAGGAGCGGAGGGGAGGGGGTACTTGTTGAACAAACTATGTGCGGGAAGGGGAGGGAGAGGGAGGGAGGGAGGGCCTTGTTGAACAAACTCTGTGCAACAAACGGTGATGAAGAACTGCCATGTGTTAGTGACTCTACACGTCCGACTCCTGTTTTGGGAGACCAGGGGATCCAAACCCATGAGTTTGTAGGTTCCAACCCTGGTTGAGTCAAACCAATGACTTAAAAAATGTATACTTGCCGCTTCCTAGCCAGGCGATCGGCATTATTAGAATAGGGCAAGGACTGGTTGGATCAGTGTCAGGGTAATGTGACTGAGTGGGATATCAGGTCATTGTGCTGGCGGCTTGGTATCCCAGTGGGGCAGCACTATACAGTCGGCAAGAGTGCGCACTCTCACAAGTCGGTACCCATCCTGATGACCTTAGATGTTGCTAGGACAAACAAATCTTGGCTAACGGTAAATATAGTGATTTGAACATGGTATAAGCTAGGTAGTGTTGGATGATTCAAATGCATCCCAGGCGCAACTACATGCAGAAGAGCAATAGTTGCATTTGTTTGATCTCTGCGTGAGCAGTAGTTCTATTTGATCTCTGTAACGGAAGGATTTGACCCATCCCACACCTGACTGCCCTCCGCGTGGTGTCCCATTAAGGGTCGGCTCTGGCCAATGAGCCATACTGTTACATAAATTATTGTTACGTAAAGATCACCCCCAAAGGGTCCTCACCCTGAGCATTTCAAACCTAACCTGGCTGTCCTTATATGACCTTAAATGTTACTAGGACGTAAAACACAAACAACCAACATCTTAAACCTAACCTGGCCATCTTTCTATGACCACATATGTTGTTAGGACGTAAAACAACAACAAACAATAAACATCATCCTAAACCTGACCTACCTCCAAAAATAACCTTAGTAACACTGCAGGAATCCTTAAATTAGTCTAATCACTTTTCCACTTAAAAGCTTCCCAAATGCCACGATCCTAATATGCTGTTCGCAGAACTGACACTGGAATCTAGTGCTATCCAGCTCATTGGTTATTTTAGTACATTAGTTGACTAAGTCTGGGAATTTTCAATCACAGACAATTAACACTTCCTCATTCCACTCCTCATTGCCATATCCTAATAATGCCAAATGCCAGGATAGGTAGTGACATGTAACAAATGTTAAGTCATTGGCTTGACCATTGTTCGAAAACTAGGCGGTTTAAATCCCGCGACTTACTCAACTCATTTAGCCACCCAGTACACGTTCTGGTCAAGTGCTTTTAAACATGTCCACTCGTGGCTTACACATGCTTTTTTGCTCAAGGGGGAACCTCCCCCTGAATGTATTGGGTGTCACTCAAACACATTTTACTAAGTTGCGTTGATTTTTTGGCCCTGCGTCAACAGTTCTACACTGCAGACAGTATGCATGACCTTTTTACTAAGGTAAAACAGGAAAATATTTTAGCCTTTTTGAGGGCAGCTGGACTGTACCACATCATATAGTTTACTAAATGGATTCTATCAATTATTAATCAAACCTTTCTTTTTCTATGGGAATTTGTTTCCCCTGACCACAAATATATGATTGTGAGCTTTCTAATTTAATTAGTGTCTATTGGCACATAATTGATTGTCTGCTTTTTCATGTAAAAGCGATGGTTTGAACAATAAACAAACATTTCTCGCCATGAATATGGCCTATGCTGCCGACACGGCGTAAAGCAACCACCAATCAATCAATCAATCAATCAATTTAAACATATATTCCTAACATGAGTGAGTATTCGCGATAGCCTAAAGTTGCATAGTCTGATGGTTTTGAGTTTCTGTCACTTTTCTGGGATAAATATATTAAATTGATTGTTATTATCTTCCTTACCTTATTTTGAAGTAACTTTTATTTTAAATGGTTAAACTTTTGAGATATTTGAAGTGTAAACATGTCACATTAGTTTTGGAAAGCATGCCAAAACTCTGGAAACATAGGCTTCTACAGCAGCAGGTCTTGTTAATTAACTCAGTATTCCCTTCTATGTGGCAACACAACCTTTTTTGTAATGGTTTTTTTAATTTTTTTTATGCTGTGTTTATACTGTCCATAGCATGTAAGCTCGAGTGCTCGGGCCTGTTTTCAATGCTGGCCAGTTGAAGTAGTGGTTTAATCTTATCACACAGTAGGAGGTGATAAGATGTTTTTGTTTCTCACACAGTAGCAGGTACATGGTGATTATATAGTATCTGTAGGACATTAACCTGTCCATTACGAATAAGTCGCATCACGGCTTTTTTTCATCGCTGTACAGCAAAAGTATCAATTTCGTAGTAGCCTTGTCATCTTAGCTGTTAGTAGTTATGTTAGTTTTTTTGTGTATGCTTGTGGGGGGGGGGGGGGTGCTACATTTGCAACATTTTGGTATATACCTACACCCTGCGCTAGTGTTAGTAGGGCTACTTAATAAGTGCATCAGTATCTAAGTTAAATATGTAGAATAAGATGTATATAATTGTTTTAGTTTTGAAAATTTGATGTTTCATCGAACTATCCAGCTTTAATCAAATATTTATATTCTAGAAATATCAACTGCATTACACTGGAACTGCTAAGATTAGTCACTGGACACTTGCTTTTAATGTTGATGGAAGGATTAGTCCCTATCTCCTGCATTGGAGCTCACATAGCTCCTTTTGTGAAGTCACGCAGGGAAAGGAGGGAGGAGCGGGACATAGCTCAGGCGGTAGAGTGTCCACCTATGAAGGTATGGGTCATCTGATCGATCCTGCTCAGTGGACACATTTGAAGTTTGGGCTATTTTCCGTTCCAACCAACAGTCCACAACTGGTTCATCAAAGGCTGTCCTGTCTGTGGGAAAGTGCACATTAAAAAAAACCTTGCTGCTTATCGGAAAGAGTAGCCTATGTGCCAGTAGGAGGTTACCTCCAAAGAATTATGTCAGAATGACCATATGTTTGACGTCCTGTAGCCGATGATAAAAATCAATGTGCTCTAGAGGCGTTGTTAAATAAAACTAACTTTTGTTTAGGAAAGGAGGGAATTATATAGGCTGTAAGGTATTGTCAAGGCGCTCCAAAATCCACCTTTATTCAAAGTAAACGTTGTGCTATCCTTCGGAACCTATATTGATGAGCTGAGTTCAGTTTTGATTAAGTTTTACCACAAACATGTAGGAAGGTAAGTAACTGGATGGCTTCCCCAAGGGGTGATCTTCCAGCTGAGCAACCGATGTTCAATTAAATTAAAGTTCATACTTATACAAATTATTGTAGTGTACTGACTTGTGACAGTACATACTCATGGCGACTTTATAGTACAGCCTCACTGGGAGACCAGGCTGCCAGCACTATGACTCGACATCTCACATAGTCACAGTATCTTGATTCTAATCAGTCCCTGTCCTATCCTATTAATGCCGAGTGCCAAACTGGGAAGTGACAAGTATCAATTTGTAAGTCGTTAGTTTGACTTGACTGAGAATTTAACTCCCGATCTCCCGCACGGGTGGCCTTCGCTCTACCGATTTGGCCACCGCGCCCGGTGGAATGAAAGGTAGCTTGATTTATATTCATATAATCCGCACACATCACATATGCATATAAAGGGCTGCTACAGTACAAAAAGGGCACAAGACGAGAATCAAGGGTGCCCTAAAAAAAATCCTCTGGTGCATCTGTAATACCCCAGTCACACTGCAGCTTGCGACCACTTTGCAACCACCTTAGACCAAAGAACCCACACTCACCAGTGACTCCCAGACATCAGCAACCATTGTTTTGGTAGCAAGGACGTCCCTGGTGAGTGTGGGTTCTTTGGTCTAAGGTGGTCACAAAGTGGTTGCAAGCTGTAGTGTGACTGGGGTATTAGGGACGGGAAGAGCCGGTAGCGGCGCCACAGGTTGTGAGTGCGAGGCACAGGAGTGAGGAAATAGAATAATCCGTAATGCAATGTCGTGAAAGTAATTCATTCCATGCCTTTATATTCGCATAATACGCTATGCATCATATATACACATACCATTATACCACACATGTCTGCTAACAGTAGTGTCGGTATTGTGAGTTCCATTTTGAATAGGGTAGAGAGAGAGGAGAGAGAGAGGTTGGTTGGTTGGTTATTGGAGTTTTACCTCCTAGCAATATCTAGGGTCACATCCGGATGGGTACCGACTTCTGACAGTACACACTCATGTGACTATATAGTGCTGCCCCATTGGGAGACCAGGCCACCAGCACCATGACCTGATGTCCCCTCAGTCAGATTATCCTGACACTGAGCGAACCAGTCCTTGCCCTATTCTAATAATGCAGAGTACCTGGCTAGGAAGCGACAAGTTTCAATTTTTAAGTCATTGGTTTGACTCGACCAGGGTTCGGGAGAGAGAGAGAGGTTGGGAGGGGGAGAGAGGGAGAGAGAGTGAGAGAGAGGGAGAGAGAGAGGGGGAGAGAGAGGGAGAGAGAGGGAGAGAGAGGGAGAGAGAGGGAGAGAGGGGGAGAGAGAGGGGGAGAGAGAGGGAGAGAGATAGATGGAGAGAGAGATGGGGAGAGTGGCAGGCTCAGAACACAGAACACGAATGTCAGGACTCAAAAGTCAAGGGGCATTTTTAAGGACCGAAAACGACCGATCGATCAACACAGGAGTACTGTCACATGCATGACTGAGTACATATGAATCAAGACTACCCAGAAGGGCAGCTACAGTGATAAGCAAGAAATGTGACTGATTTATAGCCGCTGACAACGTCACATCAAACTGATCCCAGTTATACGTCGGTTGTTGTAGTTTTACGTCCTAGCAACATCCAATGTCATATCAGGACAGGTACCAACTTGTCACAGTGCACACTCATGGCAACTTTATAGTGCAGGCCCAATGGGAAATCAGATCGCTGGCACCATGACACGATATCCCACTTAGTCACATTATCCTGACACTGAGGTAACCAGTTCCTTGCCCTATCCTATTAATGTCAAGCGCTAGGCTAGGAAGCGACAAGTATCAATTTTATAAGTCATTGGTTTGACTCGACCAGGAACCGAACTCCCGACCTTCCGCACGCCAGGCCCGCGCTCTACAGATTCGGCCACCGCAACCGGTGATCCCAGTTCTAAGCTATGGCCTGTCCAGATACTATGTCAGCAGTAAGAGGTAATATAACACACTCATATCCAGGTAGCCATCACCCATACTGTCTGATATATCACTAAAAATGCCTTTTTTACCCCTTTCTTTTGTGTGATGTGAGTTTATGCTGTCCATAGCATATATGCTCGAGTGTTCAGGCGCGTTTTCAATGCTGGGCAGTTATTGTTTTGTGATTCTTATTGTTATGCTTTGTGGTTAGTAATCTACGTCAGTTTTGGGGTTTTTTTCTTGATAATATTTGTTGTTCTACTCTTATTTCTAGACTAGCCCATCCTATTTATATGTCATAGGCCTGTAAGTAATTGGGAAGTGCAGTTATCTGGCTAGTGTGGGCTAGGTTCCCTCCCATGGGCTTTTCTGTGGGTGTGCCGTGACATATCACATGCCCCTTTGCAGTGTAGCTTAGGAGGGGGCTTTCCTAGTTTTATTTTGCACAGATATTTTTTGTATTTATTGCATTAGATGTGACGGATATGCCATGTACTGTCCATTTGAAATGAATGGGTAATAATCCAAATAAAAGAAATCACGATATTAATTAAAACACGTATGGAGAATAAGAAATTGAGTAAATCGCTTATTGCATAATGTGGCTTTTTTGGGCTGGCCCCTCCCCTCCAAAAAAAGTCCCTTCCCACCAACATTGGGATCCTCTTCTTCCTCCCTCACGCCAACATTACATTCATTTATTTATCTACAGAATAAAATGAATAGCCAAGACATTTCGATTTACAAACACAAAAATTCCCCAACAAACACCTAAAATCCTATTACATGCGATACAGTAAGTTATATAAAGGTATATCTGATCAGATTAAACAATGTCAAAGACTTTAAAGGTATTAAGGTTCCATCCTAGTTTAATGACTCATGAAACCTAAAGCAAAACCGAAATCCTTATCGAGGCTATCATCAATGATTTGATGTACCTCATATTCATTACTTATTGCGTTATGTCCACTTTAATTCACTTCGTTTATTTTTGGGGAGTTTTCAGTTGCATTGGTGCACTGAAGGCTGCAAATCTGCAGCACTGTATGGGCACCGCTGAAAGTGGTCCCATGTGGTCGGGAGTTGTCTTCCCATGGGTAGTGGTCAGAGATATTAGGGGTCAGGGGGAGGAAGGAAAAAGGGAGCCTAAGAGCCCAACCACAGTCCTCTGAGAGTGCTGGGGGAGGTTGGGTGGTTGGTGTAGTTTTACTCCCAAGTAAGACCCTAAGCCATAACAGGATGTGCACCGACTTGTGACAGCGCGCACTCATGGTGACTTCATAGTGCTGCCCCACTGGGAAATCAGACCACCGGCACCATGACCTGATGTCCCACACAGTCACATTATCCTGACACTGTTCACCCAGTCCCTGTCCTGATCTCATAACGCCAAGCGCCGGGCAGCAACAGGTACCTATTTTTTAATTCATCGTCAGTCATGTAAAAACCTTGGTTAAATATTTGTATACCTGTGACACTTTTTTGGTAAAAGTTTATTCATCAGCATATAATTTTTGTCAGCGCCAAGGCACAGGTCTTCCGGACGTTTACATTACACTGTAAATAGGTAGATAAGTGGGTACATATTAGTAGATTGTGA
Source organism: Branchipolynoe longqiensis (assembly GCA_030323885.1). Classification (NCBI taxonomy): domain Eukaryota; kingdom Metazoa; phylum Annelida; class Polychaeta; order Phyllodocida; family Polynoidae; genus Branchipolynoe; species Branchipolynoe longqiensis. Next base: position 97,459,806 of record CM059186.1, read on the forward strand.
AGGGTGTTAGTGTGTTAGTGGGTTAGCCATAATAAGTTCAGTGTTATGGGGTAATATAAGATGGTGGCTCGCTGCAAAAACTGTGCTGCTATTACGGTATAGTTGAGGTAATTAATTGAGTGAGGGGGGTAAGGTGGGGGAGTTGGGGGGGGGGGGGGGGGGGGGGGACAAGGAGGGAGGGGGGAGGGATCAAGGCAGGGCACAGGATCCACACTATGGTGTTTGTTCAAGGGCCTGGCCAGTGAGATGTATTCTGATAAGTGACTTAAAGCTTTGGTAGGAAGGTGCACTTCTAATAGCAGATGGTAGTTTGTTCCACATCGTGCTGCCTTTAAATATTGGTGCCTTAGCTAGTTTGTTTGTGCTTGGTCTAGGAACACTGAGGAGTGGTCCATCTCCCATTCTTGTCTGCCTGTTCACTTACGGCCGGAAGATCAGTACTATGGCACTGAAAAAATATATATATATGTATCAAATTCATTTATCAAACAAATAATATATAAATTATGGATGGAACGAGATGGAGGTGGGGTGCCAATATTAAAGCTTGCAAGCTCCTTTTGATATTGGTATGGCTCTAGCGGTAGAACTAACCGCATCCTCGTGTTTAAAAGTCATATCGTGCAATAATATTTAACACTGCAGAGAGACCTCAGTGGTATTATATAACTGCACACCCATTACCCATAGTGCGTGGCGTTGACACACTGCCACGCTCAGATATGTCATGAGACAGATGTGACAGCTGGGTGCTATATTGTAAAAGATAAACTCATATCCAGATGCTCTGTCGTAGAACACAATACCATGCTCGAATGTTATTGTATGACATATGTTATGAGGCTTTTCCCGCCACGCCACACCACATACCCCTCCACACCACATGACACCACACAGTACATCACTACATTACTACCCAACCACACCACCACACCACCACACCACCACACCACACCACCACACCACACCACACACCCCACCACCACCACACCACATATCCCTCCACCCCACACACCACCCCACACTACATCACCACACAACCACACCACTACACCACCACACATCACACCACCATACCACCACACCACACACAACCACACACTACACCACCACACCACACCACCACACACTACATCACTAGACAACCACACCAGCACACCACACACTATGTCATCACACCACCACAACACACACAACCACACACTACCACACACTACATCACCACACCACCGCACCACACATCCCTCCCTACCACCCACAACCAAACCACTACACCACCATACCTCACACCACCATACCACACACAACCACACACTACACAACCACACCACCACACATTACATCACTATACAACCACACCAGCACACCACGCACTACATCACCACACCACCACACCGCACACCATCAGACAATACACCCCAATACACTGCACCACCACACCACACTACATCACCACATCACATCACCACACCATATCACACCACCACACCATACCACCACAGCAGACGCTACATCACCAAATCACACCAACCACATTCTTCCACACCACACCTCACCACACACCACCACATACCACCACACACCACCAAGCACCACCACACACCACCACACACCACACACCACACCACCACCACACCACATATCCCTCCACCCCACACACCACCCCACACTACATCACCACACAACCACACCACTACACCACCACACATCACACCACCATACCACCATACCACCATACCACCATACCACACACAACCACACACTACACCACCACACCACACACTACACCACCACACCACACCACCACACACTACATCACTAGACAACCACACCAGCACACCACACACTACATCATCACACCACCACAACACACACACTACCACACACTACATCACCACACCACCACACCACACGCCCCTCCCCACCACCTACAACCAAACCACTACACCACCATACATCACACCACCATACCACCATACCACCATACCACCATACCACACACAACCACACACTACACAACCACATCACCACACACTACATCACTACACAACCACACCACACACTACATCACCACACCACCACACCACACACCACACACCACACACCATCAGACAATACACCCCAATACACTGCACCACCACACCACACTACATCACACCATATCACACCACCACACCACACTACAACAGCAGACGCTACATCACCAAATCACACCAACCACATTCTTCCACACCACACCTCACCACACACCACCACACACCACCACACACCACCACACACCACCAAGCACCACCACACACCACAACACACCACCACACACCACCACACACCACCACACACCACCACACACCACCACACCATAGCATTGCAAGCCACTTAGCATCCTACAAGCCGTGCTTTCTTTATCTCGCATTACTGAGGCCCTTGACAAACATGGTGCGACAGACATGTCCCTAAGTTATGTGGCATTTGCAGGATTCCTCGTTCTGAAAACAATAAATAGTTCATATTTCTGTTCCGACAAAATAGACGCATCCAGGTTGGTGGACCTGTACTGAGTGGAAAGACAGACAAGGCGCATCATGCAAGGCAGTGTCATCGATGTTCCACTCAAGTGCTGAGCTGAGGCTACAGGAGTGGTAATATCCAGAACATTAAAATGCATACACTGAATGCATATACTGAACGGATATACCACAAACTCCTAATTAGCTGAATGTAATAACAATATTTTATTATCTTAAGATTGTTCTTGTAGTTAAATAGTGTAAAGGACTGAAGCTAAGCATGGCCAGAAGACCAGTGACTCGGCGCTGAAAAAAAGACTATTCAGATGAATAAAAATGTTTACAAAAAGATTTTTTAAACCTAGCATAGGTTTCTATGCAACCTATGCATAGGTTGCATAGAGGGTTTCTTTTTTGGTTCGTTTCTTTTTTAAAGCTTGTCAGTTGGAACAGTACTGTAAGAGTCTGCTCTGACCTCTCAGGAAAGGAGCCACATAGACAGGTAGACGTGGATAGGGTGATTGCATCAGGGAGCCTAGGTAGTGTAATGGTCAGGACGCTAGCCCTGAAATGGCAAGAAGTGTGGTGTGGGTTCGATTTTTGCTCCAAGTGCAATATTTCCCATTTTCATCATCTCCTCTAAACTGTTTGCCATTACCAGGATCCTGTAAAAGCTATGTGCTGTATTGTTGTTGAAGGTACCCTGTGTATGTAGATTAATTTGCATTTCCTGGATGTATGTTTGTAATTGTAAGTGTTAAACAACTTATCGATGTAAACCATTTAAAAGACTTACAATTCCGGAAGGACGAGTGTCGTAGTTTGCACTGACCTCTCAGGCAAGTATCCGCATAGACAGGTAAGGCATTGATATGGTGATTGCATCAGGGAGCTTAGGTAGTTTAATGGTTAGAATGGTAGCCCCGGAATGGCAAGAAGGGTGGGTTCGAATCCGGATCTAGGCGCAATAGTTCCCATTTTCATTACCCCCAGGAGAGTCTCAATTAGAGCCTACCTTCTCCGGTTAATGCACCCGGATATGGTATCTGTGAAGGTTTCTCTTTTTTCTTTCTTTTTTCTCTTGTTGCTGATCAAGTAAATTAGCTCAAAGGCTTAGTAATGTAAATGCGGTCTTATTAAAAATAAATATTTTACTTATTTATGGATGATATAAAAAATAGTTTGAATGTGGTCTACAATGAGGACATATCTCATTGAGTGATCTGTAATGAGGACATCTCTCATTGTATTCAGTTTCTTCTTTAATTTCATTTCCTTCTCTACTGCATGAGGTCTAATTTATGTCTCCTAATCACTGTATCCAATTCGAGGCCATTCCTGACCGACAGAAGTCTCGAATCGAGGCTATCATCAAACAACTAGTGTCAACTGGTTGTTGGTTATACTTCTGCACCTAAATAGCCTAATTAGTGGTCACTAATAGTGGGTTTTAAAAAATATGTAATGGTATGAGTTCGAAGCGACCATGCAAGCAACCTTTGTTTAGTTATGGTATGATATATATTGTGATGTATTTTTGTAAAACAAGTTTGTGAATGTCGTTGCTTGCATGAACATGCCGTTTTGAGTTGCTATTTGATTTATATTCTACGTTGTTAGATTGTTGCTCTCATATCCTGTGATGGGTCGACAGAGTAAATAAAATCATTGTCAATCAATCAATCATTAATCATTGTCATTGTCATTGCGTTAAATCTAGCCTAATCTGTCCACTCCAGTTGTCATATATAATTATATTAAAATATAAACAGGAATAGAGATAGACAGACTGAATTAACATGAATTGATTTATTATGGGTTTTTCTTTTTCCTTTATGTATTTTTCATTTGACTATAATCTATTTATTTTTTATTTTATCAACAGAAATTAAATATTTAAACACGCTACACAGAAACCTCAAATTATTATATATATTATATATATATTATATATATATTACATCTATTATATATATTAGATATATTATATATATATATATATTTATATATTCATTCAAATGCACCCCAATTGGCGTAATTAGATTTATATTAGAGTTGCACATTTTGATGGTTTGGGGTTTCTGTCATTTTCTGAGATAAACATACTTGGTTAATCGTTATAATCTACCTTACTTTAGCTTGAAGTAACTTTTATTTTAAATGGCTAATGTTTGAGATATTTTAAATGCAAACATGCACAATTAATTTCGAAAAGCATACCAAAATTCTGGCAACATAGGGTTCCGCAGCAACAGGTTCTATTAAACTGTGCCCGTATTCCCTTCTATGTGGCGACAAATGTTTAATAAGTGCATCAGTATCCAAGTTAGATATGTATAATACAATCTAGATGATTGCTTTCGTTTTCAAAATTGTGAAGGTGTCGATCATCCTATCGATCCTGCTCAGTGGAGACATTTGCAGTTTGGGCCAATTTCGGTTCCAACCATGGGATGTGCTGTACAGTCTGTGGGAAAGTGCATACAAAAGACCCCTTGCTGCTTATCGGAAAGAGCTGATGATGTCCAATAGCTGATGATAAAAATCAATGCGCTCTAGAGGCGTCGTTAAATAAAACAAACTTTCCTCGATAAGATTTGCATAACAAGTTATACCCCAGAACAATAAAAAAAACCTATGAATCTCTCTGTACCTGGATTCATTCAAGGCCTCATTATTGTCCACTGTAACAGTATGAACTGAATATTAATCCATGAATTTCCTGCCTGGTAGGTATTTATTGTGTTGTGGGAGGAAACTATTAGTATTGACATTAATAAATATCAATATTGTGTGACATCGCGTTAATCTGTCACCGCAAAAAAATGTTGATGATAAAAAGAGATGCGGAAACAAAACTTCGGTAATAGGAAGAGATCATAATAATGATATCTAATGATTGCTTCTTTTGTCGAGCTGGTGATAATGTCATGCTCACATTCAAGTCGTGATCGGCGATGAAAAAGGAAAGTTTGTGATGAATGCCAAAACGGTGCTGTTCAAGGAGCCGGTGGTAATAGTTGTTAGTCGACCATTTCTGGTAAATATTGTGTTTAGTGTCAAAGATGGGGGGGCCTAGTTGTGATATATGTTGGATTCATTTGCTAGAACCTGTTGTAAAAATATACGGATTTTCGGTTCGGAATTATATATTTGCAGAGAGCATTACTATTCTCGGGCGATGGAGTGGGGACCAAGGTTATATAATAGAGAAACAATGGGTGCCCCACTCGCTGTGTGACATAAGAGACTATGTGGAAAATATGATAACACATGGTGCCCGAGATTATGATGTGATGTTCCTATGTAAGAGACAGTTAATGTTTAGTGAAATGTTCCCTCTATGCACCTGTAAGAGTGCAAGTGGAGGGGAATGGCATTTTTAATATGTTTGTTGTAACTGTCTGCAACTACCTGTTACCACAGGGCCGATGGGCAAGCACATCCAGCCATCCTGCATACATTATTGACACCACCTGCAGCTGGGGCTGAGTGACAGCTGCCCCTATTAGGGCGTCAACCCCCCAGGCTGTAGAGGGTGTCTGATTGGCTGGCTGTGGGAGGCCCAGTCACCTGCATCCCTTACACCTGACACACAGACCTCACTCTGATATATATTATTCTTGATTCACTTCTTGACAGATACTCTTGAGAGAGACTCTGAGCGAGGCACTCTAGCAGGAGACACTCTCCTCTTGTCCAGGAACCCAGACACTCTGTCTGAGGCTCCACTTCTATACACAAACTAGCAGCAGCTATTCAAAAGGCACTGATCTGTGTGCAACAACCATGGGACTCCGGTTCAATGGGCTATAGGTACTGATTCTTATACACACTAATGAGAGTAATGAGGATCTGTGTGGACAGTATGTAAGGAGTGAGGGTGATAGGTCGCTAGTAGGTGAACAGGAGTTGATGCCAATAAAGCACAACTTCTTCACTGTCAATCTTGCGCAACTTGTCTTCCCTTTCTTCCTTATGAGTTTGTTGAGGGGAGGGGCGGGGGGGGGGGGGGGGGGGGGGGGGATCAGGTGGGAACTGGGGCTCTGACGGGCGAGTACCCAACATATTACACTGTGGAATAGCATGTTCTACTTCTAGAGCGTCTAGTCGCGGTGCAGTAATGGCATTTAATCTGGAAATCTAGTGAGCCGTGATTACCAATCCTTAGGGAATCCGCCATCACAAGCACCACCAGCACCACCAGCACCACCAACAACACCAGCACCACCAGCACCACCAGCACTACTAGCACCACCAGCACCACGAGCACCACCAGCACCACCAGCATCACCAGCACCACCAGCACCACCAGCACCATCAGCACCACTACCACACCATCACACTATTATGCTAACACGATTACCATCACCACAGCACAACATCATCAGTACCAAACCACCAAACCTTCACTACTGTACCACCAGAGCACCACCATCAAATCACCACCGCATCAACACACCACCACTACATCACTACCACATTACAACCACAACAGCACCACCACCACCATAGCACCACCACAATATAGCAAAACAAGATCACACAACCATCGCCCACCAACACCACACCACTACCACCAGGAAAACTATCACAGCACCACCACCCCAGCACCACCCCACAACTACCACCACGCCACCACAATATAACACAACCAGAGTATCGCAACTACCATCACACCACCAGAACACCACCACAATACAACACCATCACCACAATACACCACCACCACCAAAGCACTATCACCACATCACCACCACCATAGCACCACCACTACATCACTACCACATCACCACCACAACAACCACAATATCACCACAATATCACACAACTACAATATAACACAACAATATCACACAACCAAAATATTTCCCACCACCACCACACCACCACACCACCACCACTAGAATTATCACAGCACCACCAGCACCACACCACTACCACACCACAACCACCCCGCCACACCTCCCCGCACATCTGCCCACGTGTGCAGCCTCGCCGTACGGCCGCTAGGGGGCAGACGGCGGGTGCCCGCTGGTGCCCCCTTCGTGCCCAGCTGGTTCCCGGCTGGTGCCCGGTGTGACACGTTCCTGCCCTGCGTGATTAATATCTTCCCTCCAGGCTCGTCATTTCATAGATACGAAAGTGCCAATGCCTCAGTGTCGAAGTGATACGTCACATACGCATGCGCAGAGCACTTCCACATGAATGCCACATTTCCGCCAGACACTGACCTACATACAGCTTCTCGCCAATCGGATGTCATCTGCTCACAAAGAACTCTCCTATACAACTAGAGTCTGTGTCGATCGGATGTCGTCTGCTCTCCTATTCAACGATTATTTGCAGCCCTCCAGGCTCATCATCTCATAGATATGAAAGTGCCAAGTGTCGAGGTGATATGTCACACACTCATGTGCCCATCACGTCCACACAAACGCCACACTTCCACCCAACGCTGACCTACATACAGCTTAATGCCGATCAGATGTCTGCTCACAAAGAATTCTCCTATACAATTAGAATTTGTGTCGATCGGATGTTGCCTGCTCTCCTATACAACAAACATTTGCACCACCACAGAATGTCTGTCGTCTGCTCACAAAAGAACTTTCCTACACAACTACACCTTGTGTCGACTGGATGTCATCTGCTCTACTATTGAACGATTGTTTGCACCGACCAAATGTCATCTGCTTGCAAAGAACTCTCCTATACAACTAGAGTTTGTGTTGACTGGAAGTCGTCTGCTCTCCTTTTCAACGACTGTTTTCACCACCACAGAATGACATCTTCTCATAAAAGAACTCTCCTATACAACTAGAGTCTGTCAACAGGATGTCGTCTGCTCTCCTATACAACAAACGCTTGCACCACAACAGAATGTCTGTCGTCTGCTCACAAAAGACCTTTCCTATACAACTAGACATGTGCTGATAATTCAAGCAAAGTCTTAGAGGGTATACATGCTAGGTATGATAGAGGAGGTAAACTTTAAACTTAATATAAAAACAATGACCACTAACACAGCAAGGTGAAGACAGTCAGAGAGAGTAACCATTGGTAATCAAACAACTATCCGATTGTAGAACGAACAAACTCACAGAGGATGTGGGAGAATGCTTTCAAACAGAGAAAGAATACATGTAGTAGATAGGTACACAATAACTGAAAGTGATAAAAACAAGGGGAGTCACAAGACTATTACTGTCTAGCGGCGAAAACAAGTCATTAGACTTCACCGTTCTGTACAGCATAGATACGCCCATGACAAAACAAACAAACAAATACATGAGAAAATGGAAAGAGCTTGCACTGTAAGCCGTCAGTGAGACCTCATTTACATTAAACTTCATATACATCTATTATTTTATTGTTGCTACATTCATTGTTTAAACAAAGGGAATTTCAACTGCGGACAATTGGTCTTATGCATTCCCCAACTCCTTGTTTTGTCCTAATAATTCTGAGTCTCTGGGTAGGTCGTGGTAACTATCACTTTTAAGTCACTGGTTCAGGCCAGGGTTCAAACCCACGACCTGCAGCATGGGAAGCTAGTGCTCAAACTCATTCCATCCGGTTATTAGTATTAGTCATTAGTAGTAGTTCATTATTATGTATTATTTATTATTATTTATTATTATTATTTATTATTATTTATTATTATTTATTATTATTTATTATTATTTATTATTATTTATTATTATTTATTATTATGTATTGTATTTATTGTTATTTATTATTTTGTATTATTTATTGTTGTTATATTGTGTTTTATTTATTGTTATTTATTATTATTTATTATTATTATTTATTGTTATTATTTATTGTTATTTATTATTAGTTATTGTTATTTATTGATATCTATTGTTATTTATTATTATTTATTGTTATTTATTAATTATTTGTATGATGTATTGTTATTTATTAATATGATTTATTTTGATTATTTATTGTTATTCATTATCATTTATTGTTATTTATTATTATGCTGTTGTTTTTTTAATTATTCTTTTTTTAATCATTACTCTGTTTTTCTCGGTGTTATTCTCAATATTATAATAAGAATTATTATTTCTAAATACAGTATAACCCCGTTAAACCAAACTTGAAGGGACCCTAGAAATTGTTTTGGATTAACTGATCATTGGTTTAACCAAGCTTTGGCTTCGACTTTGACTTGGCTTTGGCAAAAAGGTGGTTGCATTATGAATGTGGACACTTTATGTGGACACTTTGATTATTGTTTGTTACGTATATACAGTATAACCCTATTATTCTTTATATATATACAGTATAACCCAGTTAAACTAAGCTCACTTAAATCAAACAATCGGTTAACCCAAACTGTTTTCAGCGGCCCGGCAAAATACTACCATTTATCATATAAAAAAGTTGCAGATGACCTTATAACCACATGACAGTTTGGTTTAATCATATCGGAAGTGGCCTGGGTCCCGACAATTTTGTTTGGATTAAGCGATAGTTTGGATTAACCGACTTTGGTTTAACAAACTTTTTTTATATGATAAATGGCAGTATTTTGCCGTGTCCCCGAAAAAAAGTTTGGATTAACCGATCGTTTGGTTTAACCGAGCTTGGTTTAACGGAGTTGTACTGTAGCAAGTTTGTCTGTACTTTTAGCAGAAAGGCCCATCTTATATGCAGAATATGTTATTCCATGATGGCGGAAACTTGAAAGAAGCAGGAGGGCAGAGGTAGGAGAATGGTTTGGTAATTGTCTAAGGAACATTCGCGAAATCAGGCTATATATAGTTCATTGTGAGTAATAGGTCTAACGTTATGTAAAATTATGCGGATGTGGGGCTTAGAGTCGACAGTTATCAAACACGGGTGTAATGTTAAAGGTTATGAAGCAGGAGGGGCAATTCTTGTATTTTGAAAAGTAAATCTATTTTTTAGTAGTGTCAGTTCTTACCGAGCTCGGGGGACTCTTGGGAGTGGCACACAGACCCCCAAGCGCTAACACATCGCCATTATGTAGGCCCGAATAAATGAAAAGTGAAAATAAAAGTGTAGATTTAGATAGGCTTGGTACATGTTAAAGGATCAAAGCATGTGTGTAGCAATAAGAAATAATGTAGACTGCTGTGCAGGTCCTTGTAGGAGAAGTTAAAATACTGTAAATGTGATGTATCAGGTAGTGCAGCTATAGGTGAATTGTGTGTAAGGGGGGTTGCCAGGCTCAGTGGAAAGTGTAGACAGGCCTAAGGAGGCTGGTCTAAGCTCAGCATTCTGGTCAAGGTAGGCCAGTGCTGGGAGAGTGTTCAATCTGCATAGAAAGCTGGACTGTGGGGGGTGGAGGGGAGTTGGAGCCAGAGACCTGAGCAGGGAGGACCGAGTAGACCAGCAAACACACGGAGGGTGAGATAGTTTTTTAATTGGAATTGGTTGACAACGGTGTTGATAAAGTTGTATGCATCATACATAGATCATTGCCCAGTTCTTAGTCAAACAAATAAAACAAATGCTAACTAGTGAATCTTGGGTGTTCAGTATTTCAGTCGGGCTGTGTACGATGACTTGAATGTAAGTAGCACATGTACAGGACTTAGGGGTTTGCATCGGGCAAAGGATGACCAGTAGGCGATGATATGTCTGATTGGAAGAAGGTTGATGGGGTGGATGGGAATTTGGGGAGAGAAAGAGAGAGGGGGAGAGAGAGGGAGAGAGGAAGGGAGAGGGAGGGTGAGAGGGAGAGAGAGGGGGGAAAAGAGAGAGAGGGGGATAGAGGGGGAGAGAGGGAGAGAGAGGGGTAGAGCGAGAGGGAGAGGGAGAGAAGAGAGAGGAAGGGATAGGGAGGGTGAGAGGGAGAGAGAGGGAGAGAGAGGGGGAGAAGAAGAGAGGGAGAGAGAGGGAGAGAGGGGGGAGAGAGGGGTTGAGAGAGAGGGGAGAGAGTGATATAGAGAGGGAGAGAGGGGCGATATAGAGGGAGAAGAGGAGAGGGAGAGGGGTCAGGGAGAGAGAGGCAGATGGGGTGAGGGAGAGAGGGAGAGAGGGGGAGAGAGAGAGAGGGAGAGACAGCGGGCGGGAGAGGGAGTGGAAGAGGAAGGGGGCGAGATGGAGAGAGTGAGGGCGAGAGAGAGGGAGATGCAGGGAGAGAGAGTGAGAAGGGGAGAGAGACAGACGGGAAAAGGGAAAGAGAGGGGAGGAGAGGCAGGGGCGAGGTAGGAATACGAGGTTGCGAATGCTAATGGCACCCTTGTGGTAAAAATAGGTTGAATGGGTTTTACGTCCTGGCAACATCTAAGGCAATATCAGGACATATACCGACGTTTTGACAGTGCACACTTATGGCGACTTTATTGTGCTGTTCGGCTGGGATACATAGCAGATTATCAGCACCATGACCCGATTTCCCACTCAGTTACATTATCCTGACATTGAGGTAACCAGTCATTGCCCTATCCTAGTCATGCCCAAACACCAGTCTACGTAGTTACAACTATTAATTTAGTAAGTCATTGGTTTGACTCGGTCGAGTTTCAAACTCTCTGACCTTCCGCACGGGGAAGACTAGGCGGCGACCGATTCGGCCACCGCGTCCAGTGAGAACAAAAGATGTTGCGGTGGTGGATCACTGGCTGGAGGAGGGAGGAAGAGAGAATGTCAGGAGGGAGGGAAGACGATGTGGACAGGGAACAGGGGACAGAGCAGAGAGCACCCGGCGGGAGAGGAGGGGAGATAATCCAACCTAACTCAACTCGGAGAATCACGTCCAATTATGGAACAAATAGTTCTCTTCGTCTAATGTGTAATTACTTCTAAATGGATTCCGGGGATTCTCTTCAGCAAGATTACAATTTTCCCCTAAATGTCACACACACAAAATGGTTGGTGGTTGGAGTTTTACATCCTGGCAACATCTAAGGTCATATCAGGATGGGTAACGACTTGTGACAGTGCGCACTTATGGTGACTTTATTAGTAATAGTACTGTCCCACTGGGAGATCAGGGCACCAGCACCATGACCTCATATCCCACTCAGTCACATTATCCTGACCCTAAGCCACCAGTCCTCACCCTATCCTAATAATGCCGAGCGCCCTGGCTAGGAAGCAACAAGTATACATTTTTAAGTTCTCTCCGTCTAATGTGTAATTACTTCTAAATGGATTCCACAATTTCTCTTCGGCGAGAATACAATTTCCGCCCAAAAAGAATCCTGAAATAGGAAAAATAATGTTATCACACACTCAAAAATGGACTAAAGGGAATAGTTTGTGTTTTACCAATGTAAAGTGCAAGCACATTTCAGAGATCCACAAAAGACACCAGCTGGACTATATTGTCTCCTGTAATTTTAGCTATGTTTTGTAAGTTTACGTTTTGCAGTCATTTGATACAAATTTAGCCACTTCAAAATTGCATCTGAGATAACTTTTGCTGTCATTTGACACAAATCTGACCAATTCCTGAGTTGTCTGTAAATTTCAATGTAAGATATGAATGTGTTTAACAAAACTGACTAAGTAAATATGACAAGCTTATTGCCGTGGATATCCCCCTTACTGCTGACAAGACATTAAGCCTTCAGTAATCAATCGATCAACAAAATGAAATATACCTTTTCTACAGAACATGCGCAGTGAGCTGCTACATTAATCATTAGTTATTCCTACTTTAATCAGATCTCAGGTGGGTAGAGAGTGGAAATCCTTTATATGACATTTTCCATAGAATTACCTGCACAGTTATCTGCTATGCACAGCAGTAGTTCTTTCCTTAACGTCAGAGGGCGGGTCGGTAGTAGAAATCATCTATTTTTTCTGCCATGGTTGCATGAGTTCCTCTCGTAATATTCATATTACTGTAGTAGTCTGCACAAAGCTTTCAGGCAAGGAGCCACTAAGACGGGTAGGCTGGGATAGGGTGATGGCATCAGGGAGCTTAGGTGGTGTAATGTTTAGCACACTAACACACCCACGCACACGCAAACACACAAAAAGAACACAGGATACACAATGTATACACACAGACACATATAGACAGCAAAGGTCACACATAGTTACACACAAACTAACAGATACAGGAACACACATATACAGACAGACACACCCAGACAGACACATACACAGAGACATGCACAGAAACACATAGACACAAACAGACACACATGTATATACAAATACACAAATACAGACAGACACACCGAGATACACCCGGACACACACATAGATACAGACACATACATACGCCTACATGCACACAGACACACAGATACACACAAACAGACACTGATGAACACAGATACATGCAGATACACACATATATACACAGTTTCATGCAAACACACAAACACACACAGACACACACAGACACACACAGACACATACAGACACCCGCAGACACACACATACACCCGCAGACACATACAGACACACACAGACACACACAGACACCCGCAGACACATACAGACACACACGGACACACACGGACACACACAGATGCACACATACACACAGACACACACGGACACACACGGATACACACACAGACACACACAGACACACACAGACACACACATACACGTATGTGTGCGTGGTGGCAGTGTCCTACACGACCTGGTTGGGTGCCTGGTAATTTACGGCCTCTCGACGGTCGTGGATATTACTGCGAGAAGACGCCAGGCTCTCTGCTTCCCCGCCATTAATGCGCATACTAGCTGTATTACAGCGAGTGATACCTACAATAGATTGTGCGCACTGACCTCACGTGTATGTCCGGCGTGTATGCGCACTGACCACACGTGTATGTCTGGCATGTATGCGCACTGACCTCACGTGTATGTCCAGTGTGTATGCGCACTGACCTCACGTGTATGTCCGGCATGTATGTGCACTGACCTCACGTGTATGTCCGGCGTGTATGCGCACTGACCACACTTGTATGTCTGGCATGTATGCGCACTGACCTCACATGTATATCCGATGTGTATTCACACTGAACACACGTGTATGTCTGCCGTGTATGTGCACTGACCTCACGTGTATGTCCGGCGTGTATGCACGGCGTGTATGCGCACTGACCTCACGTGTATGTCCGGCGTGTATGCGCACTGACCACACGTGTATGTCTGGCGTGTATGCACACTGACCACACTTGTATGTCTGGCGTGTATGCTCACTGAACACCCTTGTATGTCCGGCTTGTATGCACACTGACCACACGTGTATGTCCGGCGTGTATGCGCACTGACCACACTTGTAGGTCTGGCATGTATGCGCACTGACCCCACATGTAGGTCCGGCATGTATTCGCCCTGACCACATGTGTATGTCTGGTGTGTATGCGCACTGACCTCACGTGTATGTCCGGCATGTACGTGCACTAACCACACTTGTATGTCTGGCATGTGTGCGCACTGACCTCACGTGTATGCCTGACGTGTATGCGCGCTGACCTCACGTGTATGTCCAGGGTGTATGCGCACTGACCTCACGTGTATGTCCAGCATGCATGCGTACTGACCTCACGTGTATGTCCGGCGTGCATGCATACTGACCTCACGTGTATGTTTGTTGTTGTTTACGTCCTAGCAATATCTAAGGTCACATCAGGACAGGTACCGACTTGTGACAGTGTGCACTAATGGCGACTTTATAATGCTGCCCCACTGGGAAATCAGGCCGCCAGCACCATCCCACTCAGTCACACCGATCTCCCAAAACAGGAGACTGACGCTCTACTCATTTGGCCACTCCGCCTGGTGAGTGAGTGAGTGGCTGAATGAATGGGTGGGTGAGTAACCATGAGAGTAAGAGAGTACATGAGTGAGTGATAGACCTGTAGAATAGGTGAGTGAGTGATCTGATGAGGAAATGAGTGAGTGAGTGAGTGGGTGAGTGGGTGGGTGAGTGAATGAGTGAGTGAGTGCGTGACAGAGTGGGTGACTTGGTGAATGAATGGGTTGGTGAGTGAGTCAGAGAGTGAGTGAGTGGATGATTGAGTCAGTGAGTCAGGGAGTGAGTGAATGGGTGAATGGGTGAATGGGTGGGTGAGTGAATGGGTGAGAGAGTGGGTGTGTGAATTGGTGAGTATGTAGGTATATAAGTAAGGGAGGGAGACCCTGAGTGAGTGAGAGTGAGTGAGTGACTGGGTGACTGGGTGGGTGAGTGAGTGGGTGAGAGAGTGGGTGTGTGAATGGGTGAGTATGTAGGTATATAAGTGAGTGAGGGAGACCCTGAGTGAGTGAGAGTGAGTGAGTGACTGGGTGAATGGGTGGGTGGGTGAGTGGGTGAGAGAGTGGGTGTGTGAATGGGTGAGTATGTAGGTATATAAGTGAGTGAGGGAGACCCTGAGTGAGTGAGAGTGAGTGAGTGACTGGGTAAATGGGTGGGTGAGTGGGTGGGTGAGAGAGTGGGTGTATTAATGGGTGAGTATGTAGGTATATAAGTGAGTGAGGGAGTGAGTGAGTGAGTGAGTGAGAGTGAGTGAGTGACTGGGTAAATGGGTGGGTGAGTGGGTGGGTGAGAGAGTGGGTGTATTAATGGGTGAGTATGTAGGTATATAAGTGAGTGAGGGAGGGAGTGAGTGAGTGATAGTGAGTGAGTGAGTGACTGGGTGAATGGGTGGGTGAGTGAGTGGTTGAGAGAGTGGGTGTGTGAATGGGTGAGTATGTAGGTATATAAGTGAGTGAGGGAGCGATGCATAGGGTGAGCGGGGAGTGGGTGAGCGAGTGGGTGGGTCTGGAATGCGTCGTGGGGTGTGTAGGGGCGGAATATATAACAGATTCACGATCTTGTGCGCACAAATCATTATTGCAGGGAAACTCCTTGAGCTGCTCACACCAAGAGAAGAGCAGCTCACCAACCAGGGGACAGGTTGAGATGTGTGTGTGTGTCAGAAGGTAGATCGGTGACGTCACATATGAGTTAGATTTATTCGTCTGGGGGGAGGCGGCGGGTGGTGCTTAACTGGTGGATGTTGTATCTAACACAGCTCTACTCGTCTTATGGTATCTTTGCAAATTGTGTTGAGCTAAGTCCCTTAATATTGGAGCTAATGAGGATAATGAAGCCACAAGGCAAGTCAAATGGAAAATCGATATAAACAGGCGCCTCGATAGACATCGATGTGCTTCGTGTAGACGGACTATATATAGAGCATTCTGTCAACATTGTTCGTGATGCTCAGCAACACGGCTAATTTGGCATTCGGACACGGCCATAGCCTCATAGCATTAAGAAAGGCCTTATGCTGCCACCTATCGAGTAACAGTGATACTACCATATGACTTGTGCGTCAGCGCCGCCTATATTCACTTTTTAATACGAAACCTGATTAATGCTAACTAATAACTTTACTGACCTGCCATCTGCAGTCGTTTACTGGAACTATTGGCCTTAACCGCCTATATAAGGACTCATTCTACGGCGCTGAGCTCACTTCGACACGGCCACCGGAGGACACTGACTGGCTTTTTGAACTGCCACCCCACCCACCCCTACGTGGCATGTTTTGGGGTATGGGGTTAAAAGCTCTTGACCTCACTGTGCTTAACTTGTTTGAAACTAAACATTGTGCTGAATAGAAATTTGTTATTGAGAAATAAATCCAACCTTAAACCTATATGCTGTTTCGGTGTCAAATTATGTAGCCATTATGTTGGTGGTAAATATGTTAATTCAGCTGACTAAGTTCCTTTGTCAGTGCTAAAGCAGTGGTCTTCCAGCCATTTTTCAATTTGGGATTATTTACGTAATAATGGTAAGAGTAAGGTTTATAAGGTGAGCTGTTGAATACACAATTTGCAGCATGTAGCACAATTTAATTATGACAATTACCCGTAGGTTCCCCAGTAATATGGCAACAACAGTGTCATATGCCTACATCAATATAAGTCGGCTCGATGTGAGTATTTTCATGGTATTTAGAATGTAAGCAAAAGTTATCGTCTGTGTTCGAATCCTGTGCTAGGTATAATATTTTCCCATTGTCATCCCCCTCCCCATTAGTTTATTAAACAGGGGAGTTTTCAATCACAGACAATTAGTCTTCCATATTCCACTCCTCCTTGCCCTATCCTAGTAATGCCAAACACTGCGCTAGGTAGCGACACATGTCAATTTTTATGTCATGGGTTTTGTGAAAGTACAACGTCTGAACACTTTGACTTCTGGATACTGAATGACTTTATTCCCCTCCAGGGCTCAAACCATACCCGGCCAAACTTTTCCATGACATCATCTCATTTGCATATATTACAGACGTGTCTAGACGTCTAGATGTCTAGATGTCTATTACGCATATATCACAGGTTTGACTCAACCATGGTTTCAAATCCCCTGACCTACCAAAATAGGAGGCAGGCAATCAACTCATTCAGACAACACCCCATCTGGCTCTGTAGTAAAATGTTGATGTGTACGACGGGGGGGGGGGGGGGGTTCTGGAAAATATATTACTCTCTGCACTACCTTGAAAATAATTAAATCATGTGTAAAATGCTGATCTATACTAGTGTTAGGAGGAGGGTGGGTAGTACTCTTTGTATGACCATAAAAATGTTGATAACTTTGTATGGCCCCTTAGGAGGAGGGTGGGTCAGGGAAGTAGTACTCTTTGTAGGACTCTAAAAATGGTGATGATGTTGGACAGCCCGTTAGGAGGAGGGCGGGTCTGGAAAGTAGTACTCATTGTAGGTGAGTAGTACGCTTTGTAGGTTGATAACGTTGGACGGCCCCTTAGGGGGAGGGCGAGTCTGGAAAGTCTTTGTAGGACCGTGAAAATGTTGATAACATTGGACGGCCCCTTAGGGGGATGGTGAATCTGTAAAGTCTTTGTAGGACCATGAAAATGTTGATAACGTTGGATGGCCCCTTAGGGGGGGGGGCGAATCTGTAAAGTCTTTGTAGGACCGTGAGAATGTTGATAACATTGGACGGCTCCTTAGGAGGAGGGCGGCTCAGGCAAGTAGTACTCTTTGTACAACCCAAAAAGTGTTGATAACGTTGGACGGGTCCCTAAAGCCGCTAACGACTGTCCCTTTGTTCGCAACTATTGGCCCCGGGGCGAGATGAAAGGGTGTGAGCACTGTGACGCCACCATACGGCCGGGCCGGGCAATTAAGGAGGAGCAGACGACGCCTTGTGGCCAGAGGTGGTGGCGCCACCATGCGGCCTGGCCGAGCAATTAAGGAGGAACAGACGACGCGTTGGGGTGGGAGGGAAAGGGAGTTTGAAACGTTGATGACTGTGGTATATTGGATCTAAACACAATTAGTTCTGAGGGAGGTGTGTGGGGGGTGAAGGCTGCGTGTGTGGGTGTATGTGCGTGTATGTGGGAGGGGGGAGGGTCGACGTGGATTAGTCTTAAGCTAACATCCAACATCGGGCTGCCAGGCTTGTCCTCCGTGTCCTCAGCACCACCAGGATCGAGATCTTCCTCCTTGAAACCGGCTTCCCTCCCCTCCACCTCCGAGTCAAACAACTACTCACCACCCACCTCACAAGAACCCTCTCATCAGGCCTTTCACCAACAATCCACATAGCGTGGCCTACCTGCGAGATGGAACCCGCGGTCACCCTCACATCTCCTACCGCTTCAAGGACGCCATCACCACCCTCAAGGCGTCCCATGGACTCCACATTGCAGACTCTGCCTTGAGCCCTCACAAGCCACCATGGTTTTCCATTCCAGGGAAACCCGAACCACCAACCTAGTTGCTGCCAAGGCGGTTTATACCACCCCAGAACTCCACTCCCTGGCTCTCGAAGCCATAACTCTACACCGATGGCTCCCTTAACCCAACATCAGGTAGAGCCGGAGCCGGAATCTTCATCCCCTTCTGGAACACAAAGAACACCACCGGGGTGTCAGACACTGTATGGGCACTGCTGAAAGCGGTCCCATGTGGTCAGGAGTTGGCTTCCGATGGGTAGTGGTCAGAGAAATTGGGGGGTTGGGAGGGTCAGGGGAGGAAGGAAAAAGGCAGCCTAAGAGCACAACCACAGTCCTCTGAGAGGGCTGGGGGAGGCTGGGTGGTTGCTGTAGTTTTAAGCCCCAGTAAGACCCTAGGCCATACCAGGGAGTGCACCGACTTGTGACAGTGTGCACTCATGGCGCCTATATAGTGCTGCGCCATGGGGAAATCAGGCCGCCGGCACCATGACCTGATCTCCTACACAGTTACATTATCCTGACACTGTGTGCCCAGTGCCCATAACGGCAAACACCGAGCAGCAACAGGTACCTATTTTATAAATCATTGGTTTGACTCAACCAAGATCCAAACTTCAGTCCCTCCAGATTCACCAGTATGCACAGTAAGTCCGGCCAAGGCCAGAGGAAGAAGTGAAGTGAGGATGGGATTAGTTAGGCAGTGGGTGGGGTTACCTGTTAGTTGTTAGTAAAAATTAGTGGTTAGTTGGTAGTGGTGTCAAGTCAGCTATGGCGACGAGGTGGGGCCTGCTAGTTCTCTGTGTCATGGTCTGGGCGACCGATAGCATTGATGATATCTGTGTTCTGGCGGTAGAAGCGAGCAAGTGCATTCCAGGATGATTTGGAAATCCTGGAGAGGAGCGCCAGAGTGGCCCCATTGTCGCTGAGTTGGCGGTCAGAGCCCTCCATGAAGTCACTGATCGCAGACCTGTCGACGGCACCACAGGAGGTGAGTATGTGGGCAACATTGAAGATCTTAGTGCTGCAGGGACAGCGCTGGAGGTTGGGAACATCAATTCAACGGGCGGTAGCCAGTCCTAAAGCGGTTGATGGCGACTTGGATGGGGAATGTTAGTTCTGACCAGGGTGTACCAGAGCCAGCTTATTGAATAAGGGTTCCTTCTGTGTGGCGCGTTCCCAGAGTTTGGTGGTGGCCCGAGAAGCGGTGGCGGTCAGTTTGGTGATGGATGGAGGGATGGCTGTCTCCACGTCTGCTCAGTTGGCACCGGCTAGAGCGGCTAAGTCGGCCTGGTCATTATCATAGAGCCCTATATGTGAGGGGACCCATAGTAGGACTGTGTTGAGGTGTGCTTGATGTCTGGTCGAGATTATAATCTGGATCAAGTTGGCAAGGGAGTGTTGGGCATTTGGGCAGGTGATCTATGTGATGGCATTCAGAGAGTTAGTAATAATGATGGCACTTGAGTTGTGGAGGTCTTCGAGGGCCAAGTGAATGGCGGCGAGCTCGGTATCGTGAGTGGAAGCAAATGCGACTCATTTAAGGAGGAAATGCGACTGAAAACTCCCCAAAAACATATTAAGCTAGTGACGCGGTGTCAACGATGGGATTGCGATGGTGTTGTGGGGGTACTGTGATGCCGTTGTGGTGGTGTTGTGGTGCTGTTGTGATGTTGCTGTGATGTTGCTGTGATGGTGTTGGTATGTTATCCTTTTGTGATGATGTTGTGGTGATGTGATATTGTTCAGATGCTGTTGTTCTGCTGTTGTGGTGATGTTGTCACGCTGTGGTAATGCTGTTGTGATGTTATTTTGATGCTGTTGTGATGCTGTTGTGGTGATGTGATATATTGTTGTGATGCTGTTGTGCTGCTGTTGTGGTGATCTCACGCTGTTGTGGTGCTGTTGTGATGCTGTTGTGATGCTGTTGTGATGCTGTTGTGATGCTGTTGCGATGCTGTTGCGATGCTGCTGTTATGTTGTTGTGGTGATATGATGTTGTGATGTTGTCATCATGCTGTTGTGGTGCTGTAATTGGGTAACTTCCGATATATATTTAAAGTGAAAACATGCCAAATTAATTTGTGGCATGCAGGTCAACATGTTCGACACCATATGCTTCAGCAGTGACAGCTTCTATCAAATTGACTTAGCATTCACTCCTATGCAACAACACATGATTAATACATTCACCAGTAGGCCTATCTGTGCTTGATAAGTAAGATTAATTCTAGTGTTTTGGTTTCGGAAATGTGATGATTTCATTAGACTATACAGATATAAAGCTGCATAGTCCAACATCCAATATTTAAAAGCGTAATATTTATATGCTGTATAAGCATTTTACGAATATAATAACCTGGAATATCCCTCCTCTCCCTCATCACTCACTCAGCTCCATGGACTGAGGGAGTCTGTCATAGCCATCTACTGCTCCAGCCTCCCCAACACCACCTCCGATGGTGGCGCCACCACCCCTTCACACTGTAACATGCACCTGTCGTCCATAAACAGTGTAGCGCTTCAAAGACCACCTACATAAACCTTTATATCTGACCTAGACACTAGTGAATTTATTAAGTGTATGTTGGTATATATAAGGGCATACTAAGTCATTTAATATAACCTGATATGGAAATAGACTAGAGGTTTAATAAGCTTGCCAAAATTAATGTTGTACATTTACACCTCAAATATCCCCTAAGGTAGTCATTTAAGGGCACAGTTCTTTAAGATAGACAGTTCTGGAAGGTAGATTATAACGATCAACCTAATATATTCATCTTAGAAAAGGAGAGAAACTCAAAACCATCGGACTAAGCAACTTTAAGCTAAGATTATTTTCTTCTGTGTAGTTATTTAAAGTTAGTAAATAATACCGATCAATTATGGTGATATAGGCGCCTGTGTATGCTCAGCCGGAGTTAGAGCACGAAGACTTTCATGACCAGTTTGCCTGAAAACTGTGTAAGATATGCCAAGTGTCAATTTAGATAACGCAGGAAAACAGACCACATTCTTCGATGTGGAATCATTATTACATTAGTTGATATGAGATCTTCATTAAGGAAGCATTATTACATTAGTGGTGCATATTTGATATGAGTCCCCAGATATGAGTCCCTTGTAATATTGGAATATATCCCACAGCATGGCTTGCCTGCTGACGACCACTTTGCGACCACTTTGCGACCACTTTGCGACCACTTTGGACCAAAGAATCCACAGTCACCGCCATCCTCCTTGCGACTAAAGCAATAGTCGCCAACCTCCTTGCAAGCATAATGGTTGCAACGAGGTCTTTAATGCAGTAACTGCAACCACCTTGCGACCAAAATAGACGCAAGAAAGTCAGCGACCACTGAAGACCATTTTGTGACTACTTGCGACCATGTTGTGATCACTTGCAACCTCATTGTTGTGGTCAGAAAGTGGTCGCAAAGAGTAGTGTGACTGGGGTATAAGCTGCTCTAATATGACGCACAGCTATGGGCAGGACCAACGTGAATAACGATGAGTTCATTCAGCTTCAATGTCCTTTTTAAATGTAAAGGCCCTGTCACACCTCACCGGATTGGGGGAAATGGACAGAAAATGAACAATGTCCGGTTTGTGTCCGTACATGTTTTGGACATACACAAAACTAGGAATGGATGCCGCTGGATTGACGTCTACGGTTCTTGTCCAGTTCGATTTCGTTTCATCCGTTGGCTATCTGTGCATGTCCGTTTCATGTCCGTTTCATGTCCGTTTCATGTCCGTTTCATGTTTGTTTGTCCGGCGACCTTAGACCTGATGTCGCAACAATTTGACACATTTTAATACATTTTGATACTTACCACCACTGGACTAGACAATTCTGTCCATTGCTCAATCCGGCCTAGTGTGACAGGCACTTCAACAAAGAAATGCAAGTGCTTTGTGTTTGTATATCCGAATGAATTTTAGTAAATTAATTCGGTAATCAGGAACCATTACGCAAAGGCTGGAGATGGCCTTACTGTGTCTCAGTCGGGACCAGTCTGCATGAATTGGAGAAGGAAAAGAAGAAGAACAATAACAATAACAAAAACAAGAAAAATAAGAAAAATAAGAAGAACAAGAAAAATAAGAAGAACAAGAACAACAAGAACAACAAGAAGAACGAGAAGAACGAGAAGAACGAGAAGAACGAGAACGACGAGAACGACGAGAACGACGAGAACGACGAGACTGACGAGAATGATGAGAACGACGAGAACGACGAGAACGACGAGAACGACGAGAATGATGAGAACAACAAGAACAACGAGAACAACGAGAACAACGAGAACAACAAGAAAACTGAAAACAACAAGAACCGGAAGAACAAGAAGAACCAGACGGGATGGCCAAATAAGTTAGAGCGTCCGTCTCCCGTGTTGGTAGACCATGGGATCGTGGGTTCGCACCCTGGTCAAGTCAAACTAATGACATAACAATTTATACTTGTCGCTTCCTAGCCAGGCGCTGGGCATTATTAGGATAGGGCAAGGACTGGTTGTCTCAGTGTCAGGATAATGTGACTAAGTGGGATATCAGGTCATGGTGCTGCCAGCCTTGTCTCCCAGTGGGACAGCACTATAAAGACACCATCAGTGCACACTGTCACAAGTCGGTACCCGTCCTGATATGACCTTAGATGTTGCTAGGACGTAAAACAACAACAAACAACCAGAACAAACAGAACAAACAGAACAAACAGAACAAGAAGAACAAGAAGAACAAGAAGAAGAACAAGCCGAAGAACAAGCAGAACAACAAGCAGAACAACAAGCAGAACAACAAGCAAAACAACAAGCAGAACAACAAGCAGATACAATAAGCAGAACAACAAGCAGAACAACAAGCAGAACAACAAGCAGAACAACAAGCAGAACAACAAGCAGAACAACAAGCAAAACAACAAGCAGAACAACAAGCAGAACAACAAGCAGAACAACAAGCAGATACAATAAGCAGAACAACAAGCAGATACAATAAGCAGAACAACAAGCAGAACAACAAGCAGAACAACAAGCAGAACAACCAGCAGAACAACAAGCAGAACAGCAAGCAGAACAACAAGCAGAACAAAAAGCATATACAACAAGCAGAACAACAAGCAGAACAACAAGCAATACAACAAGAACAAGAACAACAAGAATCGGGTAAACCTGAAACAAACATTCATCAATGGTCCATTATCAATTGAACAAGCCGTATTGCTGTAAGACCTCCCTTGTGAGGAACACGGTTAGACAAGTTCTCCTGTGAGCATTGGACTGGACGTGATCGCTGGATCCGTGTGGAAAGTCCGGAGTTCGAATCCCAGCCGGATCAAACCAATGACTTACAAAATGTATATGCGTCGCAACCCTAGCCTGGCAGTCAGCATTACAGGATATGGCAAAAACTGGTTAGTTCGGTATCAGGAAAATGTGACTGTGTGGGAAAGTGGGAAAGTGCTAGCGATCTGGTCTCCCAGTGGAGCAGCACTATAAAAATCCCCATGAGTGTGCACTGTCACAAGTCGGTACCCGTTCTGAGATGACCTTATGTGTTGCCAGGATGTAAAACTCCAACAAACAAACCTGCTAGTAAGGAACCTCTTGCAGGGGGCGCAGCTTGCAGGACCTGCTCGGAGCTGGTTGGAGCTGATCGGAGCTGATCGGAGCTGATCGGAGTTGATCGGAGTTGATCGGAGTTGTTTGGAGCTGATCAGAGTTACTCGGAGCTGATCGGAGCTGATCGGAACTGATCAGAGTTGCTCGGAGCTGATCGGAGTTGTTCGGAGCTGATCGGATCTGATCAGAGCTGATCTAATCTGCTCGAATCTACTCGAATCTGCACGGAGCTGACCGGAGCTGATCTAATCTGATTGGACCTACTGGAATCTGATAGGAGCTGCTCGGAGCTGTTCGGAGCTGCTCGGAACTGCTCGGAGCTGCTTCAGGCGTCACAGTTCAGTCAGCGGGCAGTCACCCCGAGTAAACGACCCTGGCGCGGCAAGGACAGCACAAGACCATTCCAGGCCCCGTGTCCGACACAACGCGAGCAGCAACGGTGCCGCCGTCCCGCCGCCCCCCGATTCGCCCCGCCACGTCAATTTCGCATCTCTCCGCCACATCTACCCCAAACCGAGCCACAACGTATGTTTGTTTGTTTGTTGGGGTTTTACATCCTCGCAACATCTAACGGAGGGCCGAATGAGTTAGTTGAGCGTCCGTCTCCTGGTTTGGGAGATAAAGTTCCTTGGGGGACGAAGCCCTGGTCGAGTCAAACAAATGACTTAAAGATTGATACTTGTCGCTTCCAAGCCTGGCGCTCGGCATTACTAGGATAGGGCAAGGACTTGTTGACTCAGTGTCAGGATAATGTAACCGAGTCGGATATCAGGTCATGGTGCTGGTGGCCTGGTCTACCAGTTGGGGAAGCACTATAAAGTCGCCATGAGTGCGCACTGTCACAAATCGGTACCCGTCCTGATATGACCATATGTATATGTTGTTAGGACGTAAAACAACAACAAACAAACATCTAATGTCAAGTCAGGACAGTTACCGACTTGTGACAGTGTACAGACTCATGGTGACTTTATAGTGCTGCCCCACTGGGCGACCAGGTCATCGGCGCCTTGACTCAATTTCGCACTCAGTCACATTATCTTGTTACTGAGTTAACGAGTCCTTGCCCTAGCTAAGTATTAAGTGATGCCGAGCGCCAGGCTAGGTAGTGACAAGTGATACTTTTGTAAGTAACTTGAATGTAACATGATATGGCCGGAAGACCAGTGGCTTGGCACTGAAAAAAACAACTACCTTTATTCGCTGAATAAAATGATCATTGACCAACAACAAAAAGTCATCAATTTGAATCGGGCAGGTTTTGAACTCCCAACCTTCCGCACGGGAAGCCTGTACCCGTGTGCTTAGTCTTACCCATTCGGCCACAGCCTCCGGTCGCCACAATGTCAGTTTCGCGCTTCCCCGGGCGCATGTCTCGTCATACTCACGCGAGGTCACGCCGAGACTGAGATTGGCGCGAGATTGGCGGTCACTAAGACGGATATAAGACGTGCTGTCGTCTGCTCGGTCCAGTGGGACCGCTTTACTAGTATCACCTACAATCACTACGATCACCTACAAAATCACCGAAAATCAGTCTCATCGAAACTCTCCTCCCCCCCCCCCCCCACCTCCTCCTTCAGGTTCTATTATTTCCATCTCGTCACTGAAGCGTATCTTTGAAACAAGCGAATTAATGTTTACTACAACTCGAGGGACGTTAGGACGGTGCCGGATTTAGATGCCCTATCCTAGTAATGCAAAGCACCAGGCTAGATAGCGACAAGTATACATTTTTAAGTTATTACTTTGACTCAGCTGGGTTTTCGAATCCGGGGGTTCGAATTCCATCTTATGGCATACCAGAACAAGAATCAGATAGGCCCTTTTGAGGCCGCTACGAAAAGCTTATGGCTGTGGTCACAAAATATTGTGAACCTTGTTCTGAGCCGCCCTAGATTTTGAGGCAATAGACCTCAGCCTGATAAAGACTTTCAGTACGTGGTGGTCAGTATTTATTGTTGGCAAAGAATGCACCGTGATTTAAAAAAGAAATTAGTTTGCATACATTAGTTGATTAAGCAGGGGAAATTCCAACCACGAACAATTGGTCTTCCTCATTCTAATGCTCCTTGCTCTATCCTAGTAATGGCAAGCACCAGGCTAGGTAGCGACAAGTATAAGTTTTTAAGTCATTGTTTTGTCTCTGCTGTCTTTTCCAATCCGGCTGTTCGAATCCCATCCCATGACCTACCAGAAAAGAAAGCCAACACTCAACTCATTCGTCCATGTTTTATTTTGGTTGTAACTGAAAGTGTCGTTTGATGATGTCAGAACCAAAGGGGACACTGGCGACGGTGGCTTAGCAGCGCGGCATTGATGTTCTTAGAGCTTGATATGCTGGATGAGTCGCGGCTTTATTGTGAATGACGGGCAGGTCTATTTCAAAGGAATGGCAGTTCTACAGCTTTGGTGGGGGAGGGAGAGGGTGGGGGGGCTTCAATTAGGGAAGGAGGTTTCTAAGAGCATGGTTTATTAAAGTTGCATAGTTCGAAAGCTTTCGAATGTTTGGATAAATATATCACGTTGACAATAATAATGACAACCTATTATTGATTAGTCAGGAATAACTGTTTCGAACCCTGGTCGGTTCAAACCAATGACTTGAGAATTAATACTTGTCACTACCTAGCCTGGCACTCGGTATTATTAGGATAGGGCAAGGAGCAGTGAGATGAGGAATACCAATTGTCTACAATTGAAATGTCCCCTGCTTAATCAACTATTGTACCAAAATAATAAAACAAAATTAAAAATTTGATGACAAATGGCTAACTTTGGAGCAATTTGAACTGAAAGAACCCAAAATAATTTCCGACAAGTTTGCTAAAGCTCCTGTAGCTTTGACCCAGATCTCCATCTCGCGATGGCCACTCGATGTGAGCTAACCCACTAACAGTACACACTAAGCCTCCATCTGAACCTACTCATACGCCCTACCTAGATACCTCGGTCCTGATATGGCCTTAGATGTTGCCAGGACGTAAAACTCCAACAATCATCCAACCTAGGCACCCACTTGCTGCGCTACCTATCACCATTGTACATGCCAGGAGACCAGTGTCTTGATGCTTAAAACATGTATGTTCTGACGAATGAAATGTCTGATAGACGCAAAATGATAAAATTGTATTAGAATAGAACCTTCTTGCAATGTATAATGCAAATCGAAGTACAAAAGCACACACATGCTCTCTGTTAAGCCATTCTGTCCGTATCTAATTTCCATGGGATGCATATAAAAATGACAGCCTGAACAATTGATATAGACTCGCTCTGCTTGATTCACATACTACAATACAAAAAATATATAATTAAATCTGATACAATCGCGCCTCTACTGTGTGGCCCGCATTATCTACGACAGCGTTCCCTGCTTCCAAAGCTCCTCCTTTAAAGTTCCGGACGCGGTGCTCGAATCGGTAGAGCGCAGGCCTGCGGTGTGGGAGAGCGGGAGTTGAATTCCTAGTCGAGTCAAACCAATGACTTACACAATTGAAACTTGTCGCTTCCTAGCCTGGTGCTCGGCATTAATAGGATAGGGCAAGGAATGGTTTGCTCAGTGTCACTGAGTGGGATATCAGGTCATGGGTGCTGGTGGCCTGATTTACCAGGCCACCAGGGGAGCATTATAAAGTCACCATGAGTGCACACTGTCACAAGTTAGTACCCATCCTGATATGACCTTAGATGTTGCCAGGAGATAAAACTCCAACAACCAACCAACAACCTCCTTAAAGGGTTATATGGTCAACAAAAATAATGTTGTCAAAATGAAAACACTTACAATCTACATTTCCATATTAGAGACACGACTGCATTAACTAATGATTTGGGACAGCGTAGAAAGAATAATCTGTGAATCTAGATACTGTCCCCATGGCCACCTACTTTAAGAAAGCCATTAAGCAGGAACACCACTAACAAATTAGGTCAATCTTGTGATTGTATTAGCCATGGCCATGTGTAGCTTAGACGGGTTCAAGGAGGCTATGTACGTTAATGGGTCAGCCCACATCGAGTGGCCATGGCGAGATGGAGATCTGGGTCATAGCTACAAGAGTTTTGGCAAACTTGTTGGAAAATATTTTGGGTACTTTCAGTTCAAATTGCTGCAAAGTTAGTAATTTTTCATCAAAGTTTTACTTTTGTATTATTATTTTGGTACAATAGTTGATTACGCAGGGGACATTTCAATTGTGGACAATTGGACCTTGAGTCCAGTATTATGGGCTTAAGGGTTGCTGTGTAAACTGTGCTGTTATCATGACAAATAGTCCGACAAATTGTCCTACAATTTGTCCTACAATTTGTCAGAGAATTCACCAGACAATTTGACAGACAAGTTATCAGACAATTTGTCGGACAAGTTATCGGACAATTTGTCGGACAAGTTATCGGACAATTTGTCGGACTATTTGTCAGACCATTTGTCAGATGATGTGTGAGGCAATTTGTCGGACAATGAGTGGACAATTTGTCAGACAAGTAACCAAATAGTATTTGTTAGACAATTTGTCAATCAATTTGCCAGATGTTATTTGTCAGACAATTTATCAGAGAATTTGTTACTTTAATGTGAGGAGACTAATTGCATTCATTCTATCCAGGACATACACCAGAGTAGATTACTTAATCGCATGAATTGAGTTGGCACGGACTTTGAATTTCATTATTATTAAAGTTGGATAGTCCGATGGTGTTGAGTTTCTGAAATTTTTCTGAAATAAATATATTAAATTGATTGTCATAGCCTAACCTATGTTAGTTGGAAGTAACTTTTATTTTAAATGGCTAAGTTTTGAGATATGTGAACTGGAAATATGTCAAATTAGTTTTGGCAAGCACACCAAAACTCTGACAGCATAGGCTTCAGCTGTAGCAGGTTTTGTTAATTGATTCAGTGTTCCCTTCTATGTGGCAACAAATGTTTAATAAGTGCATCATTATCTAAGTTAGATATTTAGAATCAATTTTCGGTAATTGCTTTGGTTTTGAAAATTTGATGCTTCATCGGACTATGCAGCTTTAATAATCATTTAGGTTCGGTGCCTCAAATTATTGTAACCAAGTTGTAAAAATGTCATTTCGTGGTTTTCCAGTATTATTGTTATATGTGATGTATAACGTATTATACGAATATAAAGATACAGAAAGGAATATTTCTTCTTCTTATTATTATTGTTATACTCCATAAGATACAACACTGTACTGGTGGTGCCATCTCGGCCCACCTCACCTCCACTGGATGTTGACCAGTGTCAGTCACATTGGAGGATGTTTTCTTCTTTTATTTTTACAGGCAAGGGCATGTAATCCCTTGCCACAGATTAAACTACTCAACCCACTACCCTATTGTTCTCTCTCATTACTTTACTGTAGCCATGTTTGTATATGTATATAGGATTATAATTTATTATGGGAATATAAATAGGCGGAGTTCTAGAAGGATTAGTATTATTATTATTCTACTTGCTGTGTATTATTTCCAATCGCTGACTTGCCGGCATTTGCCCCTGATTGCCTACGGAAGCGCCACCACCGGGCAGTTCCGGCTGGGTGCGCGGCAAGTCACTCACTTTCTACCTGAATTTCAAACTTTAACTGGTAAGCCTGTATTCTGCTTTGCCAAAACGCAAAATAAAGTGTGTATATATATGTATATATATATCATCATCATGCTGTCGGTCGGGATGCGACAAAGACTTCTTTCATTACTTGACCGTCGCTCTCCACTTAGCTCTCTGCTGTGAGACTGATGTCCATGAGTCGGTCTTAATGTCTCTCAGCTTCAGGTTTGTCTTGATGGTATCCTTGAACCGGAGCCAAGGGCCCCCTCTCTTTCTGTAACCAGAAGACAGTTGAGAGTAGAAGATCTGCTTTGGTAGCCTGTCTGATGAGATCCCCATGAGGTGTCCAGTCCACCGGAGATTCTTTTTGATCAGAAGATCTTCCATAGAGGGCAGCCCTGTCTGCCCTCTATGGGCATACTTGCTTATGGTAAGGGATCAGCCAATCTTGATATAACTGAATCAAATTGCCTAAATAACGAGGTAGCTGTCGTCTCCGTGCTTAGTCTGGAATGGAATTCATTGACACATTTCCACGAGGAGCAGCTCACGTGCGGAATTCCACGAGTCACTCACACTGCACGTAGTGTGTAGATAGAACCCGGTGGTCGAATCGGTAAAGCGCAGGCTTCTCGAGCGGAAGGTTGATTGGCTGGTTTAACATTGTAGCAACATCTAAGGTCATATCAGGAGACTGAGCCACCGGCACCATGACCCGATATCTCACTCAGTCAAATTATCATGGTACTGAGCCAACCAGTCCTTGCAGTATCCTAGTAATACCGAGTTCAACATTGGGTAATGGCGAGTATCAATTGTGTAAGTCATTGATTTGAATCAGTCGGGGTTTGAACCCACAACCTTCCACGGATGCCAGCCAGCCCTCTTACCGCCAGCCATCCGGTATCAGTAAATGAAGGATAAGGATGGTTTGTAGTTGGAGTTTTATGTCCTGGCAACATCTAAGGTCATCTCATGACAGGGACCGCGTTCTGACACTACCCACTCATGGTGACTTAATAGTGGGAAAGCAGGCCACCAGCACCATGACCTGATATCCCACTCAGACCTGACACTGAGCCATGCAGTGCTTGCTCTATCCTAATAATGCCAAATGCCTGGCTAGGAAGCGACAAGTGCCAATTTTGTAAGTCATTGGTTTGACTCGAGTAGGAATCGAACCTTCGACCTTCCGTACGGGAAGCGTGCGCTCTACCAACTGGGCCACTGCGACCGTTTTGAATGATGAGTCTATATGATAGTATTTGTTGCCTGGCGATGCTACCTACTACCAATCTTACTTTTGAATAATCTCACTGTTTAATCTTATTGATACCCCGAGCATATAAATCTCTGATAAATAATGCAAGAACACAAGATGGCGACCTCAGAATGCCTTCGGTTCGAGTTTTAAAGTATATTAAGCTACTGCGATGGCCGAATGAGTTGAGCGTCTGCCTCTAGTTCTGGTAGGTCATGCAATCCTGGCTGAGTCAAACTAATGACTTCAAGATTTATACTTGTCGCGACCTAGCCTGGCATTTGGGCATTACTAGGATAGGGCAAGGAGTAGTGGAATGAGGAAAACCAATTGTCCACGATTGAAATTTCCCCTGCTTAATCAACTAATGTACCCGAAGAAAAAAGCCATAAATAATGAGGTATTAACTGTGAGTCTGGGGAGAGAGGAGGTAGGGATAAGAATATTTATGGGGAACGGGAGGGCGTGGGGTGATATATGAGGGAAATGAGAGCATTTGATGATTAAAATATCGGAATTTTCCCACTCAATTCGATAAGGGGAGAAGTGGGGTATCGCTGTTCTGGCCTCAATCTAAAATCGACAGCTTACAGAGTGATGGCGGTTGGAAATCAAAGAAGATGTGGATACTATTTGGAATTGAAAGCAAACATGATGTAGAAGCGAAATAGCAGAGCTCCAAGCCAGTAGATAGGGGTTGACCAGAGCCGTAGCTAGAAATTATTGTTTTGGAGTGTTGGATTTTTTTAGAGGGGGGTAGATAAATTCTTGGAATGAAGGATTCCCAAAGGTGTGAGGCAGTAGGGAAGTCTGAGGATATAACCCTCCCCCTGTCCCCCGCCTCTTCCCCTTAGAAAATTGAGAAAATCAAGAGGCTCTGAAATGCTGTTTCAGGGAGGTTACATACTTTTAGTGATGACAGGGGAATCTTCACCCTTTCCCCCCTCGTTAGCTACGATTTTGTTTACCGTTCCAGCAGCATTGGATCGAGTGACCCAGTTTGGCGGTTTGTATATAGTCCAGTTGAAATTTATTTTGATCTGATTCTGCAAGAACAATGACACAGAACGGAAGCGTGTGCAAAAAGCATTTATAAATACCGCAGTCAAACGATGCTTTTGATCTCTTGTGACAATCTTGTGACCGCCAAAAAGAGGTGTTCACAAGGTGGTCGCAAGTGTATGCAAGTGATCAGCGGCCAGTCGGTGACCGCCTGACAACCATTTTAGTCGCAAGGAGGTTGCAGCTGCTGCACCAAAAACCAGCGTGTGACCAAAACCATTTTCAGCACTTGTGACCAGTCGCCGATCAGTCGCACACTCAGTGGGGGTATTTTTTACGCCGGGCAGTCAGTGGCCGCTTAGCAACTGGTCACCTAACACTTGTTGACTGTAAAGTATTGAGGAGTGGACAGTACAGGTTCTAGTTTGTAACTGACTTTTGGGAGTGGGACGTAGCTCAGGCGGTAGAGTATCCACCTGTGAAGGTGTCGGTCATCCTATCGATCCTGCTCAGTGGACACATTTGCAGTTTGGGCTATTTTCCCTTCCAACCAGTGGTCCACAGCTGGTTCATCAAAGGATGTGATGTCCTGTCTGTGGGAAAGTGCATATAAAAGACCCTTTGCTGTTTATCAGAAAGAGTAGCCTATGTGGCAGCAGCGGGATTCCTCCAAAGAAATATGTCAGAATGACCAAATGGTTGACATCCAATAGCCGATGATAAAAATCAATGTGCTCTAGAGGCGTCATTAAATAAAACAAACTTTCTTTTCTTTGCAACTGACTTTTGATTGTGTTCTTTTTGTTCATGATGTGGCATCGCATTTCACTGCGAGCGGTCAGATAACAGCATACATTACATTATTGGTTTAACTCGGCTGGGATTCGAACACCCGACCCTCCACACGTGAAGCCTGCATTCTACCGATTCGGCCGCCACGTCCAGTCAAGCGAGCAGGTCATGTACTGTACTCCAGTTATCCTGATACTGAGCTAACTAGTCCTTCCCCTATCCTATTAATGCCGAGCGCCAGGCTAGGTAGCGACAAGTATAGATTTGGTAAGTCATTGGTTTGATTTGGCTGGGATTCAAAGTCATGATATTCTGCGTGCGTTCTACCGATTCGATCATCGCATCCAGCTAAGAGAGCAGGTCTGTATTCCTGTGTGCGGTTGGGTAGGAATGTAAGGAATGTGCCACCTGGTGGCACAGAGCAGGACGGTGAGAAAATAGCAGCCATCTTGTAATTAGGTGCACTCAAATTCCGGGTTCAGGCTACGTGAAGAGCTTATCGCAACAGCTTGATACCATCCCCTTGTACTTCAAACCCAATCACTCTCTGGAACATCTTGCCAGAGCCGTAGCCAGGAATGAAAGTGGACACCGATATTTAAAAAAAGCGGACATCAGGCCGAGACCTTGGCGCTAACGGCGAATTTCCGCGAAAATGCGGCTTTACACCCACAGACTTAACACTGTCCGGGAATCGCGGGAAAATGCTGGAAGTTAGGTTTCAACTGTCCTGGTTGTCCCTATATTTATATTGTCCTCCATATCTAGCAACATCTAAGATCGTATGACTAGGATTCGGACTAATCAATTTTGATCATATTATATATAATTTATATATATATATATATATATATATATATACTAACAGTTTGTTTAAGACTTAATAGGAAGATATGAAAAATCGCCAACAAAAAAAACACAAACAAAAAAGATGAAAAAATAATAATAAATCAAACCCAGTATGTAGCCTCCCTGAAGAGGCTAGAAATTCCATTTCAGAGCTTCTACTTTTCAAAATTTTCTGGGGGCCCCTTACTCTCAGAACCCCCTAAACTAGTGCCTCGCATCTTTGGCACACGCCCGCTACAAGAATCTGTAATCCTCCGTGAAATACCATTTCAGAGCCTCTAGATTGGTATGCAGGTATTGCAATACCTCAGAGAGTTTGACGCCCCTGCCCTGCAGAGTTGTGAACCACTGCCTTGTGGTACAGGTTCTTGACAGAACCGAAGGCTAAGGGAGCAAACCCTGAACAGAAAACCATGTCACTGTGGCAGCATCAAGGGCGGTTGATGTATGGATCTCCCAACATCTCCCGACCAACCACTGCAGGGACAAATAGTTTTGCGCCTGTCTGGACATGTTCTTGCCGGTGTGAAACCTCTATTTGCTCCCCGAGAGAGTGTCGCTGGTAACTTGTAAAAGCCAGCAGCACTTCAACACTTTTGCAGGCAGCTTTCATGAAATGGAAAAAGCTGGATGCCTTCATAATGCAAAATCTGGGTTCAATCATGAGGCTAACCTGGAAGGACAAAGTGACAAATAAGGAAATACTCGAACGGACAGGGCTGCCCTCTCTGGAAGATCTTCTGATCAAAAAGAATCTCCGGTGGACTGGACACCTCATGAGGATGTCATCAGACAGGCTACCAAAGCAGATCCTCTACTCTCAACTGTCTTCTGGTTACAGAAATAGAGGGGACCCTCGTCTCCGGTTCAAGGATACCATCAAGAGAAACCTGAAGCTGAGAGACATTAAGACCGACTCATGGACATCACTCTCACAGCAGAGAGCTAAATGGAGAGTGGCAGTCAAGTAATGAAAGCAGTCTTTGTCGCATTGCGACCGACAGCATGATGATGATGAGATTTCAAAATATCTTTGGGTGGGGCAATGAATACCCGCTAGTGCCTTCAGTACTCGTCCGATCTACTGCCCTGAACAACCCAAAAACACAAATTCCTAGCTAGAGCCCTGAACCACCCAAAATCAAAAATTGCTAGCTACGGCCTTTATTAACCACTAAACAAAGATTCCTAGCTACGGCCCTGATTAACACGAAAACAAGAATGTCTAGCTACGGGCCTGATCAAATCCAAAACGCAAATTCCTAGCTATGGCCCTGGTTCCGTAAAAAAAAGAAAAATTCCTAGCTACGGCGCTAATCAACCCAAAACAAAAATTCCTAGCTACGGCCCTGATCCGTCCCAAAACACAAATTCCTAGCTACGGCCCTGATTTACCCCGAAACAATATTCATCCTTATATTAATTACCTCCATGTCTTCATAAAGATTCAGCGTATGCAAATTGCTATGCATTTAGAAATAGTGTGCTGCATAAAGTGCCTGTCACACCTTATGGGATTGAGCAATGGACATAACCGGACAAAGAATTTTCTAGTCCAGTGGTGTTCGGTATTAAAATGTATCGAAATGTGTTGAAATATTGTGCTATCGGGTCAAAGGCCGTCGGACGAAACAAAAGCTAAACGGACAAGGAATGTACATTAACGAATAGCCACTGGATGATAACCAGACGATAACCGGACGACAACTGAATGTCAAACGGGCAGACCGAACATCAACCGGACATGTACCAGACTGTTCACGGATGCGCCGAAAAGATATACTGACCGAATTCCCGCAACATTGTCAATGGACTATGCAGGAAGCAAACCGGAGACGTAACGGATGGGTAATGAACATGAACCGGACAAAACGGACTAAACAGACTTAAACCGAAAAGAAATCCATTGGGCTATGCAACTTTAATACGCCATGCTTTTATAAATATCCAGGGTTCGAACCCACGATCTACCAAAACGGGAGACGGACTGGTCACCTACTTATGTTACCAGGTTGGGGAAACACCTGAAATGAGAGTATGTTGGTACAATCGGTTCCGTTGATGTAATCCAGTATGGGATAAATCTAAGCATCAGTTCCGTTGGTGTAATTCAGTATGGCATAACTAAGAGCATATCTCCAGTGTGTATGGGGGCATGGGGTGATGTGAGAGTGTAGAGGCCATGCCTATTGACCCCCCCCCCCCTCTTTTCCACCCACCCCTCCATTCCAACATATATATTAAAAATGCCCTTTGCCTCCACTTGCATTCTTTCTGGTGCATGGGGGGGGGGGGGACATTTCAATAATTATTAACCATCTCTTAAGTATGAAGATTACATCACAATCTCGGTCACTATGTCTTATCACATTTCCACATAGGTACTTAGGTCACAAAGCGAGTGGGGCACCCATTGCTTCTCTGTTACATAATACTGGTCCTACTCCTTCGCCCGAGAATAATAATGGTCTTTGTCAATATATAAATCCGAACCGAAAATCCGTATATTTTTAGACCAAGGTCCGCTTCAGGCTGCTTCTGACAACCCTGACCCCTCTCACCTCCCCCCACACACTACCACCACCACCACCACACACACACTTCTCCTATTGATCGTGTGTCAGGGGTGGCCATCACACATGTTCCCTGTTCCCGGTACTGTGCCGCAGTACTTTGACCCTCCACACACACACACCCTATGCATATATCGATGGATTGGTGGATGTATGGATGTGTATGTATGGATGTGTATTGATGTATGTATGGATGTGTATGGATGTGTATGCATGCATGTGTAAGCATGCATGTGCACCCCACCCCCATCATTCACCACCAAATTGTAAATAAATAATGTATAACTTCCTACATGTGTGTTCTTCAACCCCTTCATAGGTCACCCACACCCTGTATTAATTAGTAACCCTGGTAGTCCCATCCCACCCTTGTTTGCAAGGAAAGGAGGGGGCCTTTGTTGCTCACCGCGCACTGTGTGTGTGTGTGTGTGTGGGTGTTTGTGTGTTCGGGGATGTGGGAGAAGCTGTGGTGAGGGTGGGGGTGGGGATGAGGGGAAGAGCATGGTCTCCAGTCCGGTCCGGTCCGGGAGGGCTGACCAGGGGTTCAGTGAGTGACACACAGCACAAAGGGCAAACACACTCATTCTCAGCACTGTCATGAGGCAGTAGTTGCGACATATATGGGGTATTTTGCTAGGACACAATCAGCAGATCTTCTCACTGATCACATAAATATAAAACCAACAGATGCTTTCTTTAATTATATAAATATTATTTGCCTGTTGAACAAAACCACCATGATATGAGATGTAATAATGAAAGTCCTTAATTACTCTTCAAATTCAATCCTTAATTACTCTTAAATGAAACACCAAATGTGGCTGATAGTCACTTAATTGGTGCAGCAGGTTTCTCTCTTTCTAGTAATATAAATATTTATTTCCAGTTGAAACAAGTGCACTGGATATAGGTGATAACACATTTTCCTATAATGAAGTGTACCAATTAACATACTGAAATACATCAACTATACAGATTGCATCAACAGACCCTCATTCCATGTGTTTTCCCATCTGAATATGCCACCAGTATTTAACCCAGAACCTTTGCTTTCTAAATTATATCCGCTTAATGTGCATTGGAAGCAGGGGATGAGGGATTAACAAACATCAATTCTAATTAAATACGCCCCCAGCCGATATTTTAATTGCAAAAAAAAACAACCACGAGACCTATGGCTAATATGATTAGACGAGCAGATGCGAATCAGAGAAAGAAACCATGCTCGCTGCCGAAGATATTAGAGAGGTTTTGAACCATGACAGTTAATTAACACAGTGTAGATCTTCTTTGTTTTTTTGCTATATAAACGTCGTTTAATTATTTTAATATGCCATTCTACACGATTCAAGCTAACCCACATTATTGCTGTGTTATGTAATTAGCATTCCTACACAATTCAAGCTAACCCACAGTATTGCTGTGTTAAGTAATTAGCATTCCTACACGATTCAAGCTAACCCACATTATTGCTGTGTTAAGTAATTAGCATTCCTACACAATTCAAACTAACCCACAGTATTGCTGTGTTAAGTAATTAGCATTCCTACATGATTCAAGCTAACTCACAGTATTGCTGTGTTAAGTAATTAGCATTCCTATATGATTCATGCTAACCCACATTATTGCTGTGTTAAGTAATTAGGATTCCTACATGATTCAAGCTAACCCACATTATTGCTGTGTTATGTAATTAGCATTCCTACACAATTCAAGCTAACCCACAGTATTGCTGTGTTAAGTAATTAGCATTCCTACACGATTCAAGCTAACCAACAGTATTGCTGTGTTAAGTAATTAGGATTCCTACACGATTCAAGCTAACCAACAGTACTGCTGTGTTAAGTAATTAGCATTCCTACACAATTCAAGCTAACCAACAGTATTGCTGTGTTAAGTAATTAGCATTCCTACATGATTCAAGCTAACCCACAGTATTGCTGTGTTAAGTAATTAGCATTCCTACACAATTCAAGCTAACCAACAGTATTGTTGTGTTAAGTAATTAGCATTCCTACATGATTCAAGCTAACCCACAGTATGTGTTAAGCACATAGCAAGACCTATTGATGAAGGATTTTCTATTGAAATACATTCTAATAATGAATTCCTCATTTTCAATCTGATGGGATAGAAAATTATGCGATTTGTTTCCGGTGAGTATATTGTGTTATCAGTGTAAATAGTTATTCTCGTATGTAGATTTGCGCCCCACATCTCTGATGTTTGCGATATACTGTTTTTTACAGTAAAGCTTGTCTTATTTAATGATGCCTCGAGAGCAGATTGATTTTTATTTTCTATTGGATGTCAAACATATGGTCGTTCTGACATATTTCTTTGGAGGAAACCAGCTGCCACCACATAAGCTACTCTTTCCAATAAGCAGCAAGGGGTCTTGTGTATACACTGGTTGGAACGGAAAATAACCCAAAATGCAAATTGGTTCACCTAGCAAGATCGATCTGATGACCCACACCTCCGCAGGTGGACACGCTACCGCCTGAGCTACGTCAGTGTGTGTATATATATATATATCATCTGGTGTGTGGCGTGACCATTAGGGATCGGGCAGGCCGGTGACGCCACCACCTGTCGCATGTGTCAGGTCGAGGAGGTATAGTCAAAGACCCTATAATACTAAGACGGCTCACTCAGCCTGTACTGTGTAATCAAAATGATCAAACCCACCACTTGGTGCGCTGGCTGTTCTCTTGGTTAAACAGGTGCTATATTATATGTATAAATGTATATGAATGTGAAAGATGTGTGATGATGGTGATGCTGATCATGATGCTGATGATGATGTGTATTTGTTCATAGCAATTTCATATTGATGTGTATTCATACTTCCCTATCTCATGTATAATATAATTGTATGTGTTTACATGTGAAACCCCAACCAGCAGCCGGGCTGATCAAACCCACTACAAGGTGGCACTGCAAAATTTACATTACCATGGGAGAGATAGGGAGTGAGCCGTCTTAGTATTATAGGGTCTTTGGTATAGTAAAGAATAATCGGTCTATTATGACAGTAATTCCCTTACGAGCTTTCATACTTATCTGGAAACCGATTATCTATGAACAACAGACACTACACTAACGAATGACACTCAGCTACTCAAGCGACTGGTCTGGCCTTCTACCTCGCCTGGTGCTGCCACCTGGCTTCTTCTTCCTCGCCTGACTCTGCCTCACGCCTGTATATATGTGCTCTATAATCCATTGTGTGAATATAAACAAGGACATTGCCACCCGCAGTTCCTGTCCTCTTTATGTAACTATTTCCTAACCATCTAATGTGTACTGCTCCAGGGCTTAGTTCCATTTGCAAACACACCAGCGCTACCTGCGATTGGTTACTATAAAACTAATCCTTGAACATTACTTGCATGAACATGCTATCTTGAGTCACTATTTGATTTACACTACATGATCTTATATTGTTGCTCTCATACCCTGTAAGGGATCGACAGAGTAAAAATAAAATCCTTGTCATTGTCATTGTCATTGCCAACTGTGTATTGCGCCAAGCATCTGCGTCCACACTGGCGCCACCTGTGATTGGTCACTACTGACTCCTCTGTACTGCTCTGCAGCTTAGTTCCATCTGCGACCACACTGGCGCCACCTGCGATTTGGTCACTACCGCCTCCTGTGCACTGGTTTGTAGGTCAGGGTATCTGAAATTAGAAGAATCTTTTATCTAGGGTGTTCACAGGTGAATTACAATCTTATGTAAAGGTTGCAGAAAATGTGTCTCACTGTTGATGGCCTTAGTTTCGCATTCCTACCTTATGTTGATTAAAATTCAATAGCTAAAATTCAATTGTATTTTCCTTCAACGTTTACTCTCCAGAGTGTTCAAATCTCGTAATATCAAGGCATAATGACACAAAATCAGTTTGAAGTGATAGACTCCATGAAGTAAATCCACCATGTTTGAATGAAATAATTGTACCACCTGACTACCTCAGCTAATGAAAATGACTGCTTCCTGATCTAGATTGGGTGTTACCCAGGAATCTCTCAACTTCCTACAAATGGCTGCCATGCTGACGAGTGGGCTCTATCAATTAAAATTTTAAAATCCATTAATCTACTGGACTAATCTATCAATCGGTTGAAAAGTTGAGGGTAAATATATCAAGGTACATGAAGAATATATTTTGCTTTTTAGATTAAAAATGTATGTACTCAATTTCATTTACCCCCATTTTCTCCACTTTTCATGTAGCGTTGTTCTTCACCCCTACTCAGGCTACCATAGTATGGGGGGTGAATCTTTTATCTAGGCCAACACAGGAGCTGATGTCAAGATGATATTGAAATATTGTCACACTGTGGGATGGGAAGCGGCTAATTAACTGCTGCGGGACGCTTAAGATGGCTAAGTATCTAAGGGCGGAAGGTAATTAAGGCCTCCTACAGTATAGCTTCATCGGATCTATTAAATTGCTGTCAACCATGCTTGTCTAGCTTAATAGACTACAGCAGTGTTGCCATGGTTACCCATATGCAGAGTGTTTGCTATTGTAGTCACTGAACTATCATTCTGAGTCTAGTTACCTCTGTTATTTGTAGTGTCCCCAATTTTAACGCAAGACAATACAGCATATAATTAGAAAAATATTAAGTAATTATTACCCGATATGAGGTTTGAGGGTGATATATATGTGATATATGACGTATTATACAAGTATAAATGCTAGGGGAGCCTATATACTTCGCTACTTCCTCCATCGGCGCATTGGTGGAGTGCCCCCCCCCCCCCGAGCTGTAGGGTAGTTGTATATGGGTGCCCCCACCCCCCTTCGCGCCACATCCACTTGAGGAATATATATATATATATATATATATGAAGAGTTCAGGTGCAAAACCACGTAAACGCCAATCCAGAAATGCAGGTAAACATTGGAATAAAACCTTCAGAAAGTTTACTTTCTATATCCCTACACTTTTGTTCATTGCTCCAAAACCATGTGATCTTATGAAAAGTGGAAGTAGTAAGCATTAAAATTATTTTCATGTAAAAATCTTTGATTGAAACTTACATTTTTGGATTGGCATTTACGCGGTTTTGCACCTGAATTCTTCATAGGTATACATAATGATAGAAGCGATATACATTTTCAATGGACTCAAGCATCATATTAAGGCTATAAATTACATTTTTTAAATATTATGTCCCTTGATTAAAGCTGCATATTCCTATGGAAGCATATTATCGAAAGAAAAACACTTAGCTAAATTTGTTTCTACATATTCAACTTACATACAGGTGCTACGACATAGAACAGGTTACTAAGTCAATTTAATAGAACCTGTTATAAAAAGGAAAGCTTGTTTTATTTAACGATGCCTCTAGCGAACATTGATTTTCATATCATCGGCTATCTGACATCAAACATATGGTCATTCTGACATATTTCTTTGCAAGAAACCTGCTACTGCCACATCGGCTACTCTTTCCGATAAGCAGCAAGCAGTCTTTTATATGCACTTTCCCACGGACAGGACAGCACATACCATAGCCTTTGATGAACCAGTTGTGGACCACTGGTTGGAAGGGAAAATAGCCCAAACTGCAAATGGGTCCACTGAGCAGGATCGATCGGATGATCAACACCTTCAGAGGTTGACACTCTGCCGCCAGAGTTAAATCCCACACTGTAGAACCTGTTACTGCTGAAGCCTACGGTTTCAGAATCTTGACATGTACACCAAGATTTATTTGGCAAAATGGCGTCCAACCTTGGCTCCCAGCAGGCATTGTCTTTCCAATGTAATGGTACTGGTCCCGGTTCAGTTATCTCTCGAAATCACTACAGACGGAAATTACTTCATCAATCAAAACATTTGTTAAATAACTCATACCTTACCTTACCTTTTTGTCAATGGTTTATAATGCAACTTTAAAATTCCCACTGTCTTGGCATTTATCAAATGTCCAAATGTGTAGTGATAATGCATTGCCTATGGTGATATTCATTGTAGCAAGAGTCTGATGATATGATGGTGATAAAACAGATATCACGTACAGGTATGACTTTTTCCGTTTTAGTGTAGGGAGTGTAATATTTTAAAATATAACTTCAAACATGACTACGGTTTGCAAAGAAAGTCACTTAATAAGCACACTATCTCTGATCTGTCAACATGTACGGTCATATCAGGACAGGTACCGACGTCTGACTGCACACTCATGGCGACTTTATAGTGCTCCGATATCAGGCCGCCTGCTATCCCTCTCAGTCACATTATTCTGACACTGAGCTAACCAGCCCTGCCCTATCCTAGTAATGCCAAGCGTCAGGCTAGGAGGTGACAAGCATAATTTTTGTGAGTCATTGGATTGACTCGGTCGGGAATCGAACTCCCGATCTTTTGCAAGGGAAGTCTACGCTCTTCTTACCGATTCGGCCACCGTGCCTAATCCAAACACCATGTTATGATGGATCATATAGTAGGGTGGTATGCTGTTTGGGGTGTATCCATTATACCCCAGTCACACTAGTGCTTGCGACCACAAAAAAAGGGGTTGTTGAGAAGAGGTCGCAAAGTGGTCATTAGTGGTCACCAAATCCTTGCGACCATTTCTGTTGCAAGGAGGTTGCAGCTACTGCACTAAAAATCTCCTTGCGATCAAAATGGTCGGCCAGAGGTCCACGACCATTGCTTTGGTCGCAAGGAGGTCGTTTTTTTTTCCAAAGTGGTCGCAATGCGGTCGCAAGCCATAGTGTGACTGGGGGCTTTAACTGCATAGTTATCCCAGGGTTGCGATCCACACTACCCTGCCAACCCCCTCACCCCCCCCCCCCCACCCTCACCCCGACAATGTCATGTTAGATGAATAGCTTGCATTGCGACTTTGGGGTTAGGGTTGATGGATCACACAATGAATGTCTAGTCGGGTCAAGCCCAAAACCCTGAGTGTCTAAATAATTACATGTCAGCAGCCTAGGTCAGGCCAACACCACTGATTTGAAGTGCAAACAAGCAAAATTAGGTTTGGCAAGCACACCAAAACTCTGACACCATATGCTTTTGCAGTAACAGGTTCTATTAAATTGCCTCAGTATTCCCTTCTATGTGTGGTGACAAATATTTAATAAGTGTATCAATATCTAAATTAGATGTGTATAAATAAATCTAGATAATTGCTTTGGTTTTGGAAATTTGATGTTTTCATCGGGCTATGCAGCTTTAATGACGTCCCAAAAATAAAATGGTGAATAGTTTATACACTGTCAGAAGATGTAACTCACCCTTAAACCCCCTATCTACACACACAGACATACATACACACATCCACCAATACTCAAATAATAATTTCAAAAACCGTCCAGCCCCCAAAATCTGTGCATTGCTGTAGATAAAAGATTCACCCCTATCCTAGTAGTAGGATTCAATGACAATGTTTACAAGCTAGATTAGAGCGAAAACTGATTTAGTCTGAACATTGCAGTGCTGCTGTGATCTATTTATAGGAATACAAATATATTGAGCAACAATAATAAAAGAATAAAGTTGCCAGGCATTCGCATTGAAAGGTCCACCTCTCTCAGTGGGGGAGATGTGTCTGTGTGTGTGGGTGGGGTACAGGGGAGCTAGATAAAAGATTCACCCCATGCTTGCAGTCCACGGGTGAAAACCAACCCATTAGAAAAACTGGCGAAGAATTTAGACATGCTGGGGAAAATAACTGAACTGATAAATTCTTAATTTAAGAAGCAAAATATATTCTTTGTATATGTCTTCATATTTTATTCGCTATTTTGGAGTTGAAAAATGTAATAAAACATATAGTTTAATAGACTTTAAAAGTGAAATCGACGGCGTTCTATCACCGCTATCTTGTCTTTTTCCATTCTCTCCCATTTCACCAACTCTGTGCCGATATGAGTAGCCATTTGATACTGGAGCCAGAGTTTCTACTTCGTGTTCCATACTAAAGCTGTTTTCGCCAGCTTTGATATAGGGTTGGTTTTCACCCCTGTACTGCAAGTATGGAGTGAATCTTTTATATTCGGGG
This sequence comes from Branchipolynoe longqiensis, assembly GCA_030323885.1. Classification (NCBI taxonomy): domain Eukaryota; kingdom Metazoa; phylum Annelida; class Polychaeta; order Phyllodocida; family Polynoidae; genus Branchipolynoe; species Branchipolynoe longqiensis. The sequence goes on from CM059186.1 coordinate 97,504,665, forward strand.
GAGCATGCACCAGTGCGAGCGGAAGAAACAAAAGCCTCGGCGTCTTAGAACACTTCTGGTCAGCCATCTTGTCTGGGGCTAGATAAAAGATTCATCCCGTACTTCCAGGACAGGGGTGAACACAAACCCTATATAAAAGCTGTCGAAAAACTGCTTTTGCGATAAGGATAGTGAAGGTGATAACGATGATTGTGATACTGGTAATGATGGTGATAATAGCGGTGAAACCGATAAGGATAGTGAAGGTGATAAGGGAAATGAAGGCAATAAGGCAGTGAAGGCAATAAGGCTGTGAAGGCGGTGGGACAGTGTTGACTCGGGATGCTGGAGGCGGTGGGGGCGTCATCCATCCAGGGGCGGCTCCTCCAGCACCTGACGCCCGTACACCACCCGTACACCGCCCCTACACCGCCCCTACACCGCCACTACACTGCCCCTACACCGCCCCTACACCGCCGCTACACCACCCCTACACCGCCCCAACACCGCCCCTACACCGCCCATACACCGCCCCAACACCGCCCCTACACCGCCCCAACACCGCCCCAACACCGCCCCTACACCGCCCATACACCGCCCCATCACCATCCCTACACGCAAGGTACAGCAACTGGCTGAGAAAGCAGTAGGGTAAGCAGGCAATTTCCCCTCGTGCAATGATCAGTTCAATGCCGGGTGTGCATGCAAGGTAGGAGTTATAGTGCTTCAATGGTATTATTGCATGAGTGTGCTTATTGCTCAAGGTACAGCAACTGGCTGAGAAACTAAATATATATGTCACGTGACTTGCTGCCAAAAATAATAAGAAAGAATTAATTATTATCACCATAGCGATCTGGAAACCAAATATCTGGTACCCAGCATGGTACCCAGCGATGCGACAAAGACTGCTTTCATTACTTGACTGCCGCTCTCCATTTAGCTGCGGTTGTACATTTCATGAAAGCTGCCTGCAAAAGTGTTGAAGTGCTGCTGGCTTTTGCAAGTTACCAGCGGCACTCTCTCGGGGAGCAAATAGAGGTTTCACACCGGCAAGAACACGTCAAGACAGGCGCCAAACTATTTGTCCCTGCAGTGGCTGGTTGGGAGATGTTGGGAGTTCCATACATCAACCACCCTTAATGCTGCCACAGTGACATGGTTTTCTGTTCAGGGTTTGCTCCCTTAGCCTTCGGTTCTGTCAAGAACCTGTACCACAAGGCAGTGGTTTACAACTCTGCAGGGCAGGGGCATTAAACTCCCTGAGGTATTGTTATTCCTGCAATACCTGCATACCATATGATTCATATATGTGATGTATAAGTAATATGCGAGTATAAAGGCGCAGAGGGTAATTTCATTATTATTATTTTGTTATTATGTATACCCAATTGCTACTCTGTGCATCCTGACCACCATGATCGGACCGGTGGCGCCACCACTTGTCTGCCTCGGTCCTAACTGACGTGCGCATATGTTCATTCGCACTGAGGAATTTTCCAATTCTCTGTCGCTCTCTAAATATATATATATATATAGATATATATATATATATATATATTTATATATATATATATATATATACAGCTGTATTTAATATTGCATGATGTCAATTATATATATATATATTACCATATTGCATGCATTTGCATGAGTCCTAATAATGTTGTGAGACTAATCATGAGCCTGTGTCTCTCATCTTAGGCTTGGCACTATTAAAAAACTAACCATTAATAAAACCAAATCTAACTTATATACAAACACAGCATATGATTTACCCACTAGTGTACATTACTGCACACTCTATCTTGATGCGTATACCTTGCACTATTTGTAGTACCTATGTTGTACACTATACAGCATAGGCTGCTCCCCCACTTTCTTTTTATGTTCAGAACGGGTTGTGCTGCACGTAATGCAACACATTCCACTTACACTATGTACAAATCAAATGTGATCGCCCCAACGGCTGAAAGACCAGTGCCTCGGAGCTGACAAAATATGTATTCAGATGAATAAAAATATTTACCACCGAAAAAAAAGTGTAAATTGGATATTTGGTCATTTTGAAATCTGGTCAGATCAGATAGGTTGATGGGATTGTAGTAGTCTGCACTGACCTCTGGGGCAAGGAGCCGCATAGACAGGTATGCGTAGGTAGTGTGGTGAAATCAGGGAGCCTATGTGGTGTAATGATTAGCACACTGACCTGGAACTCAAAGGGATGTGGGTTCGAATCCTGCACTAAGCGCAATATTTCCCATTTGTATCATCCGCAGAAGAGGACTCAGGACTTAAATGACCCATCGAATATGACAACAATTCGAACGTGATATTTGATATCTACTTCTAGTTGCATAGTCCCATAGGTTTAGAATTTCTGTCTGTAAATCAATAGTTTCTTAAATCCAATTTTATCAATTTGTGTCCCCCCATGTGTGACTCATTAACATTTAAAATATCCGATTTAGATAATGGCATATTAGGGTTTGCCGTAATCATATCAATGTGCTAAATATAAACTGTTAACATTGTCTGACTGACTGACTGACTGTCTGTTTGTGTAGTCATGTCAGAGGGTAGGCCTTACCATCATTGCTGATAAGCTTGGGGAAATTATGCTTGTGTCGGACTGACTTCCCTTTTGAATATCCATACTGTGGAAGTACGACGTCTGAACACTTTGACTTCTGGATACTGAATGCTTTATTCACCATCCAGGGCCCTGAACCGCCGGCACCCATTAACACTGACGTCATCTCATTTACATATTCCTTTGTTCTCCGCTCGTGCCTGGATGTCTTTTATGCATATATTACACATACCAGCGTGTGACATGATTTGTCATAAGGCCTACTACTCTGTGTCATTTTAGCTTCCGAATGAAGTACTTGGGTTGAATTCGCTGTCATTGCTGGGGGCGCTTGGAACAGGCACAGCTCACCCCTACCTTGGTTCCCCATCACAGTCGTGTAGACCGTAAGCTTGGCACAAGGCATTACGACAACGGGACCAGTGTAGAGGTTACTCCGCATATGCGCTACGCTACTGCGGAGCCATCAAGGCATTAAGTCCATAAGCCATCAATTTGTGTTATCTTGTACAATAACTATGTACCGGCATCTCACTTTGAGAGTTTTATTTGAATCATGTGTGTTTAGGGAATTTAAATATTGATCAAGAAATAGATGCCGGGATTGGTATATGTTATACGTTTAATGGCTTGAAGGCCTATGGGCTTAATACCTTGATGGCTCCACTACAGAGTAGCTCATGCTGCATGGAGGAACACCTACACTGGTCCCTCCCTACATGGCTTCCACATACAATCCGCTGATGTAATGCTTTGTGCCAGGCCTAAGGTCTATGCGACTGTGCCGGGGAACCAAGCTAAGCTCACCCCCAACGTGTTGTCAAATATTCTGATAATGATGCATTGGTGGGGGAATGCAAATGTTCTATTTATGAAAAAGGTATATAGGGCCAGGTGCATAGATGTGTTTATGGAGTTGATGGTGGTACTTGACTCATTGGTAAATAGACATTGTGGTGCTAATAAGATAGTGTGTAAGGGGCAGTTAGAGCTCTACCCACTACCCCCTCCCCCCTCTGCTAGTCATGGATCACCACACACTCAGCTCAAGGCAGGTGGTGACTAAGGGAGCCATGCCGCTTGGTGGTAGTGGGCAGATCACTGTAACCATGGGGACTGGAAATGCTTGATTTTCATTCGTAGAGCTATACATGCTTGATTCTCATTGGGAGAATGGGCCAGGTGATATACTATACTGGATCCATGTACCATATAAAGAATAAACCTGAGGGCTTGTCTCTTCTTTCCCTCTTTATACTCTTCCTTTCTCTTTTTGTCTGTATTGATTTCACCATAGCCTGCCTACACAACCACAGATTCGAGCCGTGGACTTTACAGTTTCATCGGGGGGAGAGCCAATCACTGCCCTCCACACATACCCTCGACAAGCCTGAATGCTCCTCTCCTCAGCCTATCACAGGCCACTTCTCACACCAACTCTTCTTCCTAAACTGATCGACTACCAACAATCAGTCTACCCCGCACCCCCGACCATGCAACATCTCTTCGCGATTAGTAGATCAAAGATTCACCCCGTACTACAGTAGCTTGAATAGGGGTGAAGAACAATCCTATTTAAAAATTTGAGAAAATGTGGGTAAATGAAACGAGCACATGTATTCTTAATATAATAAGGAAAATATATTCTTCACATGCCTTGATAATATTTGCCCCATATTTTGAACTGATTAGTAGATTAGTCCAGTTGATTAATGAAATTTAAAGTTTGAATTGACAGAGCCCACATGTCAACATTGCAGCCATTCACAAAGAAGTTGAGAGGTTCCTGGGTAATAATCCAATCTAGGTCAGGAAGCAGTCATTTTCATTGGCTGAGGTAGTCAGGTGGTACAACCACTTCATTCAAACATGGAGGATTTACTTCATGGATTCTTCACTTCAAACTGATGTTGTGTCATTTTGCTTTGACATTATGTGGTTTGAACACTCTGGGGAGTATAAGTTGAGGGAAAACATATACAACCGGATTGTAGCTATTGGATTTTAGTCAACATATGGTAAGACTGCTAAACTAAGACCATCAACAGTAAGACACATTTTCTCCAACTTTTACGTAGTGTTATAATTCACCTCTGAACAGAATCAGAGGTGAATCTTTTATCTACGCTATTACATACATATAAATTATCATTGTTACATAGAGAATTATGCAACAGCTGTGCATTAGTGCGATTATTTATTTATCTATCATCATCTCGTGTTGTACACCTTGTCCATTAATGTGTGCATTACTTCCCCCATATGTTGGTGCCAGCCCTCTGTTATTCTGCTCCACAAACACAATGAGCAGCCTGTGCCCCAAAGACTTTCACTGAGCTTGGAAATAAAGACATGTTTTTCCCAATCCTCTATCCTCGTTGGTTGTTTGAGTTTTACATCCTTGCAACATCTAAGGTCATATCAGGATGGGCACGGTCTTGTGACAGTGCGCACTCATGGCGAGTGTATAGTGCTGCCCCACAGGGAATTCAGGCTGCCAGCACCATGACCTGATATCCCACTCAGTCACATTATCCTTACACTAAGCTAACAAGTCCTTGCCCTATCCTATTAATGCCAAGCGCCAGGCTAGAAAGCAACAGTGTCGACTTTTAGGTCATTGGTTTGACTCGACCAGGGTTCGAACCCATATGTTCGAATACCATGATCTACCAAAGCGGGAGATGGATGCTCAACTGATTCGGCCATCCCATCTGTTCTTCCTCCGTCCTAGTCCTCATCCTCGTCCTCTGTTCCCTAGCCAGCAATGTGCAAGTAATGATCACTATTCTATCTGACAATTTAACACCTGCAATTAACCTGGAGACTGCATTAGTGTCACCTTGGTATCACTTGTTTACTTGTGCATCCAATTTGTATTAACCGGGCGCGGTGGCCGAATCGGTAGAGCGAGGACGTCGCGCGCGGGAGATCTGGAGTTTGGTTTTTGGTTGAGTCAAACCAATAACTTATCAAATTGATACTTGTCGCCTGGCACTCGGCATTAATAGGATAGGGCAAGGACTGGTTAGCTCAGTGTTAGGATAATGTGACTGAGTGGGATATCAGGTCATGGTGCTGGCAGCCTGATTTCCCAGTGGGGCAGCACTATACAGTCGCCATGAGTGCACACTGTCACAAGTCGGTACCCATCCTGATATGGCCTTAGATGTTGCTAGGACATAAAACTCCAACAACCAAGCAAATCCAATGTGCATTTGTTGCTAGTGCGACAAACCCATTGTCAGGATTGCTAGCCTGTTTGAAATCCATTCGCTACTTGAGTCCCTCAGGAAGCAGACCATCAGATCTCTATATACTTTACCACCGTCCCTCCCTACACTTAGAAATGGGCTCCATGTAACAAGGCTAAGCATCACATTTGCTTTGGGAGAACTCAAACCCAATAGATTTTTAACCTCCCACACCACATAGACATGGTATGGTATGAGAGCAACTGGCCTTTGATAATGCTTAAGTTATACACAGCGGTGGAAATCCAAATTGGCAGAGGTGACAGCATGGGTATTATTATTGAGCTAAGTCTGTACAATGATGAATTAATGATCTAGAAAGTCAATGATCCTTTAAATAGTGATAATATCGCCTTTACTGTAAACATGGCGTTCAATAGCGATTAGTCTCTGTCTTTAATTATACTGGCAGGATTGTGTGAAATTCAAAACTGCCAGTAATTGACTTACATTAAGATAATGAAATCTCCCCCCATAAAATGTCTCAGCCAAATCAATGGAAATGTAGTTATTAGAGATGCAATGTGCATCTTATTTCTGCGAGTATAATGTTGCAGCACTCTCACACAATGAGCGGGTTATGCTTGCGAAGTGCTTCATCTATTGATTTATCTGAAGCAGGCTGTTCCTGCATTTTACAGAACAAGCATGAAACGCTGTTGTCCTCGAAAGTTGCAGAATCCGATGGTTTTCAATTTCTACTGTAATTTTGATAATTCTATATTATGTTGATTGTTATCATCTACTTTATTTTAAGATGAACTCATATTGATTTTTAAAGGGTTAACTCTCGAGATATTTAAAGTGAAAGAAAACATGCTAAATAAATGTTGGTGTGAACAACCGAAAGCGTCCATGGTCCTTATAAAAAAATAAAAACACCAATACAAGGCAATTTAATATTTATATATTAAATTATGTATTATAGTTTGTTAGGCTGCATTGTGAATACCAAAAATAAATGAAAATAAGGCCAAGAAGTTGGTGATCATCCTTTCATTTGAAGAAAGTAGTCCCATATGAAGAAAGTAGTCCCATACAACGAAACTAGTCCCATACAAAGAAAGTAGTCCCATATTATGAAAGTTGTCCCAAATTTTGAAAGTAGTCCCATACAAAGAAAGTAGTTCCATATGAGGAAAGTAGTCCAACATGAAGAAAGTAGTCCCCTGTGAAGAAAGTAGGCTCATATGAAGAAAGTGATCCCATGTGCTGAAAGTAGTCCCATATGATGAAAGTAGTTGCATATGAACCCTCGAAGCAAATTGTTATTCTGACCACATGAATTCATCATCATCATTATCATTATCAATCCCTTAACCACAAGGGTTGTAGGGGGACCACAGAATAATCTGCAGCCAGTTTTCTCACTTGCCAAACTCCAGGCCTGTCTATTTCCTAATGTTGACTTTCCGTTTCTTCCTTTGTCCGCCTCGTTTTCTTCCCCCTTGCAATGTGCCTTGCAATATGATTTTAGCCAGACTCGACCGGGAACCGAACTCCCGATCTCCCGCACGCGAAACCCGCGCTTTACCGATTCGGCCACCGCGCCTGGTGAGAATGATGGATGGAGTGACAACGAGGCTGCTGGGACCGCCGGCTACAGGCGGGCCTAACAATGCATCTGCTAATAGGTGAATGCTGACAGAGTGACCGACTACACCACCGAGGTGCCATAATCCATCCTGGCATCTTACCGATATGAACCGATCCTTATCAGATACCCAAAAAAGGCTCGCCTGAGGAAGACAGATGTGTATCTGTCCACCTATTCGTCTGACCGGGCGCGGTGGCCGAATCGGTAGAGCACGGGCCTCACATGCAGGAGATCAGGAATTTGGTTCCCGGTCGAGTCAAACCAATGACTTATAAAATTGATACTTGTCGCATCCTAGATTAGCGCTCGCCATTAATAGGATAGAGCAAGGACTGGTTAGCTCAGTGTTAGGGTAATGTGACTGAGTGGGATATCAGGTCATGGTGCCAGTGGCCTGATTTTCCAGTGCAGCAGCACTATAAAGTCTACACGAGTGTGCACTGTCACAAGTCGGGACCTGTCCTGATATGACCTTAGATGTTGCTCGGATGTAAAACTCTGAACAACCAACGACACAGCTATGGGTGTTCACGTACGTTCGATGTTATTATTAGAACATCAATAATACATGTTCACATTTTGGTGCCTATTCCAAACAGCAAAATAATCTTCGCATTCTTTCTGGTGCATCGGATGCGGTGAGTGCGTCAGTTGAGGCAAGTATCTATTTGCCTGTCCATCACTGGCGATGATGACAGCAACTCATCATTTGTTGTGAGCTTGTCGATGTCCGATGAGTCCAATTTGTGCTCAGAATGTGTGGTGGTATGTTTGACTTGTGGGTGTAGCTGCAGTCAGAGAGTCTGCTGGGTGAAGGAGACAATCTTTCGTCTGCTGATGCTTTTGTTTAGCTTGAGATATATACGATCAGTTTCAAACCCAGCTGCACCTTTGCAAATAGAAGCACACCGTGAACTCTTGCCCTTGGTCACTGCCTCCCAGGATTCATTGTTGAGATTACACTTCTTTAGATCATACTTAAGATGGTCCTTGAACCTTTTCTTCTGACCACCTTGATTTCGGCATCCTTTTACACGTTCCGAGTAGAAGACAGCTTTTGGTATTCTATCCTCATCCCTGCAAACTATGTGCCCAGCCCACCTAAGTAATGCTCTCATGACCATGCAATCAATGCTGACCATGTTTGCTCTCTCTAAGACTTCAGTGCCTGGAATCTTATCAAACCAATGACTTACAAATTGATAATTGTCGTTTCCTTAGCCAGGTGCTCGGCATTATTAGGATAGGGCAAGGACTGGTTGGCTCAGTGTCTTCCAGTGGGGCAGGATCATAAAGTCGCCATGAGTGTGCACTGTCACAAGTCGGTACCCATCCTGATATGGCCTTAGATGTTGCTAGGACGTAAAACAACAAACAAACAAACTTATCCTGCCACCTGATATTCATAATTTTCCTGAGGCGGGCCTAGGTGGAATTGGTTTAGTTGCTTCATGTAACAGCAGTATGTTGTCCATAATTCACAGGCATAGAACAAGGCTGTGAGAACTACAAGCATTGTATACTTGAAGCTTAGTTTCAATCTCGAGACCTCGTTAAATCCCAAACTTTGTTGTTACCTTCCAAATGCAGCGTTCCTCTACGCAACCCTCGTGGGGATAAACACCCAAAACATCACGCACATATGAATACATACGCTGAATGATTGATCTGAACTAGACACACCATAACCGTTTAGTTTAGCTAAATGTACTGACACTTAAGAGTTGAATTAGACTAAGACTTTATAATAATTAAAGGTAGATAATCCGATTGGATTGAGTTTCTGCTACATCTTTTAGATAAATATATTAGGTTGCTCATAACAACCTACTATTACTTTAGTTTGAAGCAACTTTTATTTTGCATCATTAACTTAGGAGATAATTGAAGTGAAAAAATGCAAATTAATTTCGGTGTGCACACCGAAATGCTGGCCATGCGCCCTGTTTACCCCGTTTTCAAGCATAACCACGGAAGTAAGCAAATCCTTAATTAAGCGCACCCGTATCCAACTAGCATATGTGGGGTCAAAATTAGGTCAATGTTTGGGGATCGACATTGTGTTGCTTTCATCAAATTATGCAGCTTTATTTAAATCAAATGTGCTGGTAAATAAATCCCTTTCCATTCATGCATTTCATCCCGATCCATTTCAGAAGGCAATTATCTTAACCAACTGCCGGCATGAATAGCAATGCCAGTGTGGGAATTGAATTAAGCCTACTATAAGCTACATGTTTCTTCTGACCGGGCGTTGTTGCCAAATGGGTCGAGCGCTTGCCTCGCATGCGGGATATCGGGAGTTTGGTTCCCGGTCGAGTCAAACCAATGACTTACCAAATTTGTACTTGTCGCTTCCTAGCCTGGCGCTCGGCATTAATAGGATAGGCCAAGGATTGGCTTAGCTCAGTGTCAGGATAATGTGACTGAGTGGGATTTCGGGTCATGGTGCTGGCGGCCGGATTTCCCAGTGGGACGGCATTATAAAGTCGCCATGAGTGCACACTGCTATAAGTTCATACCTGTCCAAAAATGGGGTAAATAGGTCCCTTTTTTTGCTTGAAGATTTATACTGCCTATTATGGATAAGTCTGAATAGACTTGTTTTCACCATTAGACAGTTTGTCGATAGAAAGCCTGAGCCTACACTTTTACCGACCCAAGGGATTGTTAACCTTCCACACCACATAGACATGGTATGAGAGCACCTGGCCTTTGATGACACTGTAAGTTAGACACAGCGGTGGAAATCCAAATTGGCAGAGGTGGGGGCATGGGGAATCGAACCACTGACCTTCAGATTAGGAGTCTGACCTAGAAAAATGCACACCAAAATGAATTTGACATGATTTCACTTCAAGCCAGAGGTATTTGGTCGCAAGGAGGCGGGTTCTTTGGTCCAGCGTGGTCGTAAAGCCATCGCAAGTGATCGCAAGCCGTATTGTGACTGGGGCTTTAACAGAGCCGCTACTTTCTTGCAGATTTACTTTCATTACAAAAGCCATCAGCCTTCCCTGCCCACCGGAGACAGACAGGCGGTGAATGATCACTTTGTGAATAGCATGCCGAGTTAATTCATGTCAATAGACCCCGCCTGTTAAGCTGGACAGTACCCGAATAGAGTGGTTCCAGATTCTGCCGATAGATGTAACTAGCTTAACTGGAGGGGTGCAATACGCGAAGAGAGTGGCGGTGAAATTCCAGAAGAAAAATACAATATAGTTGTCTTTTTTTATATATATATATATTACAATGATAAGAGCTTGAATCCTGTTGCGATATAAATATCTGAATATAATCAGGAATTTTATTATTTGTCCAGGCATTCTTTACAGAGATATAGCATGTGAAATCATACGCACTCGGGGAATGTACCCGAATAGAGTGGTTCCAGATTCTGCCGATAGATGTCACTAGCTTAACTGGTCGGGTCTATTGTGAATCCCGTCAAGGAGACTCCATTCCTCCCGTCAGTTAGAGTATGTAGTGTTGTTTCATGTCCTAGCAACATCTGAGGTCATATCAGGACGTGTAGCGATTTGTGACAGTCTGCACTGATGGCGATTTTATAATGCTGCCCTATTGGGAAATCAGGCGACTAGAACCATGAACCAGAACTCAGTCACATTATCCTGACACTGAGTTAACCAGTCCTTGCTCTATCCTATTAATGCGAATCTCATGACTCGATGTGGAACCGAACTCCCGACCTTCCGCACACGAGGCCCGCGCTCTACTGATTAGGCCACCGCGCCCAGATTCACGTCAGTTCGAATCACAGCCCACACAGTTTCCAATAGGTTGGAAGTGTTGAATATTTCATGACTGCAATTATCAGGAGCAGGCCCTAAATATTTACATCAGGCCTAGGCCAGGCAGGCTTTTTCTTTGCTAGATAAGATTCACCCCAGATCCAGCTGAGGGATGCATGATTCACCCTGCTTAAATCCGATCAAAAACTGCTTCGGTAGGAATTAACCGTGGAGGAGGTGGTAGTTCCAGTGAGTAGTGTTTATCTATATTAACTTAACGTTGAGACCCCGTCCTGATATGACATTAGATGTCGCTAGGACGTAAAACAACAACAACAAAAACGTGGAGAAATTCAGAGAGAATGCAAAAAAAAAAACACAAACAAGATGGCGGCCAGAGATAGTTCTCGATTCAACTCTTAATCTACAGGATTTCATATATTATTTCCTCTGATATACCAGGCTAAGATAACTAAGCATTTGAATTATATTTAGCACTTCAGGTTGCAAAATCATGTGGGTATTTCCACAACCGAGACTTTCGACACTTTTTCTCATGGGTTGTTTAGCAACCCTGTCACAGGATTAGGGCTGTAGGATTAATTAGTTGTTTCATCTTTCGTCTTGATAAATGACCTTAGATGTTGCCAGGACGTAAAGCTCCAACATAATGGTAACGTTTAAAATAGACAGTTGAATTATTGGTATTATAGTGGGGATTATGAGAATCGGAAATATTCTGCCTAGAGCAGGATTCGAACCCACACTCCTTGGGTATTGACTTGTGACAGTGCGCACTCATGACAACTTTATAGTGCTGCCCCACCAGGAAACGATGCCACATTCCTTGCCCTATGATAGTAATGCTGAGTGTCAGGCTAGGTAGCGATAATTATCAATTTCATTGGTTCCATTCGGCCGAGAGTTGAACTCCTGACCTTCCACACAGGAAGTCTCCGCTCTTATTCAGCCATCAGATCCGGTCGGCACATTAAGTTCTAATATGACATATGTATATGCATATATATATATATATATATACAGATATATATATATATATATTATATATTGTGGTGTTCTCTGTGGCAGAGTGGTTAGAGTGTTTGACTTTTTTCTAGTTCGGACTCCTAATCTAAAGGTTGGTGGTTTGATTCCCCATCTCCCCCCCCCCCCCCTCTGCCAATTTGGTTTTCCACCACTGTGTATAACTTACAGTGTCATAAAAGGCCCATTGCTCTCATACCATGTCTGGTATGGGATGTTAAAAATCCCTTGGGTCAGTAAAAGTGTGGTCTTGGGCTTTGTATCGATAAACTGTCTAATGGTGAAAACAGGCCTATTCAGACTTATCCATGATAGGCAGTATAAATCTTCAAGAGAAATTTTGTTTATATATATTTATATATATAGTGTGTTGTTTTACATCTAAGCAACATCTAAGGTCATATCAGGGCGGGTACCGACTTGTGAGAGTGTGCACTCATAGTGACTTTATAGTGCTATCCCAGTGGAAGACCAGGCTGCTGGCACCATGACTCGATATCTGACAGTCATATTATCCTGATGCTAAGCTAACCAGTACTTGTCCGATCCTATTAATGCCAATCGCCAGGCTAGGTAGCAACAAGTATCAATTATATAAGTAATTGGTTTGACTCGCCTGGATACATGACATCTGCGCTCTTACCGATTCGGTCACCCGATCCGGTCGACACATTAAGTTCTAATATGACATATATATATGTGTGTGTGTGTATGCATATATATATGTGTATACATACAAGATACATGGCTATATATACAAGAGTTCAGGCGCAAAACCACGTAAACGCGAATCCAAAAATGTAGTTTAAATAAAAGATGTTTACATGAAATTATAATTCTCATTAATTCTACTTTTCATATGATCATATGGGTATGGAACAATGAACCAACAAATTGGAATATACGAAAATAAACTGTAGGTTTGATTCCAATGTTTATCTCAATTTTTGGATTGGCATTTACGTGGGTTTGCGCCTGAACTCTTCACTATATATATATATATATATATATATATATATATGTGTGATGTATAACGCATTGTGCATGTTGGCCCGAGGCTAACATGGGTAATTTGCTCCCGAGGTTGCTGGTTGTTTACCTTTCTTCCAAAATCTCCCTCCTCACTTTCTCTTACTCTGCTTTCGACACTGCTACCCTGCACATCGTTTCCCCACCCTCCCACCCTCTTACTCGGGGGGGGGGGGGGGGGTGGGGGGGGGGGGGGGGGGGTGAGCGCTGATCCCCGACTTGTATCTACTCCAACCTGTAATAGGACTGAAATCCTGGTTGCGCATTCCAGTCAGCACATGATACCTGGCCCTGTCGCTGCCTGATACATGATTGATTCACCTGCCAAGGTCCGATTTGTTTTCTATTAAATATTCTATTTAAACCTGTATCTGTTTCTGCTTCATCTGTTTTCATCTGTCTCTGCCTTACAGCCGAGTATAGCGAATTATGCGAGTCTAAAGGCGCGGAAGGGAATTAAGTCCTTATTATTATTATCGTTTGCTAATTATTATTAGTATTACACTATATACTGTACTGCCTCCTCCATGTTCGCGACTGGTGGCGCCACCCCCGGCGCTCCCCGGTACCTGCATACCCTGAAAACATCACTCGCGTCGGAGGATTTTTTCTATATATGAGTCAGCCTCACGAAAATGGGCCAATTGGTGGTTTATTTAAGATGTTGGTGTCACAATTCTTAAAGTGTAGTGCATTTCTTTGTTTTATAATAAATTATCCTAGAAACAAATAAGGTTGTTGTATTTTCTCTAACTTTACATTCAGGATAAATTTAAGGACTTTGCAACACATCTGTCAATGTTAAACTATAAGTATGCCGATCGACGCCGACATCCAATGCTCGATGCCGACAACTTTAACATATGTCGGTGTCACAATTCTTAAAGTGTTGTGCATTTCTTTGTTTTATATTAAATTATCCTAGAAACAAATAAGGTCGTTGTATTTTCTCTAACTTTACATTCAGGATAAATTTAAGGACTTTGCAACACCTCTGCCAATGCTAAACTATAAGTATGCCAATCGACGCCGACATCCAATGATCAACGCCGACAACTTCCCCCAATTAGCCTCTTTTCGTGGTCCTGACTGATATATATATATATATATATATATATATATATATATACACATACCCACATAATAATGGTAGTACGCACATCATAATAAATGAGATTGAAGCATAAGTGCGGTCCATATGAATAATTCAGAATGAATGAGATCTCAGAGCTCCCAGGTGGAAGTGTGTGAAGGGGGGGGGGGGTGCTCCCTTGGTGGAAGAGCCGAGTCCATATCCGTCCCCAGGCAGGAAGGGGTGTGTGGGAAAATCCATTGGTGATAAGGGGGGAGGGGGGCGGCTATCGTCATATATAGATATACATATAGTTGACCCTCTGTCTATCTATCTCTATTATATTGTTGGTGGTACAGTGAGTGTAGGTGTGTGTGTGGGGGGGGGGGGGGCGGGGGGGGGGGACAGTGGTGCGTGCACAGATGGGTGGCGTCCCCAACCGATCTGAGTTTGACTAGGCTGGAACAGTAAATGACTAGAACAAGGCTCCTCCAGTCGATGACTGAGGGAGAAGTTAGGACTGGGGAGCAGATGGAAGCTTCAAGCATGTTATACTTGTATAATGGCTTATACAGCATATCTACATAGGAAAAAGTAAGCAACTAAAACCATTACAAGCAGGTTCTGATATGACCTGAGCTGTTGCTAGTATATGAAACCCCACTCAATTATTGTTGATAGCATATTCGCCTGACGCTCAAAATTACATTCATTTCATTTATTGGAGTTTAATACCTAGTAACATCTAAGGTCAGTGCATGACAAACGCCGACTTGGGACAGTGCACGCACACACGATGACTTTATAATGCTTCTCCACTGAGATACCATGCTTTCAGTACGATGTTCACACATAGATCTCCTGACAATCGTAAAGAGATGCAAACTGCAGTGGTATGGCCATATTTCCTGTTCATCAGTTCTGGCCAAAAAAAAAACATCTTGCAAGGCACAGTAAAAGGTTGAAGGAAACATGGCGGACAAAGGAAGAAGTGTGAAGACGATGTCAGGGAATGGATAGGCCTGGAGTTTGGCAAGTCCCAGAGGACAGTGAAGAACAGCGGAAACTGGAGAAAACTGGTTGCAAAGTCATCAGCGCTGCCCCACGGATCCTGACAGATTGATGGTGATGATGATGATGTACCATGATGTGATACCCCACTCAGCCATACTATCATGACACAGCCAACCAGTCCTTGTGTTCTATCCTGGTAATGATGAGTCCTTTCTCAGTGCTGACGGATTTATTTATATCACTGCATACATACACTATACCTCATTAGTTTCTGCTGACATGTCATACCGGACGCGGTAGCCGAGTCGGTAGAGCTCAAGCTTCCATGGGGAAGGTGGGGGAGTCCGAATTCCAGCGAAATCAAAGCAATCCGTTATAGCCTGGCGGTCGGCATTAATAAGATAGGACAAACACTGGTTAGCACAGTATCAGGATATTGTGACTGTGCGAGATATCGAGTCGTGGCGCCAGCGACCTGGTTTCCCAGTGGGGTAGCACTATAAAGTTGCCATGAGCGCGCACTGTCAAAAGTCGGTCATCATCATCATCATGCTGTCGGTCGCGATGCAACAAAGACTGCTTTCATTACTTGACTGCCGCTCTCCACATTTCATGAAAGCTGCCTGCAAAAGTGTAGAAGTGCTGCTGGCTTTTGCAAGTTACTAGCAGCACTCTCTCGGGGAGCAAATAGAGGTTTCACACCGGCAAGATCATGTCAAGACAGGCGCAAAACTATTTGTCTCTGCAGTGGCTGGTCGGGAGATGTTGGGAGTTCCATACATCAACCGCCCTTAATGCTGCCAAATGCACTCCCCACCATAAATAGCCTACTTCTTTAATACAGAGGATGACATTGAAACGCGGGCATCATGTCGCACAATTAATCAGGGAAGTGCATGAATTAGTGGATGGTGGCTGAGAACAAAAAGGAAAGAACGGACAGAAGATGGTAAGGGAAAGCTGGTCCAAAGAAAGCCATTAACGATGCCAACCTTTTCACACACACACAAATAAATAAAGGTTAAATATTTTAAACGGTCGAGGCGGGGGGATGGGGGGGTGGAGGGTTCTTACCACACAAACAGCCAAGCACCAGATGGACAGTGTTGATATATGTGATGTATAATGCATTATGCAAGCATAAAGAAAAGTAAGGGAATTATTATTATTATCATTATTGTTTTACTCCGTAAGACCCAACACTGTACCGGTGTGGCGTGCTCAGCCGTGTCCCGTGCTCAGCCGTGTACCTATACTCAAACTCAAGGCATTGTCAATGGGCGTAAGTCACTAACCTTATAAATTTAATATAATGTTTTTGGTAAACATGTTTTCTATATGTGTACCATGCGATTTGTTTCTAGGTGGTGTGGTTTTAGAGATTGTTCACTTTTCCTGGATTTTCTGTATGAAGATTGCTCACCACCATTGACAATGCCTTGAGTTTGACGGTACGCGCAGTGCAAAACTTTAGTTTTAATCAAAATTAATAGAAATCAAGAATCCTAACCTTATAAATTTAATATAATCTTTTTGATGAAGATGTTTTCTATATGTGTACCAAGCGATTTGTTAATAGGTGGTGTGGTTTTAGAGATATTTCACTTGTTCTGTATTTTCTGTATGAAAATTACTCACGACCATTGACAATGCCTTGAGTTTGAGTATAGGTACACGGCTGAGCATGGGACACGGCTGAGCACGCCACACCGGGGGAGCCACCTGCCACCTCCTCGCATCCACTGGGTGTAGACCAGTGTCAGTCACCCCGCAGAATTTTGTCTATGCACATATATACAGTTTTGAAAGTGAGCAGAGTGACAGTTGGTTCATGGCATACAGGAGGTGGGGGGAGGAGAGAATGCCCGCTCCGCACTGAATAACATGAAAGTTAGGGTGATTAGAGAGAAACATTAAGGGGCTGCCGTTATTTATATCCACATAATAAATTATATAGTACATATATATATATTGTATTGATATATATATATATCAACAGAATTATAGTTGACACTTGATTATATCAGTCTAGTCAGGACTGAGTCTCTTGTGGCCAGATCGAGGTACTTCTAACATTATCCCCCTCCCTCTTTTATTTATCAGTCCTCCGAATAATTAAAACAACAATTAAAAAAACAATTAACAACAAATATATATATCGATTCCAGGTCTTACATCGACTTTACCTCATATAACAAATACCCTATAATGAAAGAAACAAACAAGAATGGGGGGAAAAAACATTCTAGGACGTGGAGATACACTTGTAGAGTTGGTACCCAGATATGTGGCTGTGCAAGTAGGCTGTACAGAAATACGATACAGACAAGAAGAAAGAGAAAGTAAGAGTGAAAAGAGTATGGGAAGGCAAGCCTTCTATCTGTATTTTTATAGTACACAGCTTCCCTGGTAGGGTGTCACACAACCCCAGTCACCCAATAGGAGAACAGCACTTCCAGTCCCCATGGCAACTGGTAGTCTGACCACCACCGTGGCTGCCTGGCCACAACCAACATTGATCTGGCTGCTCCTCACAGCCTGATTGTGTTGACCCCTACTGGATTGTGTTGACCCCTACTCAGGCGGAAGGGCCAGGTCCTGAGTGCCACTTCACTCAGCCTGCCAGCACTCACTATGTCATCCACATGGAACTCAGCTATAGCCCAACCAAAACATATATATATATATACATACAAGCTCACAACTGGCTAGGCATATGAATAACACATCACAGAATAGCACTCACCCCCTACCGTATATCGTAATATTTTACACACTGATACAAAACCAACAACAAAATCAAAACCATAAAGAAGGGGTCGAGCTTTAGTGTCAGCATGCCTTAAAGTTGCATAGTCCGATGGTTTGGAGTTTCTATCATTTTTTAGATAAATATATTAAATTGATTGTTATGATCTCTCCTATGTTAGTTTGAATTAACTTTTATTTCAAATGGTTTACTTTTGAGATATATTTCAAGTGCAAACATGTGAACATATTGGTGGCAAGTACGCCAAAACTCTGACAGCATCGGCTTCTGCAGTAACAGGAGGTATTGAATTGACTCAGTGTTCCCGTATATGTGACAACAAATGCTTAATAAGTGCATCAGTATCTAAGTTAGATATGCAGAATCAAATTTAGATAATTGTTTTGATTTAGAAAATTTAATACTTCACCGGACTATGCAGCTTTAAATAAGTTTTAAATTATCACTGACCTGGAACTTTAATCTTTGGTCTCTATACAATGCTAGGCAGCTGTATGGATAAATCATCTGATAAATCTTGACCCCCCCCCCCCCCCACACACACACACCCGCACGCCACAATGTATTCAAGAACCAGCCTGCTTATATTGTTTTAGTAAATACGACTAGATTTAAAACAGTTTATACAGTTGGTGTCGGAAGACCAGTGTTACAGCACTGACAAAAGATATATATGAATCAAATTCACTTACCCCCCCACAAATTTGTTTTTTTAAATGTTAACCCAGATGGTTCACTGTTTGCTTTTTTGCCCTCCCCCATTATGTTTTATATTTTCTTCATGATGAATTTATTTACCCTGCCTATAACGGATAAGTGTGTTAAACACGTGTTTCCCACCGCTGGGCAGCACTGTGTGGCTTTAATACCCCTGTCACACTGCGACACAACGGGCCAGCAAGTGAGGAACATAGAAATCAGTTATTTACGTCGAGCCACGTAAAAATTCTCGGCGTTGCAGGGCCAATTTGGACGTCAGTACAATGTAGTTGACATAGGCCAAACGTTGATCCAACGTAGCAAAAAGTGCTCACGGAACGCGCGCAGAACGCATGTGAACATGATATACATTATTTTGAATGGATAAGTATGCCGTTATACATTAAATACATCAAAACATGGTGGAGAAACATTAGACATACATTACCGATACATTTTCATATGTTGTCAATATGCGGACTGTTCGTTTTTGCCGGCTTGACTTACGCCTGACATAATTCAACGTATTTTAATGTACGTGTAACCTACATCTAGCGTATTCGACATATGTCTAATGTATACATAGAATATGCTAATGTATAAGCCATATGTTGTCTTACATCGCGCTACGTCGAAAGCTTTGGGTATGTCCAAAACCTTGACGAGTGTCGACGTAACATGATGTAGCACGATGTATCTCGATGTAGGCTTAATGAATGTGTAATGTATCTCGATGTTCCTCGACATATCTCGACGTAATGGCCAAATTTCTCCTATGTCGGCTTACGCTACCGCATTATGTCGTAGTGTGACAGCCCCGTAATGAAATATAAACTCAACATGCCATTAAGTAAAAAGGAATTAAAAAAAGAAAGGAGTAAAGCTCACCTTTGAGGAAAGATAAATCATGGAAGGTTGTCCATTAATGCACACACATACAACAATTTTTAAAAAAAGAACACAAGCTGTCCATTATAGGCAGAGTGTTTTTTGTTGAGCCTTAGAAGTGCAGCATAATTGTGCCACTAATAACAGGCCAGCAGTGCCTATAATGAAACTGCAGGGGTCCAGTGCACAAACAATTTGCCAACATCTGTAGTAGGGAGCGGGACGTAGGTCAGTTGGTAAAGTGTCCACCTGTGAAGATGTCGGTCATCCGATCGATCTTGCTCAGTGGACCCATTTGCAGCTTGGGCTATTTTTCGTTCCAACCAGTGTCCACTCGCGGTTCATCAAAGGCTGTGGTATCTGATGTCCTGTCAGTGGGAAAGTGCATATAAAAGACCCCTTGTTGCTTACCGGAAAGAGTAGCCTATGTTAGGAAGTGCACTTCCTCCAAAGAAATATGTCAGAATGACCATATGTTTGACGTCCAATAGCTGATGATAAAAATCAATGTGCTCTAGAGGTGCTGTTTAATAAAACAAGCTTAACGTTTTTTCCAACAGCGGTAGTAGGCTCAGCAGAGCAGTTGACCTGTTGGCGGGACCAGACGGGATGGCCCACTGAGTTGAGCATCTGTCTCCCATTTTGGTAGATTGTGGAATTCAAAACCCTAATCAACTCAAACCAATGACTTCAAAATAGGTACTTGTCGCTTCCTAGCCAGGCACTCGGCATTATGAGGTTAAGGCAAGGACTGGTTGGCTCTGTGTCAGGATAATGTGACTGAGTGGGATATCAGGTCATGGCACTGGCAGCCTGGTATCCCAGTGGTGGAGCACTATAAAGTCACCATGAGTGTGCATTGTTACAAGTCGGTGCCCATTCTGATATGACCATAGATGTTGCCAGGACGTGAAACTCCAACAATCAACCAACCAGTGGGCGGAGTAACCCACTGATGCATGATGGAAACCCCACATAAGCCAAAGGATGGTCAAGGTTCAGTCTATACAATATGCCCCTAACACTAACTGTGTTAACGTAGGGTGGGGGATATTATAGTATTCTTCACACTTATTATATTATAAAATTATATGTATATATATATATATACAAATACATATGCATAGTTGGTTGAGCGTTGGAGTTTAAATTTTGATTAACCAAAATAAACCCACCAACACGAGATCAGTCCTTGGATGGAGTGTTACTTCCTGGCAACATATAAGATCATATCAGGACAGGTACTGACTTGTGACAGTGCACACTCATGGCGACTTTATAGTACTGCCCCACTGGGACTGGGAGACAAGGCCACCATGACAATGACCAGATATCCCACTCAGTCACATTATCCTGACACCGATCAACCCAGTCCTTGCCCTATCTTAATAATGCCGAGCACCTGGCTCGGAAGCAACAAGTATCAATTTTGTAAGTCATTTGTTTGACTCGACTGGGAATTGAACTCCCGACCTTCCGCATGGGAGGCCTGCGCTCTACCGATTAGAACGCCGCGTCCACTGTTAATGGCCATTCAGCTATCCTGACCGGTCCACTCCACAGACAATGATCCAGTCACCCGGTTGTGCCTGTTCTGCTTTCAGATTGCAGACGGAGGACTTTACACATGCAAGAGGAGCCTGGTCTGCCGCTATCGGGCGTCACACTGCCACTTCACCCTGGCTTAATACAGTGAAACCCCGTTATATCGCGCCCTGATTTAACGCAAATTCATATAAAACATTAATCAAAAGAGAGCTAAATGTACTGCTAGACTAATGACAACAACAAATAAAATTAATTAACAAAGAAAAAGAAAGATAGATAAATAAATAAATAGAAAATACACTGATAATTCAAGCAAAGTTTTAGAGGGTATAGATGCTAGGTATGATACATAGAAAAGGTCAAACTTAAACTTAAAATCAAAACCTAATGACCACTAACACGGCAAGGTGAACACATTCATAGAAATTAACTATTGGTAACCAAACAATTATCTGATTGTAGAACGAACAAACTCACAGAGGTTTGGGGGATGTGGGAGAATGCTTACAAACAGAGAAAAAATGCATGCAGTAGTTAGCTACACAACAACTGAAAGTGATAAATAGAAGGGGAGTCACAAGACTATTACTGTCTAGCAGCGAAAATAAGTCATTAGACTTAACCGTTATGGGCAGCATAAATACACACATCACCAACAAGAACAAATTCTGATATATAACGTGATGATTCATTGGACACAGAATTCCTGAATTCAACGGTAATTCAATAAACTGAACCACGATTTGCCGCAACAGTACTGTTTTCACGATGACATTTTATGGACCCCGAATGATCGCCTTATATTTATAACCGGGTTTCACCATACTTTGGGGATGCCGGGCCACATCAGCAGTCAACGTCACACCGACACAGCGCACACACCACACACTCTCTCTCCTCCTCCTCCCTCCTCATGTTGCAGCAGCTCAATGGCATTGACGCTGCCCTTCAACCGGAAGTTACGCTACACTCAACAGGAAGTGACGTCACCAGAAACTGAGTAGTTAAACCCGAGCGGATGGGCATGCCAAATAGGGTTGGTAGGTACTCTGTTTGGATAGCGTTGTGTATGCTGAATGGCCTCCTCATGCACCGGACGCAGTGGCCTAATCGGTAGAGCGCAGGCTTTCCGTGCGGGAGATCAAGGGCTAAATGTATGAGCAACGGGTTATCTGCGCCAGTGTTTTAGGGCCGCCGACGGGGTAGCTATCGTCGCTGTTGGTATATGGGTCACGTGAAATGTATGTGTGCCAAGCGCGCCCTTGTTAGCTAACCTGTGCGTTATTTGGGGAACCCCTCTGGGAATGTACCCGGCGAGCGTCGTATGAGTCGGGAGGGACTGTGTGTCTGTGTGTGTGTCTCTGTGTGTGTCTGTGTGTGTCTGTGTGTGTGTGTGACTCTGTGTCTCTGTGTTTCTGTGTGTCTGTGTGT
This sequence comes from Branchipolynoe longqiensis, assembly GCA_030323885.1. Classification (NCBI taxonomy): domain Eukaryota; kingdom Metazoa; phylum Annelida; class Polychaeta; order Phyllodocida; family Polynoidae; genus Branchipolynoe; species Branchipolynoe longqiensis. The sequence continues at coordinate 97,527,335 of CM059186.1, forward strand.
GTCTCTGTGTGTGTCTGTGTGTGTCTCTGTGTGTGTGACTCTGTGTCTCTGTGTTTCTGTGTGGTTGTGTGTGTCTCTGTGCGTGTGTCTGTGTGTGTGTCTCTGTGTGTGACTATGTGTCTCTGTGCGTCTCTATGTGTGTATCTGTGTGTGTGTGTCTGTGTGTGTCACTCTGTGTCTCTGTGTTTCTGTGTGTATGTGTGTGTCTGTGTGTGTGTGTCTCTGTGTGTCTCTGTGTTTCTGTGTGTGTCTCTGTATGTGTCTCTGTGTCTGTGTGTGTGTCTGTGTGTGTCTCTGTATGTGTCTCTGTGTCTCTGTGTGTGTCTCTGTGTGTGTCTCTGTGTGTGTGTCTGTGTGTCTGTCTCTGTATGTGTCTGTGTGTGTCTGTGTGTCTCTGTGTGTGTGTCTCTGTTTGTGTCTCTGTGTGTCTGTGTGTGTGTTTCTGTGCCTCTGTGTCTCTGACACAGAAACACACACACAGCAACAGAGACACAAAGACACAGAGACACACACACAGAGACACACACAGATACACAGAGACACACATACAGACACAGAGACACACACAGAGACACAGATACACACACATAGACACAGCGACACACACAGACACAGAGACACACACAGAGACACACACACAGAGACACACAGACATACAGACAGAGACACACACACAGACACACAGACACACACAGAGACACATACACACGGACACAGAGACACACACACAGACACAGAGATACATACACATACACACAGAGACACCTACAGAGACACACACACAGACACACACACAGACACAGAAACACATACAGAGACACACACAGAGACACACACAGACACACACAGAGACAAAGAGACACACACAGACACACACAGAGACAAAGAGACACACACAGAGACACACACACAGACACACAGACACACACACCACGACACACACACAGACACAGAGACACCCACACACAGACACAGAGATACACAAACACAGACACACACAGCAACAGAGACACAAAGACACAGAGACACACACACAGACACACACAAATACACAGAGACACAACACAGAGACACACACACATAGACACAGAGACACACATACAGACACAGAGACACACACAGAGACACAGACACACACATAGACACAGAGACACACACAGACACACACAGACACACAGAGACACACACAGACACACACACAGACACAGAGACACCCACACACAGACACAGAGATACACAAACACAGACACACACAGCAACAGAGACACAAATACACACAGACACACACACAGACACACACAAAGACACAGAGACACAACACAGAGACACACACATAGACACAGAGACACACATACATACACAGAGAGACACAAACAGAGACACAGACACACACATAGACACAGAGACACACACACAGACACAGAGACACACACAGAGACACACACAGACACACACACAGACACAGAGACACACACACAGACACACACAGAGTGACACATATACACACACATACACAGAAACAGAGACACACACACAGACACAGAGACACATACAGAGACACACACACACACAGACACACATACACATACAGAGACATAGTGTGACAGCTACATAACACCGACGATAAACCACCTACAAGTTGGGGTTAGTGCAGGCGACGTTAACCCTCGAGGGGTTTGCCTAACCCGTGCACATACATTGTCACTTTTGGCATCTAAACCGGGGAATTCCGGACTACGCTCGGGTTATGACCACTAACCCGCCCTCATACATTTGGCCCCTGGAGTTGGAATTGGCATTGATGCTGCACATATTAAGCATTTGTTGCCAATTAGAAGGGGACATTGAGGCAATTTAATAGAACCTGTTAGTGCTGAAAGCTATGGTGTCAGAGTTTTGGCGTGCTTACCAAAACTAATTTGACGTGTTTGCACTTCAAATATCTCCAAAGTAAGCCATTTAAAATCAAAAGTTATTTCCAACTAAAGTATGGTTGATAATAATAATAACAATCAATTTTATATATTTATCTCAGAAAATTGACAGAAACTCAAAGCCATCGGGCAATTTAAAGAAAACATTTAAAATCTACCTTAATAATAAAAGTTCCCAGTTATATTTGAGCTTAAACACCGACAAGAAAAGAGTACGCTTTCACACTTACTGGTTCATTAAGTCCCATTTTTGGTTTCGCTTAAAAACATAATGGATGACAATATTTCACCGCTGAAAAAAAAATGGAAAAAAAGTCCCATTTTGGTGAAACATTGACAAATGATGCCGCCGTTATGGTAATCAGTCAGGCTAATCATTGACAATATTCAAATAAGAGACTGGGGAACCAAGTGTATTCTGGGGGAAAGTGCAAAGTAATCAAGCATTCATTATGACGTTGATTCATCGGTGCCTTGCTACAATCAATAAAACAAAACACTGACAGATAAGCAAACCTAGAGACAACTTCTGGGTAAGGATACAAGCACCAGATGGCGCCACACTGTATCTTACAGTTTAAAAAAAAATTGTTTTGTTTGTTCTTGTTTTATGTTCTAGCAACATCTAAGGTCATATCAGGATGGGTACCAACTTGTGACAGTGCGCACTCATGGGAACTTTATAGGCCGCCGGCACCATGACCTACCTGATTTCTCACTCAGTCACATTATCTTGACACTGAGCTAACCAGTCCTTGCCCTATCCTATTAATGCCAAGCACCAGGTTAGGAAGCGAGAAGTATCAATTTTAAAGTCATTGGTTTGACTCGACCGGGAACCGAACTCCAGACCTTCCGAACGTGATTCCCGCGCTCTATCGATTAGGCCACCGCGCCCGGTTTATCTTACAGGAGAGTGCCTTCCAATAGGTTGTGGTAAAGCTGCATAGTCCGATGAAGCGTCAACATTTCAAAACCAAAACAATTACCTAGATTTTATTCTACATATCTAACTTAGACACATATGCACTTATTCAACATTTGTTTCTGTATAGAAAGGAATACTGAGTCAATTAAATAGAACCTGTTCCTGCAGAAGCCTATGTTGTCTGAGTTTTGGCATACTTGCCGAAACTAATTTGAGATGTTTGCACTTCAAATATCTCAAAATTTAGTCATTTAAAATAGAAGTTACTTCAAACTAAAGTAAAGCAGATTATAATGATCAATCTAATATATTTATCTCTGAAACATAATAAAAAACTCAAAACCATCGAACTATGCAACTTTAATAGATTGTATGGTGCTGGAAAGTGTAGCAGTAAATAACAGTTTACCAAATATATACAATAGGATAAGTATCCAGCTCTCCAAAAAGATTGACATATTGAATGGTGCTGCAAGGGGTATAGGTATCCAGTTCTCGAATGTGGACAGATTGAATGGTGCTGCGTGGGGTATCAGTAATAGTAAATAACAGTTTACCCAATATACACAACAGTATAGGTATCCAGTTCTCGAATGTGGTCAGATTGAATGGTGCTGCATGGGGTATCAGTAATAGTAAATAACAGTTTACCCAATATACACAACAGTATAGGTATCCAGCTATCGAATGTGTACAGATTGAATGGTTCCGCGTGGGGTATCAGTAATAGTAAATAACAGTTTACCCAATATACACAACAGTATAGGTATCCAGTTCTCGAATGTGGACAGATTGAATGGTGCTGCATGGGGTATCAGTAATAGTAAATAACAGTTTACCCAATATACACAACAGTATAGGTATCCAGTTCTCGAATGTGTACAGATTGAATGGTGCTGCATGGAGTATCAGTAATAGTAAATAACAGTTTACCCAATATACACAACAGTATAGGTATCCAGTTCTCGAATGTGTACAGATTGAATGGTGCTGCGTGGGGTATCAGTAATAGTAAATAACAGTTTACCCAATATACACAACAGTATAGGTATCCAGTTCTCGAATGTGTACAGATTGAATGGTGCTGCGTGGGGTATCAGTAATCGTAAATAACAGTTTACCCAATATACACAACAGTATAGGTGTCCAGTTATCGAATGTGTACAGATTGAATGGTTCCGTGTGGGGTATCAGTAATAGTAAATAACAGTTTACCCAATATACACAACAGTATAGGTATCCAGTTCTCGAATGTGGACAGATTGAATGGTGCTGCGTGGGGTATCAGTAATAGTAAATAACAGTTTACCCAATATACACAACAGTATCGGTATCCAGTTCTCGAATGTGGACAGATTGAATGGTTCCGCGTGGAGTACCAGAACATAATATACCCAATATAAACTCGACACAAAATAGTACATAGTTATATACCCAATATGTATAACAGTGTCCGCTATGCGGGTAATGCAGTACCTCGGATACCTTAGGTGCTAAAATACCTCAGGGAGTTTGATGCCCCTGCCTTGGAAAGTTGTAAACCCACTGCCGTGTGGTATAGTTTCTTGATAGAACCAAAGGCTAAGGGAGCAAACCCTAACAGAAAACCATGTTATCGTGGCAGCATTAAGGGCGGTGATGAATGGAACTCCCAACATCTCCTGACCAGCCACTGCAGGGACAAATAGTTTACGCCTGTCTTGACATGTTCTTGCCGGTGTGAGACCTCTATTTGCTCCCCGAGAGAGTGCCGCTAGTATCTTGCAAAAGACAGCAGCACTTCCAACACTTTGCAAGTAGCTTTTAGGAAACCTACAACTGCACGAAACGGTGGTTAAGTAATGAAAGCAGTCTTTGTTGCATGGTGACTGACAGCATGATGATGATAATTATGAAGAGTTCAGGCGCAAAATCATGTAAACACTGATCCAAAACTGGAGATAAACATTGGAATCAAACCCTCAAAAACTTTTTTCATTTTTTTATTCCTTCTCTTTTGTTCATTGCTCCATAACCATGTGATCATAGGAAACGTGGAATCAGAGGGAATTAAAATTATTTTTAGGTACAAATCTACATTTTTGGATTGGCGTTTATGTGGTTTTGCGTCTGAACTCTTCATATATAGTAGGTATCCAGCTCTTCAATAACATGTGCCTTTAACAGATTGAACAGGGTAGTAGTGTATAATAGTACAGCCAATATGCACAATAGTATACATTCTCCAATAACATCTGCCTTTAACAGATTGAATGGGGTAGTAGTATTTACTAGTACACCCAATATGCACAATACTATAGTAGGTATCCAGCTCTTCAATAACATGTGCATTTAACAGATTGAACGGGGAGTAGTATATAATTGTACACCCAATATGTACAATAGTATAGTAGGTATCCAGCTCTCCAATAACATGTGCCTTTAACAGATTGAACGGGGTAGTAGTATATAATTGTATACCCAATATGTACAATAGTATAGTAGGTATCCAGCTCTCCAATAACATGTGCCTTTAACAGATTGAATGGGGTCGTAGTATATAATTGTACACCCAATATGTACAATAGTATAGTAGGTATCCAGCTCTCCAATCGGATTTGCAGTACCATGGAATATCAGTATATAGTATAACCTCGTTAAACCAAACCTGAAGGGACCATAGAAATTTGTTTGGATTAACCGATCATTGGTTTAACCGAGCTTTGGCTTTGAATTTGACTTTGAATAAGCATGTATTGCACATGTAATATACAATGTATGTGGACGCTTTGATTATTGTTTATTTTATGTATATACAGTATGACCCCGTTAAACCTAGCTTGGTTAAACCAAACGATCGGTTCATCCAAACTTTTGTTTCGGCAGCCGAGCAAAATACTACCATTTATCATATAAAGAAGTGTGTGGGGTCTCAGATGACCTTATAACTACATGAAAGTTTGGTTTAACCATACCGGAGTGGCCTGGGGTCCGACAATTTTGTTTGGATTAACCGATAATTTAGATTAACCGACTTTGGTTTAACCAACTTTTTTTATATGATAAATGGTAGTATTTTGCCGGGCCGCCGAAAAAAGTTTGGATTAAACGATCGTTTGGTTTAACCGAGCTTGGTTTAACGGGGTTGTACTGTATAATAGTATATCCAATATATGTATAATCGCATAGTTTGTTTGTTGGTTTACGTCCTAGCCACATCACAAACTGCCCCCATACAAACTGGATATATGCTTGGAGTTATGCCAAACTGAATTACACCAACGGAACTGATGCTTGGATTTATCCCATACTGGATTACATCACCGGAACCGATTGTACCAACAGACTCTCATTTCAGGTGTTTCCCCAACCTGCTAGCGACATCTAAGCTCATATCAGGAGGGGTACCGACTTGTGGCAGTGCGTACTCATGGTGACTTTATAGTGTTGCCCCACTGGGAGACCAGGCCGCCAGCACCATGACCCGATTTCCCACTCAGTCACATTATCCGGATACTTTTCTAACCAGTCCTTGTCCTATCCTAGTAATTAAAGGATCCGTAGCTACTAACTGGCATAGTGAAAGAAATATTTCGTGGCAGCAGAAAATACAGGCCCCCAATTTCTGTCCTCCTTTCACAAAAAAAAACTAATAGCAGGGGGACATAGCTCAGGCGGGAGCGTGTCCACCTGTGAAGGTGTGGGTCATCCTAACGATCCTGCTCAGTGGCCCCATTTGGAGTTTGGGCTATTTTCCATTCCTACCAGTGATCCACAACTGGTTCATCAAAGGCTGTGGTACGTGCTTCCTGTCTGTGGGAAAGTACATATAAAAGACCCATTGCTGCTTATCGGAAAAAGTAGCCTATGTGCCAGCAGCAGGTTTCCTGTAAAGAAATATGTCAGAATGACCATATGTTTGACTTCCAATAGCTGATGATAACAATTTTAACAAATTGATGTGCTCTAGAGGCATCATTAAATAAAACAAGCTTTTTTACTTTTTTTTTACAAAAAAGATACCCAAATGTTGGCCTTTAAAGAGAGAGAACAATCAATGACAATACCCACAATCCACCAGCAGAAAATTCTGTTCCCTGAAGATTGGTTGCTCCCCCCCCCCCCCATCCTCCTCACACACACACACACAGAATATTGTCTGATCCCCCTTGTAGTGCGAGACGTCCTCAGCAGCACAGTTTCAACTCTCCGTCACCCACTGCTTTCAGTTAATCTCACCCGGCCTGTCAAACTGCAGATTATGACAAACTAGGAGTGGATGAAGTGACTAAATTGGCGCTCGTCATGCGCCTAGCTGGATATTACTAGCGGCATTTCCTTATGACGTAACACGACGCAATTGAGTTGCCGGGAAAGTGGGCGAGAGTGGGTTGTTATTGATGGTGGTGTGGGGTAGAGGGGGAGAGGGGAGGGATGGGGGAGAGGGGTAGGTGGAGAAGGAATGGACACGAGGAGTAGGAGAGATGGGGGGGGGGGGGGAACTGAGGGGGGTGGAGACGATGAAAACGGGATAGGAGAAGACGCTGGGAAGAAGAAGAAGAAGAAGAAGAAGAAGGGTGGTGGAGGATAGAGAAGGAGGGTACATGGGGATGAGGAAGGAAGGAAGGAGGGGAGAAAGAGGATGATAAGGAGGAGGGGAGGAGGGGGAGGAGGAGAGGGAGGGAGAGGGAGGTGAGGTGGGGGAGGAGGAGGAGGAGGAGGAGGAGGAGGAGGAGGAGGAAGGAAAGGAAGAAGAGGAGGAGATGGGAGGAGGAGGTAAGGGAGAAGAGGGAGGAGGAGGAGTGGGAGGAGAGGGAGGAGAGGGAGGAGATGGAGGGGAGGGAGGAGGAGAGGGAGGAGAGGGGAAAGAGAGAGGTGCAGTGGTGGAGGAGGGAGGGGGAGGGAGGAGGAGGATGAGAGGGAGGAAGAGAAGGGGGGAAGAGGCGGAGGTGGAAGGAGGAGCTGAGGGAGGAGAAAGAGAGGGAGGAGGGGGAGAAGGGGGAGAAGGGGGAATAGAAATAGAGAAGGAGATCAGGGAGTGGAGGTGGTGGTGGGGGGGGGGGGGAAGAGGAGGAGGAGTGGGGAATGAGGAGGGGGAGGAGGGGAAGGAGGGGGGAGGAGGAGGACGAAGAGCGGGAGTAGGAGGAGGAGATGAGAGAAGATGAGGGAGGAACAAGTGAGGGGGAGGGGGAGAAGGGGGAATAGAAATAGAGAAGGAGATCAGCGAGTGGAGGTGGTGGTGGGGGGGAAGAGGAGGAGGAGTGGGGAAGGAGGAAGGGGAGGAGGGGAAGGAGGGGGAGAGGAGGAGGACGAAGAGCGGGAGTAGGAGGAGATGAGAGAAGATGAGGGAGGAACAAGTGAGGGGGGAGGGGGAGAAGGGGGAATAGAAATAGAGAAGGAGATCAGCGAGTGGAGGTGGTGGTGGGGGAAGAGGAGGAGGAGTGGGGAATGAGGAGGGGAGGAGGGGAAGGAGGGGGAGGAGGAGGACGAAGAGGGGGAGTAGGAGGAGGAGATGAGAGAAGATGAGGGAGGAGGAAGTGAGGGAGGAGAAGGAGCGGGAGGAGGGGGAAATGGGGATTGGAAAAAGAAGAAGGGGGTGAGGGAGTGGGGGTGGAGATGAAGGTGGTGGTGGTGGTGATGGTTCTGGAGGAGGAGGAGGAGGAGGAGGAGAAGGAGGAGGAGGAAAAGAAGAAGGATGAGCTGATGGCCAAGAGCATTGTCAATAGTTTGATGGCAATATAAATGCAAATTAAGATCTGGAGAAACAACAGGGAAAGAGGTCATTGATGGCTATAACAAGATACCACCCGCCACTCCTCCCCTCAGCAGGTACAAGAAAGCAATGAGAATTCTAATGACAGCCAACTTATTGACTGTCATCAATACTTGAAGTATTTGTTTCATTCAAACCTCCTCTTGTCTTGTTTAATTGTGCTCTCCGTGTCTGTCTGAACAAATACACGTTATACTAATTAATTAATGTAATCTTAACCTAAATTAGCTTCAATGCTGATTCTAGCCTTCAGGATTAAAGGTAAAGATAAGGCATGGTTGTCTGTCATAATTATACTCTAAATTTCTGTTGTACTAATTAATACAAACAAAAATTACTTTAAAATTGATACTTGTCACTTCCTAGCCAGGCGCTCAGCATTATTAAGATAAGGCAAGGAGCAGTGGAATGAGGAAAACCAATCATCCACGATTTAAATTTCCCCTGCTTAATCAACTAATATACCCCCCCCCAACAGAAATCTTACCCAAAAATAACTTTAATGCTGGAATATTTAAGTGAAATTCGAGTCTTCAGGAATAAAGATTAAGATAATAATACATGAGAGTCTGTCATGGCAGCTATTCAATACTTAATATAATCAAAAACAATGAGGGGGCCCTGCAGTGTAGAGGCTGGTTAATGTAGTGCCTAATGCAGGTCTGACTGATGGTGTGTAAAATACCTCTTTGCTGCTACTGAGCTCTAAGCCAAGTAAAGTTAAAAATAACTGCGGGGCAGATGTGAATAGGTTTTTGGAGTTTTACATCATGGCAACATCTCAGGTCATACCAGGACGGGGGCCGACTTGTGACAGTGCACACTCATGGCGACTTTATAATTATAGTGCTGCTCCATTAGGAGGTCAGACCGCGAGCACCGTGACCTGATATCTCACTCAGTCACATTATCCTGGTACTGAGCCAACCAGTCTTTGCCCTATACTAATAATGCTGAGCGCCTGGCTAGGAAACGACAGGTACCAATTTTTAAGTCATTGGTTTGACTCATCCAGGGTTCTAACCCATGGATTCGGATCCAACGATCTACCAAAACGGGAGATGGATGCTCAACTCATTCGGCCATCCCGTCCGGTGGAGATGTGACTGTTCTGCAGAGTTAAATATAAATTTACAGTTTCTTATTTTCATTGTCTCATTTCGATTTCGTAAATTATTTTGTGGTGTTATTAATATGAATTTGAGATTTCATATTTTTTGCTGTGGAATTTGGTATATAATAAATATAGCAACCAACTTAGAAGGGACATACTTGATCAACATTTGCTGAATGTGTAAGATGCCGCTCAAACCTACAAACATGCATATTACTGAGTAAAGCCAACTTCAAACCAAAGTGACACAATAGACAATCTGGTATATATTCTATATAATCTCTTATATATATACACTGGCGGAGTAGTGTATAATTAGTATATCGATCCCCCCAGGCGGGAGGCTAATGACCAACATGTGTATATATACATAAACAATACCCATACTCATAGAGCTGGAAAATGATTTCACCAGAATCCAACAACCGGAAACAGCATAGTGGGCCGCCATTTGCAATTGAAAAGAACAGCTCTGATTGGCTCTTTTCAAATGCAAATGGCGGCCCCTATGGAGGCAGCCATTTTCGAGGCATTAGACAGCTCAAGCGGGGGTTGGTCCTAAGCAGTCCTTATTCATATTATTGTTATTATTATTTATGTCGGCGATAGTTATTATTGGCCAATCGCCATTGACCGCACCAGTCAGTGCGGACCTTTGCACCGCCAATGGCGTTCGATAGTACTACCAGCCACTCTGCATATTCAGTTGCCGACGAAATTTGGACTTGAACGGACGACCAAACACATAGCAGCTGCTGGTTCAGTCATCCTTTTGCACGAGGAGTATCTTCATGCCCTACTAAAAAAAGTTTGTTTTATTTAACGACGCCTCTAGAGTACATTGATTTTTATCATCGGCTATTGGACGTCAAACATATGGTCATTCTTACATATTTCTTTGGAGGAAACCCCTTGCTGCCACATAGGGTACTCGTTCCACTAAGCAGCAAGGGGTCTGTTAATATGCACTTTCCCACAGACAGGACATCACATACCACAGCCTTTGATCAACCAGTTGTGGACCACTGGTTGGAATGGAAAATAGCCAAAACTGCAAATGTGTCCACTGAGCAGGATCGATCAGATGATCCAAACCTTCACAGGTGTACACTCTACCGGTTGAGCTACGTTCCGCTGCCCCATACATTACTGTACCATTTCCGGTGAGAGTCTACAGCAGGACTACACACCAAATTCGGGGGGCGCAACTCGTAGAACGACTGCAGCAAGAATGGCTTCAGCAAAGGCAAAGGACGAGGCGGCGGAAATCGCTTCTGCAATGGCGGCGCTATATCGATCGTGGAGAGGGAGAAGGTTAGCCCTATATTGCTACATTAGTTAGCTATATATTGCTATATTAGTTAGCTATATTTTGCTACATTCGTTGATTAAGCAGGTGAAATTTCAACTATGGACAATCGTTCTTCCTCATTCCACTGCTCCTAGCACTATCCTAGCAATGCTAAACGCCAGGCTATGTAGCGACAAGTATCAATTTTTAAGTCATTGGCTTGACTCGGACAGGTTTTGAATATCCAGGGGTTTGAATCCCATGCCCTACAAAAACAGGATGTGGACGCTCAACTCATTTGGCCATCCCGTCTGGTAGTAATTAAATTAAATCCGATCTGGCACAAATCTGATTTAATTGTCATCATTGCATCCCTGCTTACGTCACGTGATGAGCGTACTGCGCAGCTATTGGTTGAATGCATCGCATGCCGTCAGCATGTAAAGGCCCTGTCACACTACGACGTAACGACATCAGCATAGGCACAACGTGAAAATAATTATATTACCTCAAAGTTCTCGTCGTAGTATGCAAATTGCGGCACAAGTTGGACGTCGATGCAGCATAGTTGACGTGGGTGTGACGTCACCATGACATCGGTCTAGCGTATTGTGTAAGAGTCGGACTGGCGACACTCCAGTGCATGCGACGTCGGGCTAGCATGACTTTGATGGTGCCTTAGCGTCGGCCTGGCGTGATCACGCCCATGCCAACGTTGCCACATCCGACTCGACCGTTATATCTCGACGTCAATCGACGTCGGTCGACCGAGAGCCTAACGTCGCCCCAACGTCATGCCAACGTCGTCAGTGTGATCACAGCGCGTGGCTGACGCGCTCGACGTAACGGGAACGTGGGCCGATGTCAGTCAAAGCACCCAACCCACCCGCGCCTTGTGTATATACGTTCACACCATGTTCAGAATACGTTCGAATGACATCACCGATGTTACGTGCACACTAAAGGGTCATCAACGATGTCAACGACGTCAACTACGTCAGGACACATTAGCGAAATGTTGGAGCGATGTTCGCAACGTGCCACAGACTCATTCGGCCGACGTTAGAGCAACGTTGACTTAACGCTGGCCGCGCGTTCCTCCCCGACTGTGGGTAGCTCTGGCATAACGGAAGGTAGATCTAACGTCAACGATGCAGCTGTAACGGTCACCTAACGTCGGCCTAACATCAGCGTAATGTCATCCCGACGTAACGGCTTCATGTCGAGCTACGTCAAAAGTTTTGGACATGTTGAAAACCTTGACGCGCGCCGATGTAACACGACGTAACATGACATAGCTCAAAGTCAGTCTAACGTCATTCTAACGTCATCATAACATAACCCAACATACCTCAACGTAATGATGAAAAGTCACCTACACCAGGCTTACGTTGGCTCTTACGTCGTAGTGTGACAGCCCTTTTACTAACTGACCGATCAGCAGCAAGAATGCAATGACCCAATTGCTATCGCCGTTGAAGGCCTATTCCATTATGGTTGTTAGTTGGGGTTTGACGTCCTGGAAAGAACTAAGGTATCAGGATACCATCTAAACATCTAACATATGACAGTGTGCATTCATGGCGACTTTTCTTCTTCTTTAAATGATGATTTCTTTACCCTGTCCATAACATATAAGTCCATGTTAGAACTTGTTTTCAATCCTGAAAGCTTTAGTCATTAGTTTGTGGTTTATTGTCTTGAATGATTAACAATAACAATGGCTCCTGACTGGTTCTTTTGCATATAGACTTCATAGTGCGGCCTCACTGGGAGACCTGGACGCTGGCACCATGACCCGATGTCCAACTAAGTCACATACTGTCCTAACAAGTCCTTGCCTGATCCTAGTATGGCCGAGCGCCAGGCTAGCTAGTGACAAGTGTACATTTTGTAAGTCATTGGTTTCAATCCATGACCTCCCTTCTTACTGATTCGGCGGGGAGCGGGACGTAGCTCAGGCAGTAAAGTGTCCACCTGTGAAGGTTTGGGGTCATCTGATCGATCCTGCTCAGTGGACACATTTGCTGTTTGGGCTATTTTCCATTCCTACCAATGGTCCACAACTGGTTCATCAAAGGCTGTGGTATGTGCTGTCCTGTCTGTGGGAAAGCGCATATAAAAGACCTCTTGCTGCTTATCGGAAAGAGTAGCCTATGTGGTAGCAGCAGGTTTGCTCCAAAGAAATATGTCAGAATGACCATATGTTTGACGTCCAATAGCCGATGACGTTAAATAAAAGAAACTTCTTTTTTTCCCTTACCGATTCGGACACCACATCCGGTCAAGTTGGATATGAGGATCAAACCTAAATAAGTGCTTTGGTTCGAAATATTTTATTCTTTCATCGAACTATACAGCTTTAACTAACAAGACGCACACTCAGCTGCCTACCTCAGGTAGACTATGCCTTGTTGGGGCTTGTTGGGGGTTTATGTCCTGGCAACATATCAGGATGAGTACCGACTTGTGATAGTGCACACTCATGGTGACTTCCCCACTGAGAGACCAGGCTGTCAGCACCATGGCCCAATTTCCCCCTAAGTGACTTTATCCTGATACCAATCTAACCAGTCCTTTCTCTATTCTAGTAATGCTGAGCGCCAGGCTAGGTAGTGACAAATATTAATTAAGTCATTAGTTTGACTCAGCTCCGATTCAAAACTCCCGACCTTCCACACACAGAGCCTGCGCTCTTACGAAATTGGCCACCGTGTTTGGTCCATTGTAGAGGAATATATTGGTTAATAATACTCTCTCCACACTAATAAATGGATTGCTTGACCCTGCAAACATATGGTTATAATTTTAAATCAAGGTTGTATCATGCATGTAAACAGAGATATTAACATAAACAGGATATCTGGTAATGGCAGATGGTGGCCATCTTGAAATTCCAAGATGGATGTTATATCAGTCACTCTAATTTCACACTCAATGGCTGGCTTGACCCTGAAAACACATAGTTATAACTTTAAATCAAGGTTATATCATGAATAGAAGCTGAGATATTAACATAAACACAATATCTGGTAATGGTGGATGGTGGCCATCTTGAATTCCAAGATGGCTGATTACTAAGGTGCAAAACACCCCATATTTTCTATCTCTGAATATTTCCCACTTATTTTCTCTTGAAAAATCAACATTTAGAAGTAATAAAAAGTCATAATTTAAGAAGGCAGAGGCGGAATGGGTTAAATAGGTCTTTATTGAACATAGAACATTGGTATCATTCACAGGTCATTTCAGGTCAATTGGTCATTTCAGGATCTCTCCCCGCCAGAGTCATTTCTTGCAGTGTCCTTTTTGTTGATGGGCCGGGCTCGAACTCTCAAACCTACCCCTTGTACCTTATTTTTAGGTGTGGGTGGGTGGGTGAAGAAAGTGTGGAGGCAGTCCGTGTAGATCGGGAACAGTGGTGGAAATGCAACTGTGGAGGGGAGTTTGAGTTTGAATCTTGGTCATGTGACCGCATTTTGGCGGGAAGGGTGCAGCCGGGTCTCCAGGGCTAGTGTGTTGGTTCAGGTTTTTTCCACAAGGTGGCTCCACCATAGCGTGCGTGGCGGCAGCTTTAGGTCGCGAGTTGGTGGTAGGTGGCGCCAATGGTGCTCAAGTTAGCCGGACAGTGAGGTACCCACGCCTCTGACCATACACTACCCATGTTACGAATAACTTGCACAATCCTGAAAGTATTGATTTTTTTTAAATAATAAAAATGATCAATTTCAAGGAGGTTACCCCTCTTTAAAGTCAAATTGTGAAGTAATCCGACACCTGATTTTTGTAAGATGTGCATTTTTTAATTCAGCATAAAATCATGTGCACTCTGCGGGTAAAATAAATGTCTACTAGTTCTGAGACTATAAAGGGACTGTAGTCTATATGGCTTCATGAACCTCACAACGCTGCAGCCCTTTCAGGCATTTAGAAGCAAAGCACAAGCAGGGCCGAACACAGGCTTACCAGCATTCGTGGAAACTCAAGGCTGGGCTGCAATATACATCGCCGAGGGCACTCTCGAGCCGTTTGTTTAATGTTATTTTACGTCCTAGCAACATCTAAGGTCATATCAGGACGGGTACCGACTTGTTACAGTGCACACTCATGGCGACTTTATAATGCTGCTCGAGTGGGAGACCAGGCCACCAGCACCATGACTGGATATCCCACACAGCCATATTATCCTGATACTGTGCTAACCAGTCCTAGTCCTATTAATTTTGAGTGCTAGGCTAGGTAGCGACAAGTATCAAGTTTGTAAGTCGTTGGTTTGACTCTGCAGGGATTCCACCTCCCGACCTTCCGCACGGGAAGCCTGCGCTCTACCGATTCAGCCACCACATCCACTCGAACCCAATTCAGGGCCATGTTGTTACCTCTGTGGGTGTAATGCTATTTCGTGTCATAAAAACCTAGTGTTATGCTGGTAATATTTAGGATGGAGCCGATATTTGCCTCGTTTGCATTTATATTGTCACTTGCATGTATTTTGCTATGTTTTACTGCTATGACCTCTCAGGCAAGGTACCGGGATATGATTCTAATCATAGTTTGTCATTAGCTATGCCACCGCAAAGGATCTATCCTCATTACAACGATACATCACATTTGGAATTTGGTTGGGAATGTAATCAGGAGTGCATGAACTACAGTGACTGGTGCTGTACATTATACAGCAGGAGCCACTGCCTTAATTCTACAGGATCGGTGCTGTAACTAATACAGCACTGATCAAACTTAGATTATTTAGACTGTCAATTCCAAAAGTAAGACGGCCGGAAGACCAATGGTCCGGCGCTGACAAATGTCATATTCAAGTGAATAAATACTTTACCAGAAAAAAAAATAAAGACGCTATAGTGATTTCAAACTGATACTCGATCATTTTCTGAGGCTGAAGTTTTTTGTTTGTTCGTTGTTGTTTTATGTCCTAGCAACATCTAAGGTCATATCAGGACGTGTACCGACTTGTGACAATGCGCACTCATGGGGACTTTATAGTGCTGTCCCACTGGGAAACCAGGCCACCAGCATGACCTGATATCCCACTCAGTCACTTTACTTGACACTGAGCCAACCAGTCCTTGCCCTATCCTAATAATGCCAAGTGCCAGGCTAGGAAGTGACAAGTACCAATTTTTAAGTCATCGGTTTGACTCGACCAGGATTCGAGCCCACAAACTCATGGGGTTTGGTTCTCCCGATCTCCCAAAACAGGAGACGACGCTCTACTCATTCGGCCACCCCGTCTGGTCTCTGAGGCTGAAAGAAGAATTCCTTAATTTCTCCAGCGGTAGCTTCAGGATCAAAAAGGTTTAAAGTTGCACAGTCCGATGAAAGTATCAAATTACCAAAAGCAAAAAAACTGTTATCGAGATTTGAACCTACATATCCAAATGAGATACTGGTGGTCTGGTTAAGTATCTGTTGCTACGTAGAACATCTACATGTGTATGTGGCTCCTTGCCTGATAGATCAAGCTTGTTTTATTTAACGACACCTCTAGAGCTCATTGATTTTTCATATCATCAGATATTGTATGTCAAACATAATGGCCATTCTGATATATTTCTTTGGAGGAAACCCGCTGCCTCCATCATAGGCTACTCTTTCCGATAAGCAGCAAGGGGTCTTTTATATGAACCTTCCCACCGACAGTACAGCACATACCGCAGCCTTTGAGGAACCAGTTGTGGACCACTGGTTGGAATGGAAAATAGTCCAAACTGCAAATGGGTCCACTGAGCAGGATCGATCGGATGACCGACAGTGGACATGCTACCGCCTGAACAAACAACTATGTCTACAATACTGCCTGACCTGAACATGATATGCATATTCCTAAGTCTATCACTCCTGTTTACAGCAGTTTTAAAAGACCATCTATTATTCCTGATTACAGTCATCATGCTGTCAGTCCCGATGCGACAAGGACTGCTTTCATTACTTGACTGCCCGACAATTTTGTTTGGATTAACCGATACTTTGGATTAACCGACTTTGGCTTAACCAACTTTTTTATATGATAAATGGTAGTATTTTGTCAGGCCGCAGAAAAAAGTTTAGATTAACCGATCTTTTGGTTTAACCAAGCTTTGTTTAACGGGGTTGTACTGTATAACAGTTTTAAATGACAGTGAGTCTCATAGTCCATTGGCTCTCTTTAAAGAAATCGACATTGTCCATATTGGTTGGCAATGTGGGTAATTCAGGACCGAGTCGGAGCTGACCCACCCTATCCCTCCCGATTATTCCTACTCCTTCCCCCCTCCCCCCTTTTATTCATAGGCGGCCACGGATAACTCTAGGAGCTGCCGCTTGTACCCGGCGACCCACTCTGATGTCACTTCCACCGCCGCATCGCCACTTCTCCTCCAGACGCCGGACCAGCACGACCTCCTTCCCCCCCCCTTTTTCTCACCGCCCCACCCGACCCTACTTTAAGACCTCCAATGCTAAGGGTTGAGGCCCGGGTCATGCAGTGACTTAAGACCTATCTGTCCTATTGACTCGTTCCTATTGACCTTATTGACTCAGAGGTCCTATTTTCCTATTGATCCGCTCCTACTGACCTTATTGACTGAGAGTGCCTATTTGTCCTATTGATTCCTGCCTTTTGATCTTATTGATTGACCTACTTCCCCTATTGTACGACCCACTATTGTCCCAATTCACCTGATTGATTCTCTTATTGACCTATTGTTCCTATTGATTGTAAATCTGATTGATTGTTCACTCCTCCTCACCGCAATTGACCTATTACCTACCTCATCCTTACTCTTCCTCCCTTCAGTCTAATAAAATTCCATACTATAGCTCCGTCTCGTGTCCTGAATTATGAGGAAATTATTATTAAGACAACATTCAAAAGATTTGAATAAAATTGGACTAGTGCTGCCCAGCGGTGAAAACAAATGTTAACACACTTATCCGTTATGAGCAGGGTAAATAAATGTATTCCCCCCCCCCAAAAAAAGGCTATTGAGGTCAATTTTCTTTTGAGTGACAGATCCATTGAACAGTCTTCCAGACCAAGTGGTTAAAGCACCAATGGTAGAAGCATTTGAGAGAAGGCTGGATAGATATTGGCGAGAACACCCACAATTATATGACTTCAAAAAGGTTGTTTTATTTAACAACACCTCTAGAGCACATTTATTTGTATCATCGGCTATTGGACGTCAATTGACTTCAAAACACTCTCCACCTACATATGTGTGCAAATGAATAGTGGTGTTTTTCTTACCAAAATGAGCTGGCATTAGAAGCCCAATAGGGCCTAGATCAGCCAGAAGAGGATCTGTAAGTTAATCTGTAAGTTAATCTACATAGCCTCGTAATCTACTGGGCCACTTAAAAGAAAAGAAATCAACATTATGATTACAGCTGCTTGAAAGGGGCCAGTGTTCATGTCCCTGACTCTCTATCCCCGCCCTCTGCACCCCCACCCCCCAGCCCCCACCCCAACCCCAGTCCACTATCATGGTAAAACCTAGACAATCATCTGATGATAAGCTCTCCTAAAGGGGACCAGACAGGATGGCCGAATGAGTTGAGCGTCCGTCTCATGTTTTGGGAGATCGGGTGATCCAAACCCACGGGTGTGTGGGTTCAAACCCTGGTTGAGTCAAACCAATGACTTAAAAATTGATACTTGTAAATTCCTAGCCAGGCACTCGGCATTATTAGGATAGGGCAAGGACTGGTTGGCTCAGTGTCAGGATAATGTGACTGAGTGGGGTATCAGGTCATGGTGCTGGAAGCCTAGTCTCCCAGAGGGGCAGCACGATAAAGTCGCCATGAGTGTGCACTGTCACAAGTTAGTACCCGTCCTGATATGACCTTAGATGTTGCTTTGATATAACACAACAATAAACAAACCCTTAAAGGGTGACCTCTTGCCCTAATCGTAGCCAAGGTTAGTGCTCTTGCGGCCTGAATGGTCATCACAAGGTAATGCATTGGTGTAGCTGGTCTGAAGGCAATCACTCAGGTATTCTACTAAAGTGCCGTCCTAATATATGACCTTATACCCCTGTCACACTACGACGTAACGACCCAACGTGAGCCTAACGTGATGATTTTTCGTCATTACGTTGCCGTACGTTGGGTTACGTTATGATGACGTCATAATGACGTTAGAGTGACGTCGAGCTACGTCATGTTACGTCGTGTTACGTCGGCGCGCGTCGAGGTTTTGAACCTGTTCAAAACTTTCGACGTATCTCGACGTGAAGCCGTTACGTCGGGATGACGTGACAATGACGTTAGGTAGACGTTCCGCGATCGTTATAGCAGCGTAAATGACGTTAGAGTCACGTTATGTCACATCAGACCGACGGCCCGGGTGGGAGCAACGTGTGGGCAGCGTTTTGCACGTTACGGTCACGTTACGGTCACGTTACGGTCACGTTACGGTCACGTTATGGTCACATCACGGTCACATTACGGTCACGTTACGGTCACGTTACGGTCACGTTACGGTCACGTTACGGTCACGTTACGGTCACGTTACGGTCACGTTACGTTCACGTCACACCCGTTACGGCGACGTTACGCTCACGTTACACTAACGCCTGGTCACGTCGCCAATTACCCCTCCCCTCTAACGTTGTCACGTTACAGCTAACGTCACGACGTACACCGACGTTACTTTCACGTTACGCTCACGTCAACTACGCGGCATTCACGTCCACAATTTGCATATTACGCCGATAACTTCGACGTGATATCATTATTTTCACGTTGTGGTTACGCTGACGTAGTCACGTCGTAGTGTGACAGGGCCATAAGATGTTACCAGGACGTAAAACTCCAACAACCAACCGATCTACTAAAGTAGAGTCGACTGGTTAGCTCAGTATCAGAATAATGTGACAGAGTGTGAAATTGGGTCATGGTGCCAGTAGCCTGGTCTCCAAGTGGGGCAGCACTATAAGTTCACCATGAGTGCACGCTGTCACAAATTAGTACTTATCCTGATGTGACCTTAGATGTTGCCATGACATAAAACCCCAACAAACAAGCTAGACATCAGGTGCCAGGCCAGAACCGACTGGGTTGAGTGTGGGGACTTGGTGGGGGTGGGTGGAGGGCTCCATTCTCCCGCCCACCCCCATCACATACACCCATAATAGCAGCACAGTTTATGCATCAACCCACCACATTAGCCCATAATTTTATTATTTTGGGGTAAAGTATTTATTCATCTGAATATGACATTTGTCAGCACCTGCACACTGGTCTTCCAGCCATCTTACTATTGTAGTTGACAGTCTAAATAATCTAAGTTTGATCAGTGCTGTATTAGTTACAGCACCGATCCTGTAGAATTAAGGGAATGGCTCCTGCTGTATAATGTATGGCACCAGTCACTGTAGTTCATGCAAAATTGGGGAGCACCACCGAGTAGAAAGTGTATACTCGGGGCAACTCAAACAATCGTTGTGGGTTACATTTTTCTCTTATAAAACAAGGTAAGTTTATAGTTGACAATACATTTTGTTTGTCTTATATAGTGTTCAATGTGTTTAAACAGGTTGATAGTTGTGTAGGATGTTCGATGTGTTGATGGTTTGTTCATGATGGTTATGGGTGGTGCTGAACTTACTATAGCTAACACACTAATCTACTTCTTAATCTACTAATATGCCCTACCTAAGTACCCGCTGAACTACCTATTTACAATGTAATGTAAACGGCCGGTAGACCAGGGCCTCGGCGCTGAAAAAAATGGATGTTCTGATGAATAAACTGTTGTACCAAAGAAAAGGATAAATTGTGGCTCAATGACGGTTTCCATCTGATGAAGGTGAAGGTGAATTATTCAATAATTAAAACTGTGTCAGGTTTAGTAGGCGGACTAACCTAGAAACAGACACAGGCGTTGAAGGCTGCTTGTTCTATTGTAGAAGGTTGTGAAACCCACATTGACTGACTACTCTTAAAAGTTAAAGTAGCATTGTCTGATGAAAACATCAAATTTTCAAACCCAAACCGCTCGTCTAGATTGGTTGGTTGTTGGAGTTTCACGTCCTCGCAACATCTATGGTCATATAGGCTAACTTTAAGCCAAGGAGTACCCACCCTCTTTTAGTCAAGGCAATTTATGGAGATCATTTAAAGTTTTATAATCCGATAGTTTTGAGTTTCTTAAATTTCCTGAGATATATACATTCGGTTGATCAGAGCACACTTTTATTTTAAATTGCTAACTTATGAGATATTTGAAGGGCAACCATGCAAAATTAATTTTGGCTAGCATGCCAAAAATCTGAAACCAAACCTTCTGCAGTAACAGATTCTATTAAATTGCCTCAATATTCCCTTCTATGTGGCGACACGTGTTTGATAAGTACAGATGTAGAATCAAATCTAGATAATTGCTTTGGCTTTGAAAAATTGATGTTTTCATCGGACTATGCAGCTTTAAGCCAATGAGTATCTTATTGGGCGCAGTGGCCGAATCTGTAGAGTGCAGACCTCGCGTGTGGGAGATTGGTAGCTCAGTTCCTGGTGGAGTCAAACCAATGACTTATCAAATTAATACTTGTCGATTCCTAGCCAGGCACTCGGCATTAATAGGATAGGGCAAGGACTTTTTAGCTCAGTGTCAGGATAATGTGACTGAGTGGGATATTGTGCCATGGTGCCAGTGGCCTCATTTCCCAGTGGGGCAACTCTATTAAGTTGCCATGAGTTCGCACTGTCACAAATTGTCTTGATCTGACCTTACGTAAAATATTCCGATAATCAGCAGAGGGGGGAAATGGAAATCCTCTATTATTATTCTGTCTGGCCGGCCAAGAGTGTCAAATTAGAAATCATAGTGTCAAATTATATTGTGTATATATATATATATATGTATATAGTCCATCCTTGAGGGCAGGTAATTATAGACATAGAGATGATTGGCAGGTCATTCTGGGTGAGTGCATTCAGGGCCTGGCTCTCTGCTGAAGTAGGGGTCAATACATACAGGGGTCAAGGTTGGTGGTGGCCACAGGTAAACCAGCTCTGGTGGTGGGCAGACCACTGGTGGTCATGGTAACCAGAAATGCTGAGTCCCTATTGGAGGAACTGGGAATGCTGTGTCCCTATTGGTTGAAGTGAATGGCATGATCCTAATAAACCAGAGGGGCTTGGACTCTCTCTTACACTCTTACTTTTGCTTTACTTTCTCTCTTTCTCTCCATCTGTATTGTTTTTCACTTTAGCCTACCTACATAGACACAGACTCGAACACCCACTCTACACTTAGTTGTTACCAGGACATAAAACCCCAACAAACAATCCAAATATATCAGGTGCCAGAACAGACTTCCCTTCTGTGTGGTGACACATGTTTAATAAGTGCACCAGTATCTAACTTAGATATATGTAGAATCAAATTTAGATAATTGCTTTGGTTTAGAAAAATTGATGTTTTCCTCAGACTATGCAGATTTAAGCCAACGAGTACCTTACTGGGTGCAGTGGCCCATTCGATAGAGCGCGAACCTCCAGATGTAGAATCAAATCTAGATAATTGCTTTGGTTTAGACAAATTTATGTTTTCATCGGACTATGCAGCTTTAAGGCTCAGTCACACCTTACCGGATTGGGGTACCGGATAGAAAACGGACACTGTCCGGTGAAATACGTCAATGTACGGTTTATATATGGGACGCATCCGGTGTGTCCGTTCTCTGTCCGGTGGTGTCTGGTGTGTACCGTGGCAAGTTTTGAACATGCACACCACCGGACACCGCCGGACTGATGTGTATGGTTGGTGTCCGGTTTAAGTCCGTTTAGTCTGTTTTGTCTGGTTCATGTCCAGTACCCATCCGTTACGTCTCCGGTTTGCTTCCTGAATAGTCTGTTGACAGTGTTGGGGGAATTTGGTCCATCCATTTTTTTTGGCGCGTCCATGAACAGTCCGGTATGTGTCCAGTTGATGTTCGGTCCATCCGTTTGACATTGGGTTGTCGTTCAGTTATCGTCCGGTTATCGTCCGGTGGCTATTCGTTAATGTACGTTCCTTGTCCACTTAGCGTTCGTTTCATCTGGTGGCCTTTGCAACATTTCGACACATTTCAGTACATTTTGATACAGAACACCACCAGACTAGAAAATTCTTTGTCCGGTTGTGTCTGGTACTCAATCCGGTAAGGTGGGACAGGCACTTAAAGCCAATGAGTACCAATCCTCTTTTGCTCCCGGCAATCTATGGCGATAATTTAAACAAACCTTGCCAGGGCACACAGCCGGCTGCCAATGCCGCGAGTGTAATTACGGAGCCGTTCAGTCAAAGTCAACGAAGGCCATCAATGCACTTCATCAGCGGCGTCATTATACTTACGAAAATAAACACAAATGTCTAAGTAATTGATGTGAGTGCATGAATCATAGTGGTTCTATTAATAATACCCCACTCTATATTCCCTCGCCACATCTAAGCACAGGGCCGCGTTCAGGGTACGCCTCAGAGTCGACTCCGAGATGGCTCCGTGACACCTTTTGGGCCTATATGCATTCAAGGCGTGCCTCGAAGTAGCCTCGGAGAGGTCTCGCTTTTCAGACAGGAGGCAAAAGGTGCCACCAGATTCAGTGGTTTCAGCCAATCAGAGCTGTGCTTTTCAATTGCAAATGGCTGCACCCTGTGGAGGCCACAATTTTTGAGGCACCCAACAGCTAAAGTCGTTCAGACTAGCGCAACATCCCGAATATCTCCGAGGCATACCTTGAACGCAGTCCAGGTAATAGATGTGTAGTATTCTGCACTGACCTCTCAGACAAGGAGCCACATAGACAGGTGGGCGCCGATAGGGTGATGCCATCAGGGAGCCTAGGTGGTGTAATGGTTAGCACACTAGCCCGGAATGCAAGAGATGTGGGTTCGGTTCCTGCTCTAGGCACAATATTTCCCATTTTCATCACCCCCATAGCACTAGTTGCCGTGACCTGGATCCTGTACAAGCAGTGCATTGTTTGGTTTTAAACCTACCTTGTTTATGTACTATATAATTTATTATGTTGATATAAAGCCCCTTAATGTTTTTCTATAACGACCTTAAAGCTGCATGGTCCGATGGAAACTTCAAATTTTCAAAACCAATACAATTATCTAGGTTTGATTCTCACTACCTAACTTTGATACTGGTGCAGTTATTAAACAGTCATTGTCACATAGAAGGGAATACTGAGTCAATTTAATAGAACCTGTTTCTGCAGAAGCCTATGATGGTAGAGTTTTGGCAAGCTTGTCAAAATTAATTAATGATGTTTGCATTTCAAATATCTCAAAAGTTAGCCAATTAAAATAGAAGTTACTTCAAAGTAAAGTAAGGGAGCTTATAATGATCAACCTAATATGTTTATCTCAGAAAATGAGAGAAACTCAAAACCATCGGACTATGCAACTTTAACTTCCATGTTATTCACTGCAGAGCTGGCATTCTCTCCTCCCCGCCTCCTATACGCCATGAATCAATTGTTACTCTGCTCATTTTCAAAACCTTTTCGGTAAGGCATATATTCTCCTGCCAGATAATAAACTCAACCCAAACCAAGTCCAATCTTTTCCTTCTCATTTGCGAACAAACTATTTATATAGTCGTCCAGTGTGTGTAGCACGAGGGGGGGGGGGCTGCCCACCAATTACCCCGACAGCTTGGGGGAGGGGGCACCACCAATGCGCCAAGAAGGAATACATATATACAGTATATGTTCCCCTTGCATTTATACTCGTATAATTCGTTATACCTCACATATATGTAAGTGCATTGCCCGTGTATATGTAATTATTAGCATTAAAGGACTTATAGACGTAAACCATTTAATAGGCTTACAATTCCAGGGGGATGAGTTTAGTAGTCTGCACTGACCTCTCAGGCAAGGAGCCGCATAGACAGGTAGATGTGGGTAGGGTTGGTTGTTGAAGTTTTATGTCCTGGCAACATCTAAGGTCATATCAGGACAGATACCGACTTGTGACAGTGTGCATTCATGACAACTTTATAGTACTGCCTCACTGGGAGACCAGGCCCCTGGCACCATGACTCGATATCCCACCCAGTCACATTATCCTGCCACTGAGCCAAACAGCCCTCACCCTATCGTAATAATGCCGAGCGCCTGGCTAGGAAGCGACAACTATCAATATTTAAGTCATTGGTCTGACTCGATCAGGTAGCGATGGGCGCTGACACATTACCTCTTTAATAATATGCATATAATGCTTATATACCTTACATTATTTATACCTGCATCCCACGTTGAATGTGCAATCTTATAGAGCACCCAACTTTCCGACACCTGCTCCAGTATATGGCCCTCACAATAACTCTCCACCCGCTCGGTGAATTGTGAGTATTGGGGGTCCCAAAAAGTGCCCCCCCCCCCACCTTATGTGGTAACAATGTGATGAATCAATAATAACCCATAGCAGGCCTAATGTGGCTAGCTAGCTAGCTATGACAGAAGCGTCATATCTATGACAGCACACATCTGTAATGAACAACCGAGCACAACCAGAAACATCAAATCCATTGAAGCATACAAAAAACATATATACATAACACAAAATGACCTACCCCCAGGAACCAATGGGAGAACATAGCCATTATAGTTTTGGTATGTTGACATGTTACCCATCAAGAATGGTAATTGTGGACCTGGAAGCTCATGAGATAAATATTACTAACAAATCATTCAAGACAATAAAACACAAACTAACGACTAAAGCTGTTCAACATTGAAAACAAGTTCCATCATGAACTTAGATGTTATGGACAGGGTAAATAAACTGCCATTAAAAACAAAACAAGTGATACAATAAGGTTGACAGTGCGCCAAGTTGGTGAGCTCACTCTACAATCATCGGCCATTATACCACCCATCAGTTCCCTCCAACGCACCTGTATTACATCAGCGATTGAACCCGACGTGGTGGCCGAATCGGTACGAGCGCAGGATTCCCCATGTAGAAGGTCAGGAGACCGAATCGCAATCAAAACCAATGACTTACTAAATTTATCCTTGTCACTACCTAGCCTGGCCCTCAGCATTACTAGGACCGGGCAAGGACTGGTATGCTATAATGTGACTGAATGGGAAATCAGGTCATGGTGCCGGCAGCCAGGTCTCCCAGTGGGGCAGGACTATAAAAGTCACTATGAATGTGTACTGTCACAATGTAAAGTCTACTGCTCGAATCTGTGGTTGTGTAGGCAGGCTGTAGTGAAATCAATACAGGCAAAGAGAAAGGAAGAGTATAAAGTGTGAAAGAAGAGAGAGAGTCAAGCCCTCTGGTTTATTATTTATATGGTACATGGATTCAGTGTAGAGCATCGCCCCACCCTTCTACCAATAGCGATCCAGCATTCCCGGTCCCCATGGTTACCAGTGATCTGCCCACCACCACCAAGATGTGTGGCTCCCCTGGCAACCTCCCCTGTCAACCACCTGCCTTGAGCCTGAGTGTGGTGATCCTGACTAGCAGAGGGGGGGAGGGGGTAGTGCATAGGGCTTTGAGTGGCCCTTACACACAGTCCTGCCAGCACTATGTCTATTTACCTATCAATCAAGCACCACCAGCAACTACATAAACACATTTATGCATCTGGCCATGTATACCTGTTTCACAATAGAACATTTGCATTCCCCCACCAATGCTTTATTATCGGAATATTTTACAACAAGTTGATACCTGTCCTGATATGACCTTAGATGTTGCCATGATGTAAAACTCCAACAAATAAACATCGGCCATTTTCTACACAAAAAGCCGAACACCTACTTTCAGTATCGGGGTCCACATCCATAGTTAACATCCAAGAAAATCAACGACTACTGTAGTTGCGAAACAGAACCCCCAGAAAACAGTCATAGGTCATTTTTCTTTTTCTTTTCATCCACATTTGTAATGGGGAACTGTATGTAATCTTGTTTCAAGGATGCGGACAAGGGGGAGGGGGAGAGAGACTCCTGATAGTATTTCCGTGTTAAAGACTCATTCCAACTTATCAGAATAATGGATGCGATGGCTGAAAGGCTAAGATCACACTGCCTGGCTTCACTGTATATATTTGTTGTTGGTTTGTTGGGGTTTTACGTCCTAGCAACATATAAGGTCATATCAGGACAGGTACCAACTTGTGACAGTGTGAACTCATGGCAACTTTATAGTGCTGCCCCACTGAGAGACCAGGCTGCCTGCACCATGACAACATATATCACTCAGTCACATTATCATAATGCTGAGATAACCTTGCAGTCCTTGTCCTATCCTAGCAATGGCGAGCACCAGGCTAGGTAGCGACAAGTAACAATTTTGTAAGTCATTGGTTTTGATTCATCTGGGATTCGGTTTGCCGACCTTCCACATAGGAAGCTTGCACTCTTACCAATTCACCCACTGCGTCTGGTAGGTAATATCGAGAACGGCGCTTCGTGGCTTGGGACAAACACTTGTCGACTGACGATGAGTGTGTCGTTGTTGAGAGTTGGAACTGTTAGAGCTGTGGGGAGGGGAGGGAGAGGCAGGGATGAAAGTGGTCTCTGGCAAAAAAACGCGGAAAACAAGCCGAGATTATTACACCGGCGGTAAATTTTCATGAAAACGCCAAATCCCCCCCCCCCCCCCACAGGATTAGCACTGTCAGGGAATCATGGGAAAATGCCGGAAGTCAGGTTTTAACTATCTTTGTTGTGCCTATATTATCACCCATTCCTAACCCATTATTGGTTGTGTTTTTTTTATGTCCTAGCAACATTTGAGGTCATATAAGAACGGGTTTTCGAACTACCGAACTGTGAACACATGATATACATCACGATTCCTTGGCATTGTATTCAGCATTTAGGTCGTCGGGGTAGTTGGTAACGAGCAGATTGCCCAGTGTCTAATGGCGGGAGAAGACCATCGAATCGATTTGTCCCAAGGTTGCCTCGCGCGCCCTGTTGCTCCCTGGTAACCCCCCCCCCCCACCCCACCCCCCACACACGCACAGTCTGCCTCCCCCCCCCCCCCCCCCCACACACACACCACCAAGGCCCGGCTCCACGCACTGATTGCGCCACGGTTTCACGCTGACCAAACCACACTTGTGTTGACAACAGGACATCTAGGCACAATCTCCCAGTGGCAGCCTCACACAAGCCACCTCCACACACCCCCACCCACCCCCCACCCCGCCACCAGTCACCCACCTACAACCTTCACATCCCCACTCGCCATACACACACAGTTCTCTGTGGTGTTCTCTGTGGCGGAGTGGTTAGAATGTCTGACTTTTTTCTAGGTCGGACTCCTAATCTGAAGGTCAGTGGTTCGATTCCCTGTGCCCCCACCTCTGCCAATTTGGATTTCCACCACTGTGTATAACTTACAGTGTCATCAAAGGCCAGTTGCTCACATACCATGTCTATGTGGTGTGGGAGGTTAAAAATCCCTTGGGTCGGTAAAAGTGTAGGCTTGGGCTTTCTATCGACAAACGGTCTAATGGTGAAAACAAGCCTATTCAGGCTTATCCATGATAGGCAGTATAAATCTTCAACAACAACAAAAAGTGTTGTACCAACTTGGCTTCAATTCACACTATTAACGCCGTGGCCATGTTGAAACCAGACCGAGGCGCCGCTGTATGAAAAGTAATGTGAATACTTTTTCATCAACCAATACCTCTCAAAATCACTCAAATTTGAGGGTATTCATTTTTTAAACTACCAGATTCATCTTTGCATACCTGTTTTCTATCTATTGGCCAATTTTCACGAAGATT
The DNA here is from genome assembly GCA_030323885.1 of Branchipolynoe longqiensis. NCBI lineage: Eukaryota > Metazoa > Annelida > Polychaeta > Phyllodocida > Polynoidae > Branchipolynoe > Branchipolynoe longqiensis. The sequence goes on from CM059186.1 coordinate 97,556,119, forward strand.
GGGTGACCCTTGCATGGTGATTTTCCCATTCGTTAACTACAATGTGACTGTCAACTTCAAGTCTGCATAGTTATGGTGGTATCATGTAATGCAGTACTGTCAGCTTAGTTATTTGTGCAACACAGTTAAACAACTAGTCTTAGTAATTACAAATTAATAAAAGCTTTAAAAGGGTCAACATATATTTTTTAATATATATATATATTAAGAAAGTTATGCAATTTTGAATTTAAGAAAAGATTGGCAGTCAAGGTGAGCGACTTTGTTGACATTGCCTACTGAAATGCATGTGATCATCACTCAAACTTCATGAAAATTGACCAATAAATAGAAAAAAGGTATGCAAAAATGAATATGATAGTTTCAAAAGTGAATATTGTCAAATTTTACTCCTTTAATTTCTGTAGAAGTTTATACACATCGGCACACAGCAGTGTCTTATGGCAATTTCCAATACCCGATGCGTAATCAGCCTCGTTCTGATAACGAATTATGTCACGCGTGAATAGTGTGAATAGAACCCAGTACACATGCCAGGTCTCCCTAAATCCTCCACACTGTGACAGAACGCGGCTAGATAGTAACACGCTCCCAATATTGTGGGCGCCAGTGGATAACACTTTGCCAGCGCTTTCACTATAACATATTTATTTTGTTGGCTGGATAGTCCGATGAAAACATCAAATTTTTAAAACCTAACCGCTCATCTAGATTGGTTGGTTGTTGGAGTTTTACGTCCTGGCAACATCTAAGGTCATATCAGGACGGGTACCGACTTGTGACAGTCCACAGTTATGGCGACTTTATAGTGCTGTCCCACTGGGAAGTCAGGCCACCAGCATCATGACTCAATATCGCACGCAGTCACATTATTCTGACACTGAGCTAACCAGTCCTTGCCCTATGCTACGAGGGGACGAAGCGAAAAGTACCAATTTTGTAAGTCATTGTGTAAGGTCCTCAGCTGGCATCTGTGGTTTGTGTAGGCAGGCTATAATGAAATCAATTCGGGCAAGAAGAGAAAGGAATAGTATAAGAAAGAAAGTAGAGAGAGACAATGCCCTCAGGTTTATTATTATATAGTAGTACATGGATCTGGTATGGCATACCACCTGACCGTGTTCTCCAATAGGAATCAAGCATTTACAGTTCCACCAATGAATAGTAAGCATTCCTGGGTCACCATGGCTACCGTCATCTGCCCACCACCACCATGCCGTGTGGCTGCTTGGCCACCACCTGCCTGAGCTGTGTGTGTGGTGATCCGTGACTAACAGTTGGAGGGGGGGGGGGGGGGGGGGGAGGGGGTAGTGAGTAGAGCTCCTGAGGCCTCTTACACACTATCACTAGTGCCTCCTGCACACTATCTACCTAATAGTAATAATACACAATGACTATTGACCATAAGTAAAGGATCACCAGCAACTACATAAATACATTCATGCACCTGGCACTATATACCATTTACCTTAATAGACCATTTGCATTCCATTATAGACCATTTGCATTCCCCACCAATGCGTTTTATCGGAATATTTTACAATTGGATTGAGTCGACCGAAAATTGAACGCCCAATCTCCCACATGGGAGGCCTACCTTCTACAGATTCGTCCACCGAGCCGGTATTTACAATTTAAACCACATAATTTGTATATCGATGAGCATGTCCTGATCTCATTGTATCTTCTCCTCACATGTGTTTGTTTCCTTAAAGAGCCGTCTGGAGGTTATCTGTATATCAGCTCCAGGGCTCATGATTTTTGTATTACATATTCTTTGGTTTACAAATATTTCACAGTGGACAGGCTTGAATTATTCACAGTCTATCAGAACAGCACAACATCGGGACAAGTGGAGAACCATTGCATCCAACCCTCGACTAGAGGATGGAACTATTGATTGATTGATGATTGATTGATTCTTTGTTTATCAGGGGCAGTGGGAAGACAACTATAAATGATGACACTCTTCCTACAATTTCTATTTTCAACGGGTTAACTTATATTTGTAGACCGATGTATGGAAATAGTGAATAAAGGATGTCTAATGTATATTAAATAGCTAACAGGATGAACGTTCTATACCACGGGTCGTATGACCTACGTGCAAATTGTTAATGCAACGGCAGGCCATTCATATAACCCCCCCTCAGCCCCCCCCCCCCCCCACACACACACATTCCGCCAAAGCCAACCACACCCACTCACCCTCCACAACCACCACCAGAGGCCGTAATCGATTAACAGGACCCGGACGAGTCCGGCCACCCGAGTCGTCAGAATTTCAAATCGAACACCGCGAGTAGAATCAACGTGTTAAAAACGATCCGACCCAGTAACCCACCTCTTGGCTGAGGTTGGCTACGAGCGATGATGTCACATTTGCGCTGGTACCGTCCTGCAGGATAACAGCTACCAGTACCAGTCATACATGTTTTTTGTTTTTAATAACCTAGATTAATTTAATGGAAATATAACTAAACTATGCCATCATAGAATACTTTTAATCCTATTTTGCTGTAGTTCTATCGGTTATTTAAAAAAAAAAAAAAAAAGGTTTTGGATTAAGACACCATTTTTTCCACCCCGAGCGTGGAAAAGCGTATTTGATTATTCGACCCGAGTCTGTAGGATGTGCGCATGCGCCAAAAAGTGGCTCGGGTGACCCAAGTTGATTAATCGATTACGCCCCGAATGATCGAAGCACCAACACTCCCTAGCTAGATACTCTTCTGTAGATCCATTGTATGACCGGACGCAGTGGCCGAATCAGTAAAGCGCTGGCTTCCCGTGCGGAAGGTCAGGAGTTCGATCCCCGGTCGAGTCAAACCAATGACTTACAAAATTGGTACTTGTCGCCTCCTAGCCTGGCCCTCGGCATTAATATCATAAGCCAAGGGCTGGTTAGCTCCGTGTCAGGATAATGTGACTGAGTGGGATAGCGGTCGTGGTGCTTTCGGTCTGGTCTCCCTGTGGGGGAGCATTATAAAGTCCCTATGAGCTGTCACAAGTCGGTACCCGTCCTGATATGACCTTAGATGTTACCAGGACGTAAAACTCCAATAACCAACCATCTATTGTATATACACAATTCTGGTGGGATTTACTGTTCTGAGCGCCTCCTACTCACTGTATGTAATGAAACCCACAGTGTGGATTTCTTTCAGGTGTAAATTGGCATAACCTACTCAGCCGATAAAATAGTATTCAATGTCATTGCATCCACTCGTTCAAAAAGAAAGAAAAAGTAGTGTCTTTGTTTTTTTTTTTTAATATCCTGCTAACATTTAAGGTGATATCAGGATGGAGACCGACTTGTGACAGTGCGCAGTCGTGGCAACTTTCATAGTGTTGCCCCACTGGGAGTCCAGGCCGCCAGCACCATGACCCAATTTCCAATTCAGTCACATTATCCTGGTACTGAGTTAACCAGTCCTTTCCAGTTCCTAGTACTACGAAGCATAAAGCTAAGATTCCTTACATGCGGTATGCGGTATGCGGTATGCAAATGCGAATGCGGCAAAAAATCGGAAAGCATCTAAGTCAATGGGGGTGATTCCTTACGTCCGAATGTGAATGCGAATGCGAATGCGAATGCGAATGCGGCAACTCAATCGGTCCCTGTAGCGATCGGTGCGGCATGCGGCATGCGGCACACGAATAGAAACATCAGTCGCACTTGTCCATTAGTTTTAGACGAGGAGAGGCAACTGAGCATTACGGAACAGTCACACACAAGGGTGCAGAGGGGAAACATATGGTAGTGGTGGTGGTGGGGTTACGGGTTCGCATACCGTGTAGAAGGAATCCTCCTATTCGCATACCACATGCCGCATACCGCATACCACGTGTAAGGAATCTTAGCTTTAGGCTAGTTAGCGACAAGTATTAATTTGATAGCGCCAATCGTGTGGTGGTTCAGTGGTTTGGTGGTTTCCGTCATGGTGACCTTGTAGCCGGGTGACCATCGATCGCTCCCCTCTCGCTGGCGCCCTCTAACGACACTCAGACGGCGTCTATTGTTTTATGTGCCGTCTGCCTGCCTGGTATTTACATAGGTAGCCTAGTCACCACTCCTCACAGTGAACTCGTAATTACTGACAGCATCACAAGAGGTGAGCGGAGGGGGGGGGGGGGGGGTGAGTGGGGGTGAGTGGGGGTGAGTAGGGGATGAGGAGGGGGGATGGGGAGGAGGAGGGGAGAGAGGGGAAGGGGAGTGGATAGGGAAGGGAGAGGGGAGGGGGATTGGGATGGAGGGGTACAGGGAGGCATATGGGAGAGGGAGGGGGAGGGGGAAGGATAAGAGGAGGGAAAAGGAGCAGCGGAGGGGGAGGGGGGGAAGAATGAGAACAGGAGGAAGAGTAGCTATAGGTGGAGGAAGGGGGGGGGAGGGAGGAGGGTAGGGGAGGAGAGGGAGGAAAGGGGAAGGGGGGGAGACAGAGGGGAGAAGGGGGTTGGAGGAAAAGAGAGGGATGGGGAGGGGTAGGGAGAGGGGGAGGGGGAACAGACGGAGGAGAGGAGAAAGAAGAAGAGGGGCGGGGAGGAGGAGAAATGAGTAAGAAAAGAAAAGGAAAGAGGAGGAAAAGACAAAAGAAAAGAGAAAGGGGAGGGGAGGAGAGCAGGAGGAGGGGAGGTTTCTCTGTGGCAGAGTGGTTAGAGTGTCTGACATTTTTCTAAGTCGGAATCCTAATCTGAAGGTCGGTGGTTCGATATCCCATACCCTCCCCCCCCCCCCCCCCCCCCGCCTCTGCCAATTTGGATTTCCACCGCTGTGTATAACTTAGAGCGTCATCAACGGCCAGTTGCTCTCATACCATGTCTATCTGGTGTGGGAGGTTACAAATCCCTTGGGTCGGTAAAAGTGTAGACTCGGGCTTTCTATCGACACACTGTCTAATGGTGAAAACAAGTCTATTCAGACTTATCCGTGATAGGAAGCATAAATCTTCAAGAAGCATAAATCTTCAAGAAGAAGAAAAGAAAAGAAAAAAAAGAAGGAGAGGGAACTGTAAGAGAGGGATAGAAGGGGAGGAGGTTATAGAATTGGGTCCGAATATCGGAATAGTTTACAAGAGGGTCGCGGGAGGAAGAGGAACAAGGGGGAGAAGGAAGGAAGGAAGGAAGGCAGAGAGGGAGGAGCGGCATGAGGGGAGAAAGGAGGATAAGTGAGGAGAGCTGAGACTGAGGGCGGGCGACTGAGGGCGCGTGGCAGGGGTGGCGAGGTGGGCGTGAAGCCAAATGTATTAGTGCCATCTGCATATATATTGCGCACCAGGTGGCGCTGTTATCACCGCGAATGTGTCGGGGAATACACGGCAGGCAGCGTATCCTAAAGGGTTATAAGCACCTCCACCCCGCCTTCCGCACCCCCACCCCCACCCACACCAGTTCCCCACACCCAACCAATACCGGGGGAGGTGGCCGATTCGGTAAAGCGCGGACCTCGCGTGCGGGAGATCGGGAGTTCGGTTCCCGGTCGAGTCGAGCGCGGACCTCGCGTGCGGGAGTTCGGGAATTCGGTACCCGGTCGAATCAAATCAATGACTTATAGAATTGATACTTGTCACTTCCTAGCCTAGCGCTCGGCATTAATTGGATATGGCAAGAACTGGTTAGCTCCGTGACTTAGTGGGATATTGTATCATGGTGCCAACAGCCTGATTTCCCACTGGGGCAGCACTATAAAGTCACCATGAGTGCACACTGTCACAAGTCAGTACCCGTTCTGATATGATCTTAGATATTGCTAGGATGTAAAACTCCAACAACCAACCAACCCAAACCCCACCCGGTGGATGTTCTTCAGTTTCTGATCTCCACAGCCGTTCACTGCCTCACATATCGCACTTCCTATGCAGCACCGCCCTGATATGACCTTATACCCCTGTCACACTACGACGTAACGAGCCAACGTGAGCCTAACGTGGACATTTTTCATCATTACGTTGGGTTACGTCATGATGACGTCAGAATTACATTAGAATGACGTCGAGCTACGTCAGATTACGTCGTGTTATGTCGAGTTACGTCAAGGTGTTGGACATGTTCAAAACTTTCGACGTAGCTCGAACTTAAGGGTTTACGTTCGCCGTACGTTCTGTTCACGTTCAGTGAACGTCAATGACATTAAACAGACGTTACTCCAATGCTGCTCACTACGTTCAACTACGTTCCACTATGTTGACCCACATTAAACCGAGTGCAAATGGCCACGTGGCGTAATGGGAACGTCAGGAGAATGTCAGGAGAACGTCAGGAGAACGTCAGGAGAACGTGCATTCAACGTACATTCAAAGTCTCATGACGTAGCTAACGTCACGTAACGTTCTTCTGGCGATGGAATAATGTTCATGACGTTCCGTGAGCGTAGTGATGTTGTCCTCTCTCGTTGAATGACGGTATCACTACGCTTTACCGACGTTACGCTATTGTCCACTACGCTGCATCCACGTTCAACTTGTGCCCAAATTTGCGACCTACGCTGAGAAGTTCAACGTTCTTCACGTTCTCCCTACGCTGACGTCATTACGTCGTAGTGTGACAGGGCCATTAGATTTGCTCGAAGGTAAAACAATAAACAATGTAAACCAGCAGGACAAATGTGCGATGACCTTCTCATAATATTTGTGTTGGTTGGTTTGAATAATCAACTTTTAAAATTTAGTATGGAACTTTTGGGTTACAGAATTGCATTGTGTTTCATGCTGCAAATTGTGTATTCAACAGTTATTGTGTACCTTATTCTATATACCTTTTATGTAAATAACCCTGAATTGAAAAATGGCTGGAAGACCAATGCTTCGGCACTGACAAAAGACTTATTCAGCAGAATAAACATATTTACCACCACACATAATTTTTTTCAATTCCATCTGCCACCTGTCATTCCTTGACTATTATGACCGTTATTGCCCAGAGAGCTCACTCACTCACTCACTCACTCACTAACTCACTCACTCACTGGTACAATTGTTGACTAATACTAATATTAAATGCCTAGCTTTCACAGCAAATAGCAACACCGTTGGCCATCCTAAGTTTCAGAATTCAGCCAACTGCATTCATAGTGTGACATTATCGGACTTGGCAAAATTCACAAATAGGTGCTGTTCTCTTCCTGCATATATATACGATAGGTTGTAGTTGTAGGAATTTTACGTCCTGGCAACATCTAAGGTTAGTTGGGTATTTGTTGGAGTTTTACGTCCTGTCAACATCTAAGGTCATATCAGGATGGGTACCGACTTATGACAGTGCACACTCATGGTGTCTTTATAGTGCTGATCCACTGGGAGACCAGGCCACCAGCACCATGTCCTGATATCCCACTCAGTCATATTATCCTGACACTGAGCCAACCAGTCCCAGTTGTTATCCGGTCCGCACTTTGTCCACACCTCTCTCTGCTCCTCTCGGCTGTGCCCTGCTCCTCCTTGATTATGTCTGAAAAGAGTTCCAGGAGGGGGAGCCGGACAGCATTTCACTTTCTACTCTTACTCAGTCGGTGTCTTTGGCTCGCCGGCTGGTCACCATAGAGCAAAGAGACACGGCCCTTTGACTCAACTCCCCTCATTTCTCTTTCCTCTACTCTACCCTTTTTTTTCTTCTCCCGTGCTTACTTCTCCCCCTGATCAAGGGAGTTGTTTGCTTAGGTTGGGCCCTTTACCTTTTCGCTCTCTCGCTTTGTTCTTGTTACTTGAACCCGCCTTTACCAGTCCCTTCCTCCTGAACCCTTGCTGCTGCTGGATATGAGTGCTCTGCTCCCGCAAGACCGGAGCGATTCTGGGCCGCCTCAACGATTCTTCATTTAATTGTTGTAAAGAGATCCCAGCTTCTACAACCATCCGACCTGAAGATTAATCTTCAACCAAAGATCAGACCGTTTTATCAGTGTCTTTCTCTATTGCTGAGGTTCTGCAGCCGGTAACCGTTGTAAGGTTACAAACCCCCCATAAGCTAAGCTAAGCAACCAGTCCTTGCCATATCCTAATTATGCCGAGCACCTGGCTAGGAAGCAACAGGTATAAATTTTGCAAGTCATTGGTTTGACTCGACCGGGGTTTGAACTCCCTACCTTCCACACAGGAGGACTGAGCTCTACCGATTTGGCCACCGCGTCTGGTATATATGCAATAAGTATGCATTACGTTGGATTGGGGATTACCCAATGAGGATTACTCTACCCATCCGTAGCATTCCCAACACTGTGATATCCTGTGATACATGGGTAATCTCCATTTGCCATAGAGCATGTGCAGTATTCTGTTATCCACAACATGAGTTCTATTTTGTTCGTCTTTTGTTATTATTTGTACATTAGTTGATTAAGCATGGGAAATTTCAATTGCGGACACTTGGTCTTCCTCATTCCACTGCTCCTCGCCCTAATCTAGTAATGCCAAGCGCCAGGCTAGGTAGCAACAAGTATAAATTTTTAAATCATTGGTTTGACTCGTCCACGGTTTGAATCCCATGACCTACCAAGATGGGAGGCTTGCGCTCAACTCATTCGGCCATCTCACCCACTGCTGACAAAGGGCAGGTCGGTGGCGGAATTCCCCTCTGAGACCTTTTCTACAGAGCATGCTGCACAGTGAGCTGGCAATACTAACATCAGAGGGCGTGTTGGTGATAGAAATTATCTATTTTATGTAATAGCTATGAATGGACATGTTTTTAAGCGATGACAACAGTTAGTCCTGAGATACAAACAACACAAATTAGCCTAAAAGAGGAACATCTGAAACAAATCTGATAAAAATGGTATGTGTCTATATGACACATTTTAAGCTGTGGTTTTACAACAAAACTTTGTAATATGCTTGGACGCAACTCCTATCAGATTTCTATGGTGCAAAGACAGCTAAACTCCATATGCATGTTGGTTTTTTTAATGCTGTGTTTATACTGTCCATAGCATGTAAGCTTGAGTGCTCGGACTTGTTTTCAATGCTGGCCAGTTGTAGTAGTGGTTTAATCTTATCACACAATAGGAGGTGATAAGATGGTTTTGTTTCTAGCACAGTATAGCACAGTAGCAGGAACATGGTGATTATTTAGTATCTGTAGATGTTTGAGCTTGTTTTGTGTTGGGGTTGGCTATCAAAGGTCGATCCGAAATAGGGAAAGACTGCTAGGTAGCTGTTAGGCGTGGCAGTTAAGGGTGTTCTTGGTTTGTAGATGTTTGAACTTGTTTTGTCTAGGTTTGGCTATCCAAGGTCAATCCGAAATAGGGAAGGATTGTTAGATAGCTATTGGTTTTAGTTCTAAGTGTAGGTGTTATTGGTTTTATTTTCTGATCACCCTTCTAGTGGGTGCAAATAGTATATTAGTGTTTTGGTTTTTTGGTTTTTGTTTTACTACTACTTATGAAATAGCCTACTCTACATTTATAGGCGTGTACATAGTTTACTAGAGGCCATGTCACTAAAACATCCACTAATAGTAACACATAATAAATATCACCCATCCGTTATGGTAACATGCACTGTACACTCGTCCGTTATCTCTGAAACAACAATATTTCAGACAACACAGGCTAGAGCACATTACCATACCGTTGCCTCTATTCGCTATCGTGGACTAGTGCACAGTCCATGTTCCGTACCATTTCCTCTATAATGTAGCTTATTCCAAATATCACAGACTAGTGCATGTTACTACCATTGCCTCTATAACGTAGTTTATTTCAGATATCACAGACTAGTCCACAGTGCAAGGTACCATACCATTGCCTCTATAACGTAGTTCATTCTATATATCACAGACTAGTGCACAATGCATGTTATCTTACCAGTTTATTCCATATATCAGGGATAGTGTGCAGTGTCATACCATTGCCTCTATAATGTAGCTTATTCCATATATCACGGACTGAGTGCACAGTTCATGTTACTGTACCTATTGACTCTATAATGTAGTTTATTCCATATATCACAAACTAGTGCACAGTATCATACCATTGCCTCTATAATGTAACTTATTCCATATATCATGGACTTAGTGCGCAGTTCAAGTTACTGTACCACTGCCTCTATAACGTAGTTTATTCCATATATCATGGACTAGTGCACAGTATCATACCATTGCCTCTATAATGTACCTTATTCCATATATCACAGACTTAGTGCACAATTCATGTACTATACCATTGCCTCTATAACGTAGTTTATTCCATATATCACAGACTAGTGCACAGTATCATACCATTGCCTCTATAATGTACCTTATTCCATATATCACAGACTTAGTGCACAATTCATGTACTATACCATTGCCTCTATAATGTAGTTTATTCCATATATCACAGACTAGTGCACAGTATCATACCATTGCCTCTATAATGTACCTTATTCCATATATCACAGACTTAGTGCACAATTCATGTACTATACCATTGCCTCTATAACGTAGTTTATTCCATATATCACAGACTAGTGCACAGTATCATACCATTGCCTCTATAATGTACCTTATTCCATATATCACAGACTTAGTGCACAATTCATGTACTATACCATTGCCTCTATAATGTAGTTTATTCCATATATCACAGACTAGTGCACAGTATCATACCATTGCCTCTATAATGTACCTTATTCCATATATCACAGACTTAGTGCACAATTCATGTACTATACCATTGCCTCTATAATGTAGTTTATTCCATATATCACAGACTAGTGCACAGTATCATACCATTGCCTCTATAATGTACCTTATTCCATATATCACAGACTTAGTGCACAATTCATGTACTATACCATTGCCTCTATAATGTAGTTTATTCCATATATCATGGACTAGTGCACAGTGTCATACTACTGCCTTTAAAATGTAACTTATTCCATGTAGCATCTTTGTCGCATCGCAACCGACAGCATGATGATGATGATGATGATGATGATTCCATATATCATAGACTTAGTGCACAGTTCATGCTACTGTACCATTGCCTCTATAACAGAGTTTATTCCATATATCATGGACTAGTGCACAGTATCATACCATTGCCTCTATAATGTAACTTATTCCATAGATCACAGACTTAGTGCACAGTTCATGCTACTGTACCACTGCCTCTAAAACGTAGTTTATTCCATATATCATGGACTAGTGCAGAGTATCATACCATTGCCTCTATAATGTAACTTATTCCATAGATCACAGACTTAGTGCACAGTTCATGCTACTGTACCACTGCCTCTAAAATGTAGTTTATTCCATATATCATGGACTAGTGCACAGTATCATACCATTACCTCTATAATGTCATCTTGCTTTGTCTCCTATGAATCAGCAAATAATAGGTAGTATATACGCGTATATGCTGGTGTAGGCACCCGCGGGCATTGACGAATGTATATATGAGCTGGTCATATTCGGGGCGTTTCGAACGCGCCGGCTCCGTGCTAAGCATTATGCACCCGCCGCTCGCTAGGCGGCGTGCCAGTAGTCGTATATAACCAAGGCGCTCGGTAGTGCCTGCCCATCGCCGGGCTGTGTTTACGCTTAGCGTTTCGTATGAACACAAAGCAGTGGCCTGAATAAACCCAGTCAACACACTTCCTGAATAGAATAATTACAATCTTTTTAAATGCTAGTATAATGGAATTTGTTAAGGAGAATAATTGATCCAATTAGAAAACATTAAAGCACAGTGCAATCCATCACCTTTCGATACAAAACTAGTCTATCGGTATATAAAATGGAATCGCTTTTTCATAATTAAAGCAGTCCACTATGATTGCAAACACATGCAATCATAGTAATGACAATAGCATTGAAAGCAAAATATATCTTGTTTAATTCGATCCACATGCTTTAAACCTAAATAATGCAACCGCTAATAATTTAAATCTGAAAGAAGCACTATGTTCATGAATTAAATAGAATCAACATTCTTTTTTTGGTAAAGTATTTATTCATCTGAATCTGACAGTTCTTTTTCATAACTTCAATAAGCTGACGCTTGGTTTCATATGACGAGTAAACTATTCGTGCCAGTTCTCCCTCTCAAGATACTAGAATCAAAACAAAAGTTGACTAATGCTAAAGTCAAGGTTTGTTTGTTGGAGTTTTACATCCTAGCAACATCTAAGCTCGTATCATGAACTCCAGTTTTATCAGGAGCCCTCAAATTCAAAAAGCAATCTTTTGTATCAAAGAGGGTTTAAAGGTTTAACATAATATATCTATTTTTTAATTCGACTATTAAAGCGTAATTAAGCAATAAACGAATACACCTAACTTCAGATTGATTCATCTTAGTACCAATACATAAACATAGCCCATATTATTAATATTTTATTAGTTACAATTTAATCTTGAGTAATAAATGTAAACACACCATACACACCTACATCTAAAATTCACTCCATTGTCCATGATGTGCACAACATGGGTAATTGAATGAACGAGACTGTGAATCTCAGTAGATTAGGGCACCATGGCGCCGACTATATTCTATTCTTAGAACTAATAACTTTGGCCGCTGATCGATGCACCATCTACATGATACTTCTTGAACTACGCAGTTAGATTAAAATCAGACTGGTGGCGACATCTATATTCACTTTTAGAACTAAAATGGCCGCCGATTGACGCGCCACCTATAGTGATTTCCAGTCAAAGCCGATGACGTGGCACTGGAGATATTCACTTCGACCAGACTTTTCAAACCGAGAGGACGTACTTCTGCCGCCCAGATTTGCCGTCCCACCCACCCAACTAATATGATGTATCGATAGGGTTAAGTGCCTGTAATCCTTGAAATATCTAAGGTCATCTCATCATGAAAGAGTAATGTAACAAGCTAAGATAGAAAGAATTAAAATTGCCACTTTATACTACTGTCTCGTTCTGTTTTCAATTAAGATGTCTCTTGCATCTATGTCTTCTCAGGTGTCGAGGTGTAAACGCTCCATTAAGGCAATTGCTCGAGTTAGTTTCCAGACTCAGTAATTAAACTTGTGTCGTGGGAGTGATGAAAATGGGAAATATTGTGCCAAAAGCAGGACTCGAACCCACATCTCTTTGCATTCCGGGCAAGTGTGCTAACCATTACACCACCTAGGCTCTCTGATAGAAACACACTACCCACGCCTACTTGTCTATGTTGTTACTTGCCTGAGAGGTCAGTGCAGACTATTACACTCGTCCCCCTGGAATTGTAAGTCCTTTAATGCTTACAATTACATACATACAGGCAAGGTACTAACACATACATACACAGGGTAGGTTCAACAACTATACAGCGCATAGCTTGTACAGGGTCATGGTCACGGCAATCAGTGTCATGGGGGTGATGAAAATGGGAAATATTGTACCTAGAGCGGGACTCGAACCCACATCTCTTTGCATTCTGGGCCAGTGTGCTAACCATTACACCACCTAGGCTCCCTGATATCAACACACTACCCACGCCTACCTGTCTATGTGGTTACTTGCTTGAGAGGTCAGTGCAGACTACTACATTTGCATAGTCCGATGGTTCTGAGGTTCTGTCATTTTCTGAGATAAATATAATACGTTGATCGTTATAAGCTCCCTGATTTGGTTTAAAGTAACTTATATTTTTAAAAGCTAACTTTTGAGATATTTGAAGCGCAACCATGCACAATTAATTTAGGCAAACATGCCAAAACTGCAACACCACAGGCTTCTGCAGTAACAGGTTCTATTAAATTGCCTTAGTATTTATTCCCGTCTATGTGGTGACAAATGTTTAATAAGTGAACCAGTACAGGGGCGTAGCTAGGCGTATGCGCATATGCCAAAACGTCCACATCTTTTGTAAAAAAATTAAAAATTAAAAAATAATAAAGAGAGAGAGAGAGAGAGGGCGGTTACTTAGATATGATTTCATATTCGGAAGGGTGTGACGCCGTAAGCGACCCCCTAAACCCCCTGCCGAAATTAGGAGCACACATCGCTAAAGGTCTCGCTACGCCCCTGCAGTATCTCACTTAGATATGTAGAATCAAATCTAGGTAATTGCTTTAGTTTTGACAATTTGATGTTTTCATCGGACTATGCAGCTCTAAGTGAATTCTTGTGAGGCCAGGACTGTAGTGTGCATGAATGTGGGCGTGGGTTCGAACCCCACATCTGACACCATGGAGTGTGCGGAGGACTGACAAACGACTGGACACGGCGAGTGTATCTTAGGTACTGGTTTATTTCTGTACCTCCAATCACGTCACCGGGCTCCCCTACCTCACCTGGTGGGGTCACCCCGAATCTATATATATCACAAGGACTAGTTTGTATAGTGAGCATCATATAATCTAAGTAAGGTATATTTTATTCGGGCTGCTTTATTTCTAGTTGATTATGTTACTTCCCACTGACAGGCCGCGGTGGCCAAATCGGTAGAGCGCAGGCCTCCCGCGCGTGGAGATCGGGCATTCAATTCCCAGTCGAGTCAAATCAAATTTATACTTATCGCTTCCTAGCTTGGTGATCGGCATTAATAGGATAGGGCAAGGACTGGTTAGCTCAATGTCAGGATAATGTGACTGAGTAGCATATCGGGTGATGCTGGTGGCCTGATTTCCCAGTGGGGCAGCACTATAAAGTCGCCATGAGTGTGCACTATCACAAGTTGGTACCCACAATGATATGACCGTAGATGTTGCCAGGATGTAAAACTCCCAACAACCAACCTGCCTCTGCTTACATGTGCATTTTGGTCTAAGCTAAAAGAGCAGCCTACCCTCTCATGAAGCTAAGCACGTGGACAGTGCATTCCTACTTTTTGCGGACGTCATCAGTCGAATCAGCAAGTCACTAATAAATATCGTCTGCTCCAAGATTTATTGAAAACATACACTATTAGAGATCCACAGCCTGCTTTTAAACATAAATTAAAATAAATGAACATTTTTTAATGAATGGTCCTTACTGAAATGCTGCTAAACAAAGTTAGTTAACCTTCTTTCGCATTGGATATTACTTAGCCAGAGCAGATAACAAAACAGCACTGACTTTTCATGGGTCAAAGGTCACCGAGACAGGTCTGTAGGGGCTGAGCACCAATTTGCTGTCGGCTCTCCCATATATAGGGAATCTGACCTGTGGGCTGGGTGTGTGTGTGTGGGGGGGGGGGGGGGTAGGATAGTGCGGGGAGTAGGGATTAGGGGGGAGGGAAGATGTCACGTGGCCTTTTCCTCCAGCGTCCTGGCGGAACGCCACTGATTCGATGTTTGCATCACACCACTCTGCCACTGCACTCAGAGGCAGCAGCCAGTGTGTGTGTATATGTGTGTATGTGTGTGTATATGTATGGGTGTATGTGTGTGAGTATATGTATGGGTGTGTGTATGTATGGGTGTGTGTATGTGTGTGTATGTATATGTAGGGGGGGGGACTAGAATTGACATGGCTTCACATTTTTTTACGTCTCATTTCCTGTAATAGCACAGGTCACATACCCATTTTGGCATCTCTAAATTCCAGGACTCTGCAGGAATTTCTGGTTCGTTCGTTCGTTGTTGGATTTTATGTCCTGGCAATATTTATGGTCATATCAGGAGCGGGGACTGACTTGCAACAGTGCACACTCATGGTAACTATATAGTGCTGCCCCACTGGGAGACCTGGCCACCAGCACCATAACCTATATCCCACTCACATTATCTTGACTCTGAGCCAACCAGTCCTTGCCCTATCCTATTTTGCTAGGCACCTAGCTAGGAAATGATAAATATCAATTTTGTACGTCATTGGTTTGATTCGACTGGGAATTGAACTACAGATCTTCCACACCAGAGGCCTGCGCTCTATCTATTCGGCCATGGTGTTTGGTGGACCATGACTAAATGAGGCCAATTCGCCGCACACATGAAAGAGACAATGTTTGCCGAACCACACTAGATTAGTCAGAAACTGTAGCACTTTTGTGACACGGACACCAAAATTTAATAATAGCAGAATCCAGATTCATATAAAAGTTTATATGTCGTGCAGAGTTTACTTTTTTTTTTTCACTTTTTGATTTTGATTTTATATAAATTGAGAAAGCCATTAAAATTATAATTAACTGTGTAACCTACATCCAATAAAATCCTTTTTAACAGATATTTATAACATCACTTTAACACACACAACAAATTCAAACAAGATTTTATTGATTACAGTTAAGCCAAAAAGTTGTGCTTTACAAGAAAAAAGTTTTAAAAAGGTTTGGCTAGATAGATGCATTGTGTCGACATTACAGTCCATAGCACACACAACAGGGAAGCATTAGTTGGAGGACATGGCTTTATTCCGGGTAGCCCCCCGGGGGCTTTACATTTTCAGGTGTGGCATCCGAATGCTGCAGGGAAAAGGTCATGTGGTGATCGGAGTGGTGTGAGTGAGGTGAGGGGAAATGAGACAAATGAACAATTGAGCTGAGTTGAATAATGACAGAGCAACTAGCGGGTAGCAACAGTTACTTAATTATTAACAGTAATAATCATGTATATGGTTTCCAATGTTAAATGTCATTAATTAAAATGTTATTAAATTATATAATCTAATGTCTTAAGATCTCGGCAGAGTGGGTGGGTAGGGAAAAAGAAGCTAGTGGTCAGTCCAGTGGAGATGAGCGGAGTGACCAGGAGAGGTGAGAAGCTGAGGGGGCTCTGCTTTGGAGGACTGTGATTGGGTGTTGATAGAAGGTGTGTCAGAGGTGCTGACAAATGGGAGGGATGTAATGAGGAGGCACTGCATGATTGGCATGTGGTATTGGTTGAAGTGCTCTTTCCGGGGAGAGGCCCCCCCACCACGGCCCCACCCGGAGGGTGGCGGCCGGTGGCTGGGGGAGGAAGGAGGGGGGGGGGGGGGCAGGGGAAGGCAGATGGGGGGGGGGGGGGGGGCAACGGCTTCGCTATCTAATGTGCCCTGCAATGACCCCGAATGAGCCCAAGCTCATTCAATACTATGCAAATTTTTATATTTCCACAGTAGCACAAAATCATATAACCATATTTATACACAGTCAGCAATAACTACTTGACTTGCTACCCGCCTCCCCCCCAAAAAACCCATTAACAATGCAACATTGAAACCAAATATGTGTTACACAGTTGGGTAGATCTATAAGAAATTACCACCCTACCAAAAAAAAATGCTAGAAAAGGTTTTTCAACTGTTTCTGATAGCATTTGGGTGTGAAGAATATCATACTAAAAATCTACCAAATTCCGACTACCGGAAAGTTGTTAAATCCAAGATGGCATCCAAAATGGTCACCAATACCTTAAAATAGCTATAACTTCCTTACTATTAACCCTAGAATGGTAATTAAGGTGTCTACTTCCAGGTTTTAGGGGTCAAGTTGCACAATGAAACCAGTCAAATCACTGTTGAACCATTAGGATGTGAGGAAATCAAAGATGGTGTCCAAAATGGTCACCAACACCTTAAAATAGCTATAACTTCCTGACTATTAACCCTAGAATGGTAATTAAGGTGTCTACTTCCAGGTTTTAGGGGTCAGGTTGCACAATGAAATCAGTCAAATCACTGTTGAACAATTAGGATATGAGGAAATCAAAGATGGTGTCCAAAATGGTCACCAACACTTTAAAATAGCTATAACTTCCTTACTATTAATCCTAGAATGGTAATTAAGGTGTCTACTTCCAGGTTTAGGGGTCAAGTTGCGCAATGAAACCAGTCAAATCACCGTTGAACAATTAGGATGTGAGGAAATCAAAGATGGTGTCCAAAATGGTCACCAACACCTTAAAATAGCTATAACTTCCTTACTATTAACCCTAGAATGGTAATTAAGGTGTCTACTTCCAGGTTTTAGGGATCAAGGAGTTCACTGAAAACACTCAAATCACCATTGAACAATCAGAACACCAGAACCTCCAAGATGGCACCCAAGATGCTACCGATATCGAAAAATTAGTTCACCCCTTTGTAAAATCATGGACTTTCCCCTGCATTTAAAAGTTAATGTATGAAAACATCTTCAGCCTATTTTACAATTTCAATCAACTAGTTACAGTGTAGAACACTAACATTTCAGTCAACTAGTTTGTCTGCACTGATGGCATTACACAAATTACTGCCCCATGTAGCACATACGACACCTGGCAAATTAAACCTATATTACAAAAGTCATTTAGTTGTTTATGTTAAAAGGAACGGAACATTATATTCATATATTGATAGTGCTGCCATCTAAATTAATCAAGAAAAAAGAAACTATTCTTCCAAATTGTGGTTGTTATTACAGATTGACCCTTATATGATAACCTGATATTACATCAGAGTATTTTCAATGATGTGTAAACACCAAGTAAGTTCAAATACTCTAGCCTACTTCAATCCATTTGAGAAAATAAGCATTTTCAAAGATGTGTTGTTAGTTAAGGCTAATGATTAGGAACAATTGACATTTCCTATTCTTGTGGATAAAATGAAAGAATTTCTATGTGGTGAATATTCTCTTCAAAAAGGAAATCAATACCTCAAAAGAAAATTGAGGGAATGCTATGGGAACTTCATATATATAACAGAAGGAGAACGCCTTCATGATATAGTAATCATGAAAGAAAAACCCTTTCAAATTCTTTGATCGTATTTCAAAAGTGCTAAGGAGAGTGATGAGGAATCCCAGAAAAGGGCAATCATTGAAACTTCTGCTAGACTTATCAAAAGTGACGTACAAACTGAAGCTACCTCTGTTGCTGACTAATACCCAGGTACAGATATGGCGAAACTTCATACTGAATTGCAATATTTTCCAGACATTCTTCACACAATGCTTGTTTTTCTATTTGTGGCGAAGGATAAACAGAGGTGGGATTTCCCAGGCTGGAATTAAGGCAATCTGGTCACGGGCTGTCCTTGTGTCATTGCAGATTGGTCTTACCATACAGACACATCATTAGCATCACTCAATGTTCATTGTACATACTCTGTATCAAATGGGGTTTTCCTCATCCTACAACAAAGTTCTCAGATTCAAAAAGAATGCTGATGATACTGTCGATGTAGAGAAGTTGGGTGAGAATGTTGATTCACAAGGTATGGTCGTACTATTCACTAGGAACAATGTTTACCACAACATTCTCACTATTGATGGCAAAGTCACATTTCATAGATGGTGCAAATTACCCTTGTTGCCAATGCAACATGTCCAATTCACATCACTAGATTCCTAGATACCTAAATCCAAGGGGTTGGCACACAAATTACACCTCTAGTGTGAATAGGAATTGATTAAGTTATAACAATTTTAGGGTACCATTCTAGGGTGAATTGTAAGGAAGTTATAGCTATTTTAAGGTATTGGTGATCATTTTGGACGCCATCTTGGATTTAACAACTTTCCGGAAGTCAGATTTGGATAGATTTTGAGTATGATATTCTTCACATCCAATGCTATCAGAAACAGTTGAAAAACCTTTTCTAGCAATTTGTTTGGGGGTCAAACTGTATTTCTACCTGACTAAATGACAAAGTTCACTTTGATATTTATTTTGGGGTTTACACCAGTAGCAACATGTAAGGTTATTTTTGTGTGATGAGGACCGAGTTGTGAGAGTGTACACCTATGGCAATGTTGTAGTACTGTCGCACTGGGACGACACACCGCACGACTGACCCCACGACCCCAATATCCCCCACTCACTCACATTACACTGAGTCAGTCAGTCCTTGCCCTATCATATTCTGTCATTTTCTGACATAACTATATTAGCTTGATCGGTTGGTTGTTGGAGTTTTACATCCTGGCAAGATCTGAGGTAATATCACTGGGGGCGGGGGCTACCGACTTGTGACAGTGCGAACTCATCACAACTGTTATAATGCTGCCCACTGGGAGACCAGGCTGCCATCACCATGACCTGATATCCCACTCAGTCACATTATCCTGATACTCTGCTAACCAGTCCTTGCCATATCCTAATAATGACGAACACAAGGCTAGGAAGTGACAAGTTTCAATTTTGTAAGTCAGTTTGACTTGATCAGGAATCAAACTTCCAACCTTCCACATGGGAAGCCTGCACTCTACCGACTCGGCCACTGCGTCCGATCAGCTAGCCACTTGGTTGGCTAGATGACTGGTTAGATGGCTGGCTATCGCTACTTGTCAACCTAGTGACTACGGGGTAGAGACACACCAGGAGGTTTGCTCCTCCTTTCTCAGTTCAGGCGCAGGTGAGGTGGGCCAAGTATTAATGGGGGACTTTCTGGGCGGATTTCTCTGGTTACATACTAGGCGGCGGCAGCAGCCGTCAGCGGGCCTTCTGTGTTCAATTAGGTGTGTGTGGGGTGTGGGGCATATTGTAAAATATTCCGACTTTTTAGGTCTGGTGCATAAATCAATAATAGTTTAAATAAATTCAAAAATATCTACTTTCCACGAAACTCATATGTGAAGCATTAAGAAAACTATTTTAATCATATTTAAATACCTAATTCATTCTATCATGTTGGTAAATACATATGCATAATATTCAATCCAAGTTGTGAAACCTTGGTAGATTATGTATATTAAGTGAAGTGATAATTAATATCATATTATTCTAAGGTTCTACATCAAATATAACCACTGGAGATAAGAACTTGGGACAATTATTATTGTATTGGTATATTTACATGTTTTTTTTAGTTTTTTTTATTTATTGAGGCTGTATCTATACTGTCCATAGCATATAAGCCCGGGTACCCAGGCTTGTTTTCAATGCTGGCCAGTTGTAGTGTTGGTGTTATCTTACCACACAGTGGCTGCTGATAAGGTATTTGATTGCCTGCATTTCAGTAGCAGATAGATAATTGGTTGGTATGGTTAGTAGCCTATGTTAGTTTTTTTGGATTTTCTTGGTATACATGTTTTTATTTTTCTACTCTTATTACTAGACTAGCCTACTCCTATTTACATATCATAGGCTGTACGTTAGCTGTGTGGTGTGTTATCTGGCTACTTTTGGCATGGTACCTTCCATTGGGCATCCCGCTGGTGGGCCGTGACATATCACATGCCCCTTTGCAGTGCAGCTTACTGGGGGTTTCCTAGCCTTATTTTGCACAGATATTTTTGTAAGTTTTTAGGTCAGGAATTTGTCGTTCCTTTACCGTGTTGGGCATTCCACAACTTGGCAGCCATTTCCAGCGTGCTTCTCTCATGAGCTTTATTTGGCTTCTGGTCTGCTTTAGTAGTGGTGCATTATTTGCTCTAGTAGCCCTTTGTGGTTTTGTTAGAAGTTTACTGTTTTGGACTATAGCTATTATGCTAATGTTTTCAAATGAATTATTCTCCTATTTTCTAGTAGTTTTCACTTTGGTTCTTTTGTGTATGTCATAGGTTGGGTGCAGCTTGACTACTCTTAGACAGATTTTTAGGGCTTGTTCTGCAGTGTTTGCATGTTTTTTTTAGTAGTTCTTTTCTCGCACTATGTAGTTTACATCTCCTAGTCAAAATAGGGGATCCCCCAAGCCCTGAAGATTTTTATTGAATTTCTTGTGTCATGTAGTCTCTTAGCTTTGCAAATAGCCACAGTTTGTGGTTTTACTTTTTGTATAATTTTATTTATACATAGGTTGTAGTTTAGTTGGCTGTCCAACTCAAGGCCCAGGTATTTGTAATGGTCTACATTTTCTAGTGTTTGGTTTCCTAACTTACAGTGTAGTTTTTTTTGGGGGGGGAGGGTAAATATAGTTTATTCATTGAATAGTCTTTTGTCAGCGCCATGGCACTGGTCTTCCAGCCATGTGACAATACAGTTATTTACAATATATGTATATGTAGTATGATATTGTCATCAGCAGCTAGCTCAAATCAGCTGAAATAACAATATTAAACATTCAAAGACTTACATATGGTATAGTTTGACAATTCACATATAAAATAGCAGTTAGATGTTGTATTCATACACACTTAGATACATACATGTGTATTGATTAGACCTTTACATTACAGAGTGGTTAGGTGCATAGTTTCCCTTCATAGGTTTGTATGCCTACTATGTTGTGAATTGCAAAATTATCATGTCGTTGGAGTTAACATTTTGAGATGGAGTGTTAGTAGAATGGTTTGTTTATTCTGTTAGATAGAGTGTGGTTAGCTTGTAGGGTTATGCTTAAAAGGTTAATACCTCGGGTGTTTTTTGACTCATGAAGTAGTTTGAGTAAGTAGGTTGTTAGTCTGTTGGTATTATATATTGTATAAAGAGAAGTAAATGCTGAAACTAAGGACAGCATATACAGTTGCTGCAGACTGTGGTTTCTTCACCCAGAGAAATAGTCTGTGAAGAATGCCACAGAATGGGTACAATAATTAAGTTAAGAAACTGAGTTATGTGTACATGTTATGGTATGATTTACAGATGGCAATATCTGAGCGAGTGTTAGCACACAGGGGACAATGCATGGGGATGTGTGTATGTGTATGTGTTTGCAGGACCTGCCAAATCCAGGTGTCAGGCTGGAGGTAGAGTGTGTGTGTGTGTGTGTGTGTGTGTGTGTGTGTGTGTGTGTGTGTGTGTGTGTGTGCATAAAGATCAGGGATGAAAGTGGTCTCCGGGGAAAAAAAGCGGAAATACTGATTTCTCCCATAGGTTTAGCATTGTCAGGGAATTGCGGAAAATACCCGGAAGTCGGGTTTCATACATATACGTTTGAAACACATATTAGTAGTATACGCTGATGTTAATGCAGCGTAAAACAACCTATTAGCATAAATACAGAATACAATGTATTCTTCATCTATGGTATTACTATTAGTATACACTTATAGTTCTGCGGCGTTTGAACAACGTATTAGTATCCCGGAAATCCGCGAAATCGCGGAGATCTTTCATCCCTGAAAGATGATGCAATATATAATTATCAAAGTAAGGAATGTAGAAACTCCTACTATTTTGGAGTTGTCCCAATCTATGGGACTGGTGAACACTGGTGTTATGTTATGTAAAGATAAATAGGGTCGACACTCCCATGTAAGTATGATTGGTGAACTTGATGGAAAAATATGTATCTGACTTGGGGAGGGTGGGTTGGCCCCCCCACCCCCACCCCCTTACCCAGCAGGGGGGAGGGGGCTGGTGGGAGTGGTGGGGGTCCACCCACTCCCACCCCTACCTCCCCCCACCAATGACTGGAGGAGTTCAGCCAATGAAATGCCATGTTAGTGTCTCTGACTGAGGAGACTCCCAGCAACTGTGTACCTGTCTTTTGAATGTGTTCCATCTGAATAAAAGAGCTGGGCAGGGGGTGTGGCAGGCAGATGACCTGGAGACAGCACAGCAGTAGGAGCCAGCCACCCCTCCCTACTAGATTTTACCACACTTAATTTCTGTTGGGTTACTATTTCTTGGAACTGATATAGTAAGCAGATATAGTAAGCAAATATAGTAAGCGGATCATCGCTCGAGTAATATCATACATTAGTGCTTTCCGGCCTCCACACACAGAAGTTAGGGTTCTATTTCCTATAAAGATTCTAGCGTGTAAAATACCGCTAGTTAACAATATGTTTGTGTGGTGGGTGTATAGTGGAGGTGTAGATTTTTGGTATGTGTGGTGGGGGTGTGGGGATTTAGGGGGTGTGGGTGTGTGTGTAGTGGAGGTATAGGTGGTTTGTGGTGGAGGGGTAGGGGTGTCGTGCAGAGCGGCACCTCACAATCTTTAGCATCCCTAAACCCCCACCACACACCTACCCCCCCCCCCCCACCACAGCCCTAAACCCCCCATCACAACCCTAAACCCCCCACCTACACCCCACCACACACACCTATATGCCCATTACCCCGTACATCCGCCACCACATACACCAAAATCCCCACCACACACCTACACCCCCACCACATCCCTAAACCGCCACCACACACCTACACTCCCACCACACACACCACCAAGGGAAGCCACGTGGCAGCCACCCAGAGGCACCGCCAGGGGGCAGGGTGGGGTGGGGTATGACAGGGCGGCACGCTCCAAATGGGCGGGCTACAGCCGAAGGGAGGGGATTTGGTTGGTTGGTTGTTGGGGTCTTATGTCCGAGCAACATCTAGGATCATATCAGGACGGGTAGCGACTTGTGACCTGTGCACATTCATGGTGACTTTATGGTGCTTCCCTACTAGGAGATCCAGCCACCTAAACCATGACCTGATATCCCACTCAGTCACATTATCCTGACAGTGGGCCAAGTGGTCATTGTGGTATCATAATGCTTATCACCCGGCTTAGCTAGGTAGCGACAAGTATAAATTTGGTAAGTCATTGATATGACTCGGCGGAGATTCGAATTCCCAAACTTCCGCACGGGAAGCCTGCGCTCTACCGGGGTAGGGGGAGGAAAAGAGGGAGGGCGTAATGGGGAAGGGGGAAGGAGGAAGGAGGGAGCGAGGGTCGGAGAGGTAAAGGAGATAGGAGGAGAGAGGGAGTGATGGAGGAATGGGAGGAGAGGGAGAGAGGAGGGGAGAGATGGAAAGAGATGAGATGAGATAGAGAAGGCGAGAGAGGAGCGGAGGGGAGGAGAGGAGAGGAGAGGAGAGGAGAGGAGAGGAGAGGAGAGGAGAGGAGAGGAGAGGAGAGGAGAGGAGAGGAGAGGAGAGGAGAGGAGAGGAGTTGCAGGGGATGGTGGGAAGAGATGAGATAGAGAAGGCGAGAGGAGAGGAGAGGAGAGGAGAGGAGAGGACAGGACAGGAGTTGCAGGGGAGAGATGGGAAGAGATGAGATAGAGAAGGCGAGAGGAGAGGAGAGGAGAGGAGAGGAGAGGACATGAGAGGAGAGGACAGGAGAGGAGTTGCAGGAGAGAGATGGGAAGAGATGAGAGATAAGAGAAGAGAAGAGAAGAGAAAGTGAGAGAGGAGGGAAGGAGAGGATTGCTTGGAAACAAGACTAGTCAATTTAAACGTCTTTTGTCCATAAAATAAGTAACCAAATATATGCTTCTCCTCGCCGTGAATATGGCCTATACTGCGGACACGGCGTAAAGCAACCACCAATCAATCAATCATATGCTTCTCATGGCACCTCAACCTCACCCCCATAAGCGCCAACGGGTTGTGGTAACCTGGTAACCCCCCACCCCCACCCCCACCCACCCCCGGCCCAGCGCCTCCATGTGTGAATTGCATTGTCGGCAAATGGCCTGTGCATGGCCTGGAAGCAAATGGATGCGACTAAGCATCAATGCACGCAATACTTTATCTTCAGATGGCGCAGAAAATAGCATCAGACAGGGGCTTACATATGGGACATTTTATCTAAAAATGTCCGATTCGATGGAAGGAGTAGCTCCACCCACACACACACACAGAAAACAATGGTAAACAGGCACGGTTAAACCGGATGGAATTGCAGACTTCAGCATTCGCTTCCTGTCTGACAGACTGTGGCTTTTGAGTTTGGTTG
This sequence comes from Branchipolynoe longqiensis, assembly GCA_030323885.1. NCBI lineage: Eukaryota > Metazoa > Annelida > Polychaeta > Phyllodocida > Polynoidae > Branchipolynoe > Branchipolynoe longqiensis. The sequence continues at coordinate 97,581,487 of CM059186.1, forward strand.
TTTGTTGTGATCCTAGCAACATCTAAACTCATATCAGGACAGGTACTGACTTGTGACTTGTGACCTCATGGCAACTTTATAGTGTTGCCCCAGTGGGAGACCATGACCCGATCTCTCACACAGTCACATTATCCTGATACTGTACTAACCAGTCCATGTCCTATCCTATTAATGCCAAGCACCAGGCTAGGTAGCGACAAGTATCAACTTTATAAGTCATTGGTTTGACTCAATCGAGGTTATGCACTGGAAGTGTGCACTGTACCGATTCGGCCACCGCGTCCAGAAGGGTAAGGGGAGTGGGAGGGAGAGATGGATATCCCTACTAATGCTATGTGGTAAATATGAACACCATCACAGAGTTTAAAGTTGCATAATTTGATGGTTCTAAGTCATAAACGTAGATTATTCCATATAGCTTATTGTGTTCTCTGTGGCAAAGCACTTAGAGTGTCTGACTTTTTTCTAGGTCGGACTCCTAATCTGAAGGTCGGTGGTTCGATTCCCCATGCCCCCACTCTGTTACTCTGCCAATTTGGATTTCCACCGCTGTGTATAACTTACAGCGTCATCAAAGGCCAGTTGCTCTCATACCATGTCTATGTGGTGTGGGAGGTTAAAAATCCCTTGGGTCGGTAAAAGTGTAGACTCGGGCTTTCTATTGACAAACTGTCTAATGGTGAAAACAAGTCTATTCAGACTTATCCATGATAGGCAGTATAAATCTTCAAGGAAAAAAGGTAACATATATTACCTACATAATTAATCTACTTTACACTGATGTAAAATGAATGTTAAATGGTCAACTTTCTCGAGATATTTGAAATAAAAATATGCTAATGTAATACATGCTAGAGGTCATAGGCTTCAGCAGTGACAGGTTCTATTAGTATGTGGTAAACCGGACGGGATGGCCGAATGAGTTAGAGCATCCGTCTCCCGTGTTAGATCCTGGGTTTGAACCCTGGTCAAGTCAAACCAATGACTTAAAAATTGATACTTGTCGCTTTCTAGCCAGGTGCTCGCCATTATTAGGATAGGGCAAGGACTGGTTGGCTCAGTGTGAGGATAATGTGCCTGAGGGGGATATCAGGTCATGGTGCTGGCAGCCTGGTCTCCCAGTTGAGAAGCACTATAAAGTTGTCATGAGTGCACACTGTCACAAGTCAGTAACCGTCCTGATATGATGCTAGATGTTGCTAGGACGTAAAACAACAAACAAACAAACATCTATGTGCTAATAAATGCTTGGGTTGAGTCGACCAGTATCTAAGTCGGTTAAAGCTGCATAGTCCAATGAAGCATGACATTTTCAAAACCAAAACAAGTATCTCAATTTGATGCTACACATCTAACTTAAATACTGGTGCACTTGTTAAACATTTGTCACCACATAGAAGGGAATACTGAGGCAAATTAATAGAACCTGTTACTGCAGAAACCTATGGTGTCAGAGTTTTGGCAAGTTTGCCGAAACTAATTTTGCTTGTTTGCACTTCAAATATCTCAAAATTTAGCTATTTAAAATAAAAGTTACTTCAAGTGAAAGTAGGGTAGATTATAATGATCACCCTAATATGTTTATCTCAGAAAATGACAGAAACTCAAAACTCATCGGACTATGCAACTTTAAGCAGGAATAAACCTAGGTAACTGTTTTGGAAAGCGAAATGTACACACTTTTATCGGACTATGCAGTGTGCTTAGCTGGGTGTATTAGCAGGAATAAACGTAGGTAACAGTTTTTGAATACAAAATGTACACGCTTTTATCAGACTATTTTGCGGTGTGCTTAGCTGAGTGTATTAGCAGGAATAAACGTAGGTAACTGTTTTTGAATACGAAATGTACATGCTTTTATCGGACTATGCCGTGTGCTTAGCTGAGTGTATTAGCAGGAATAAACGTAGGTAACTGTTTTTGAATACGAAATGTACACGCTTTTATCAGACTATTTTGCGGTGTGCTTAGCTGAGTGTATTAGCAGGAATAAACGTAGGTAACTGTTTTTGAATACGAAATGTACATGCTTTTATCGGACTATGCCGTGTGCTTAGCTGAGTGTATGAGCAGGAATAAACGTAGGTAACTGTTTTTGAATACGAAATGTCCACGCTTTTATCAGACTATTTTGCGGTGTGCTTAGCTGACTGTATTAACAGGAATAAACGTAGGTAACTGTTTTTGAATACGAAATGTACATGCTTTTATCGGACTATGCGGTGTGCTTAGCTGAGTGTATTAGCAGGAATAAATGTAGGTAACTGTTTTTGAATACGAAATGTACACGCTTGTATCGGACTATGCAGTGTGCTTAGCTGAGTGTATTAGCAGGAATAAACCTAGGTAACTGTTTTTGAATACGAAATGTACACTCTTTTATCGGACTATGCCGTGTGCTTAGCTGAGTGTATTAGCATAAAGAACACAACAAATCAGAGAATTTCGAACATATTTATTTCTGCATAAGCAGTTGATGAAACTGGATTTGATTTATCTTACAAAATTGTCCAAATAACGTAGGGCTTTGCTATGATATTAGGAATCGTGATTATTTTCAGAGCATACACATGAATAAATATTACAATAGAATATCTTTCACGAATGGATGCATAATCCCAATATAAAGGTCCACTTCGAAGTATATCAAATATCTGATACACAACAGAACTAATGTTCAGATACACTGCTATTCATCGGCATAATCCTGAGCCTAGATCCCGTCCGCGCGAGCTCATCCTCTCCCTGGATACTCTCGGTATTCTGAAGATGAAGAAAGAATTACGAAAATTGAGACACTCCTATTAATACATAATTCATGGAAGCATCGTGAACAAGCAGCCGAAGCTATTCGTAAACTCTCAGGTTCTAATTAGCATGGTGTCCAAAATATTCAAAAATGTACTGTGTGACAAGGCAACCCAAAGTGAAAAACCTTCCAAATAATAACTGAAAAGATTCCAAATAATAGCAGAATTCATGTTCATGTGAAGGTTTATATGCTGTGCATTTGTCAGAGTTGAAACAAAAAGAAAAAAAGAAGTAGCTATTTCACTTTTTGATCTTGATCTTATACAAATTGTTCATGTTAGCATAACATCGGTAATTTGAGACAGGGCGGAAGTGGTAGGGCCTTAAGCCAAACCTTATGACAAACCTGTCGATTTATTAAGAAACCAACTCCTTGCTGCCCCCTATCGTCAAACTCGGACACTAGCAGCTCGGACGGCTCCACCATCATGCCCCCTATATTCACATTTTGAGCTAATTAAATACTTATGCCACCACCTAGCGGCTCTTTTAACGCTGACGTCACAGCGAGCACTCGAACCGCTCACTTGCCGACTGGACATGGACCAGACAACATCTCACCACCAATTTGCCACCACCCACCCCTCAACTAACAGAGAGGCTATTCAGCAGTAGGGTTGAGAGTGACGAGTTTATTGACTTTATGACAATTGATTTAACTATTGTTCTTGAGCTGTGTTATTGACTAATATATGCAAATTATACCACTTCTGTCTCGTCGTGAATTGAACAAAACCTTAATATCACTTGTGTAACATGGAAATTAAACACATGTACCAAACATATTTAAAACAAAAAAAAACAACAAAATGTACAGAACAATGTTTTGATGTTATACATTTTGAAAAAGAATTACCCATGATACATCAGCCAGCGCTGGTTGGTTGTGTGTGTGTGGGGGGGGGAGGGGGAGGTTGTGCTGGTGATGGGAGGTGGGGTGCGGGAGCAAATGCTGGAAATGCCGGGGCTGTGATGCATTGTGACGTCACAAATGGCCAAAATCAGATTCATACTCCGTCGATTTCGGCATTTGCTTTCTCATGCATGCTCCATCGAATACCACTTCTGATTCTCACATTAGGGCCCCAGAGAGGCATTGCGCCGGGACTGTGCTTAGTACTTAGTACGCTGGGACTGTGCTTAGTACTAAGTGCTCAGTACGCCGGGACTGTGCTTAGTATTTAGTATACTGGGACTGTCCTTAGTACATAGTATGCCCGGACTGTGTTTAGTAGTTAGTGCCGGGACTGTCCTTAGTACATAGTACACTGGGACTGTGCTTAGTATGCCGGGACTGTGCTTAGTACATAGTACGCCAGGACTGTGCATAGTACATAGTACACTGGGACTGTGCTTAGTACTCAGTAAGCCGGGATTGTGCTTAGTACTTAGTATGCCAGGACTGGGCTTAGTACATAGTACACTGGGACTGTGCTTAGTACATAGTACACCGGGACTGTGCTTAGTACGCCGGGATTGTGCTTAGTACTTAGTATGACAGGACTGTGCTTAGTACTTAGGATGCCAGGACTGTGCTTAGTACATAGTATGCCAGGACTGTGCTTAGTACATAGTATGCCGGGACTGTGCTTAGTACTCAGTAAGCCAGGACTGTGCTTAGTACTTAGTATGCCGGACTGTGCTTAGTACTCAGTATGCCGGACTGTGCTTAGTACTCAGTATGCCAGGACTGTGCTTAGTACTCAGTACGCCGGGACTGTGCTTAGTACTTTGTTCGCTGGGACTGTGCTTAGTATTTTGTATGCTGGGACTGTCCTTAGTATTTTGTATGCTGGGACTGTGCTTAGTACTCAGCATGCCGGGACTGTGCTTAGTACTTAGTAAGCCAGGACTGTGCTTTGTACTTTGTATGCCGGGACTGTGCTTCATACGCCGAGACTGCTTAGTACTTAGTACACCGGGACTGTGCTTAGTACTTAGTATGCCAGGACTTTGCTTAGTACTTAGTATGCCGGGACTGTGCTTAATACTTAGTGCGCTGGGACTGTGCTTAGTACTTCATTTGCCAGGACTGTGCTTAGTACTTAGTACGTGGGAATGTGCTTAGTACTTAGTATGCCGGGACTATACTTAGTACTTAGTATGTGGGACTGTACTTAGTACTTAGTATGCCGGGACTGTGCTTAGTACTTAGTATGCCAGGACTGTGCTTAGTACTTAGTATACCGGGACTGTGCTTAGTACTTAGTACACCGGGAAGCTTAGTACTTAGTACACCGGGACTGTGCTTCAGGATAAAGGACTAAATCTGCATAGTCCGATGAAAACAACATTTCAAATTAAAAAACATATCTAAATTTGATTTTACATATCTAACTTAGATACCTGCGCACTTATTAAGTCACATAGTTAATGGAAGTAAATAAAATTATAGCATTGTTCCAAAATGAGAAGAAAGCAATTCTGTGTTAGTTAATTTCATCTTATTCACTACCGATTGATGCTGCATTGAAGAGAATACTAAGTTACTGCAGAAGCCTATGGTGCCAGAGTTTTGGCAAGCATGCTAAAATTATCAGTGGGGCGGATTTAATGGAATTCAACACTTTTCAAGACTTTCCAGGCCCCGTACGGACCGTTTATCCATACCATCATATATATACAGTTAAGAAGAAAAGAAAAGAAGATTATGTCCTACAAGAGAAATGTTTGGGCAAATGCAAGATGTCGATGTTTAAATTTTCACATTTTCACAAAATAATACAAGCTTACTTTTGATACTTGTTGTGAAATAGATTAAAGACATATTGTGTTGCTAAGATACTTAATACATGGAGGCAACAATATGTGTTTTTTGTTTTTCATCCTAGCAACATCTAAGGTCATATCAGGATGGGTACCGACTTGGGACAGTGTGCACTCATGGCGTCTTAATAGTGCTGCCCCACTGGGAGACCAGGCCACCAGCACCATAACCTGATATCCCACTCAGTCACATTATCCTGACACTGAACCAACCAATCCTTGCCCTATCCTAATAATGCTGAGCACCAGGCTAGGAAGCGACAAGTATTTTTAAGTCATGGGTTGACTCGACCAGGGTTCAAACCCATGACCCCACTGTCTATTGGATGCAACAATATTTGTTTGTTGTTTTACATCCTAGCAACATCTAAGGTCATATCAGGACTCGCAATGACTTGTGACAATGTGCACTCATGGTGACTTTATAGTGCAGCCACACTGGGAGACCAAGCCACCAGCACCATGATCCGATATCCCGCCCAGTCACATTATCCTGACACTGAGCCAACCAGTCCTTGCCTTATCCTAATAATGCCGAGTGCATGCCTAGGTAGTGACAAGTATCACTTTTTATGTCATTGGTTTGACTCGAACAGGGTTTGAACCCATGGGTTCGAATCCCACGATCTATCAAAACAGGAGACGGACTCATTCGGCCATCCCGTCTGGTCAATACGTGTCTGGGTGTGGGTGTGGGTGTGGGTGCATGTGTGTGTATGTGTGGGTGTGAGTTTGGGTGTAGGTGTGGGAGTGTGAGTGTGGGGCTGTGAGTGTGGGGGTGTGGTGCACATGTTTGTTTGTTGTTGTTTTACGTCCTAGCAACATCTAAGGTCATATCAGGACGGGTGGTGCTACATTTGTTCCTGTTAGCAGCCTTTTAAATCCTCATCAATACGTCCAGCCGGCAAGTTAAAGCACGCAGGCCAAGGCGTTCGCTAGAGGTTATGGGTCGATTGGTGTCTGTGTGTGTGTGTAGGAGGGGGGGGAGGAGACCGAGGTCATTAACGTATTTACGGGGGGTGTTTTCCTGGTTGCCCCGAACTCCCCCCCCCCCCCTTCCTCAAACAAAATGTTTTAAGTCCAGAAATAAAATGAGTCAAATGTGTAGATGATCGGAGAAACAAGTATGTAGGCCTGGTTATGGTGGGAGTGCGGATGATGCGAGAAGCAAGTATGTAGGTCTGGTTTAGGTGGGGTGGCGAATGAACACATATACATGTAGGCTTGGTCAGTTTGTAGGCAGTATGGATGATGGAAGAAACAAGTATGTAGGTCTGGGTTAGGTGGGTGGGCGAATGACGGAAGAAACAAGGATGTAGGCTTGGTCAGTATGTACGCAGTATGGATGATGGGAGAAACAAGTATGTAGGTCTGGTTTAGGTGGGTGGGCGAATGAACACGTATGTAGGCTTGGTCAGTATGTAAGCGGTATGGATGATGGGTGAAACAAGTATGTAGGTCTGGTTTAGGTGGGATGTAGGCTTGGTCAGTATGCATGCAGTATGGATGATGGGAGAAACAAGTATTTAGGTCTGGTTTAGGTGGGTGCGTGAATGGCGGAAGAAACAAGGATGTAGGCTTGGTCGGGGTGGTGGTACGGATGATGCCAGAAACAAGTATGTAGGTCTGGTTTAGGTGGGTGGGTCAATGACGGAAGAAACAATGATGTAGGCTTGGTCAGTATGTAGGCAGTATGGATGATGGGTGAAACAAGTATGTAGGTCTGGTTTAGGTGGGTGCGTGAATAACGGAAGAAACAAGGATGTAGGCTTGGTCAGTATGTAGGCGGTATGGATGATAGGTGAAACAAGAATGTAGGTCTGGGTTAGGTGGGTGGGCGAATGATGGAAGAAACAGTTCTGACGTTTGGCTTACAACATGATGAAGCAAGTTTCACAACGCGCCAGCAATAACAGTCCTCTCCACTACCCTTATCACAGCCCAACGAAACAAGGCCACAAAGGACCGACTGAACTGCCTGCAACCCCTCCAACCCCTCCACCCGCTCATGTCATAATGGAAGACAAACAGAGCTTCGCGTGTTGTGTACGCCTCCCCCGACCCTCCCCACCACCACACATACACACACGCACACACTTCGGACAAAAGTCAGCGACTGGCATATGCTGACCACAGAAAACTCGAATGGCCGTCAGCCTAATGCCTGCCCGACAGATTCCACCAGTGGCCATGACCAGAAGGGGTGGGGTGGCCGAATGTGTTGAGTGTTCGTCCCCCTTTTTGATAGATCGTGGGATTCGAACCCATGGGTTCGAACCATAGTCGAGTCAAACCGATGACTTAAAAAGTTATACTTGTCGCTACATGGCTTTGCGTTTGGCATTATTAGGATAGGGCAAGGACTGGTTGGCTCAGTGTCAGGATAATGTGACTGAGTGGGATATTGGGTCATGGTGCCTGCTGCCTAGTTTCGCAGTGGGGCAGCACTATAAAGTTGTCGTAAGTGAAACACTCTCATATGGTGATAACTGTCCTGATATGACATTATATGTTGCTTGGTAGGTCATGGGTTCGAACCCTGGTCGAGTCAAACCAATGACTTAAAAATTGATACTTGGTGCTTCCTAGCCAGGCGCTCGGAATTATTAGGATAGAGCAAGGAGCAGGGGAATGAGGAAGACCAATCGTCCACGATTGAAATTTCCCCTGCTTAAACAACTAATGTACCAAGAAAAAGGACGTAAAATCCGAATAAACAAAAACAACTATTGACATCTAACTAACAGCTAATTTGAGAGATTAGTGACATTTTAGGTGCATACGTTTTCATGGAAACTTTGCGGCCACTTTGGACCAAAGAACTCACAGTCCCTCTGGCGACCTCCTTGCGACCTCTTTGCGACTAAAGCAATGGTCGGCGACCTCCGGGTGACCATTTTGGTTACAAGGTTTTTTAGTGCAGTAGCTGCAAGGTCTTTGCGACCCAAATGGTTGCAAGGAGGTGAGTGACCACTAAGGACCACTTGCGACCACTTGGCAACCTCTTTGAAACCAACCCTTTTTTTGTGGTAGCAAAGTGGTTGCAAGCACAGGGATGAAAGTGGTCTCCAATAAAAATTGTGGAAATCAAGCCACCCCCCCCCCATAAGAGCGCAAACCCCCATGCTTTGTAGCATTTATCATCCCAAGCATGGCAGCTATATGATTGATTTTGAACTTCTACCAGATCTGGGGGGATAAAATGGATTCAAGGAGGATCAAGATGAATTAATCCTAATGAAAACATCTTTGCAATAGTCCAGTTCGTAATTCCGACCGCACATGCGCTGAAAACGGTAGCCTGGTCGCCTGGCCTTTATTCACGTCAACATCATGTAGGATAATGATACAGATAGTTGTACTGGCTTTTCTTAATGATATAGTCTAGTATCTTTGACAAGTGGGGGTTTACGATTTCCTGCTATACCAGTTCGTTCAACTATTCAACATTCAACTATGCCACCAGCACCATGACCTAATATTCCACTCATCACATTATCCTGACACCGAGCCAACCAGTCCTTGCCATATCCTAATAATGCTGAGTGCCTGGCTAGGAAGCAACAAGTATCAATTTTTCGAAGTCATTAGATTGACTCGACCGGGAATTGAACGGGAAGCTGCGCTCTACCGATTCGACCACCGCGTCCGATCTAGATACTGGTGCAGTCATTAAACAGTCATTGCTGCATTCCGGGCCAATGTGCTAACCATTACACCACCTAGGCTCCCTGATGTCCAGACCACTACACTATATTTTTCTTTAAAAACAGGGGGGGAAAAAGGTAAAAAACTAAAAAACTTTAACTGACTCGCACATTGTCGATTCGGCTATAGGAGGATGCCATAACCAACAAGGCTTTGAAGTCGGCAGACATGCTGAGTCATGCCGGGGGTCCCTACGTCACATGACCACTTTCTGTTCAACCTCATTTCCCAGCATTCCCACCAACATGACTGCTAGGCAGCAATCATCGCTACCACCTTGCAAAAAAAAAAGAAGAGAAAAGCTTGTTTTATTTAAAGTCGTCTATAGAGCACATTGATTGTTGTAACACCTGCACTTGGATGTAAAAAATTTGGTCATTCTGACATATTTCTTTGGAGGAATCCCACTGCTGCCACATAGGCTACTCTTTCCGATAAGCAGCAAGCGGTCTTTTATGCGACCACCTTGCAACCCCACCACCTTCCTGATCCTGATGGGAGATTGTTTGTTGTTATTTTACGTCCTAGGAACATCTAAGGGCATATCAGGACGGGTGTCGACTTGTGACAGTGCACACTCAGGGCAACTTCATAGTTCTGCACTACCATAAGTCGGTACCCGTCCTGATATGACATTAGATCTTGTGAGGATGTAAAACTATAAAGTTGCCATGAGTGTGCACTACCATAAGTCGGTACCCGTCCTAATATGACATTAGATGTTGTGAGGATGTAAAACTATAAAGTTGCCATGAGTGTGCACAACCATAAGTCGGTACCCGTCCTGATATGACATTAGATGTTGTGAGGATGTAAAACTATAAAGTTGCCATGAGTGTGCACAACCATAAGTCGGTACCCGTCGTGATATGACATTAGATGTTGTGAGGATGTAAAACTATAAAGTTGCCATGAGTGTGCACTACCATAAGTCGGTACCCGTCGTGATATGACATTAGATGTTGTGAGGATGTAAAACTATAAAGTTGCCATGAGTGTGCACTACCATAAGTCGGTACCCGTCGTGATATGACATTAGATGTTGTGAGGATGTAAAACTATAAAGTTGCCATGAGTGTGCACAACCATAATTCGGTACCCGTCGTGATATGACATTAGATGTTGTGAGGATGTAAAACTATAGAGTTGCCATGAGTGTGCACAACCATAAGTCGGTACCCGTCCGGATATGACATTAGATGTTGTGAGGATGTAAAACTATAAAGTTGCCATGAGTGTGCACAACCATAAGTCGGTACCCGTCCTGATATGACATTAGATGTTGTGAGGATGTAAAACTCAAACAAATAAACAAATAAACAAATAAACAAACAAACAAACAAACAAACTGATGCCTTTCTGAGGTGGCAAGGCGGTGACGGTTGTACTTTCAGGAGACGACACAGTCACAGATTTCCACATAGTCGCCCCCCCCCCCCCCATCTCTACCTGACACGCCATATGTCATGATGGCTAGGTTACTGATCAGACATGTTCGTGTCCTCCTACCGGGCACTTCGCTAACTAAGGCAATGCAGCATGTCTGAAAAAAAAACTAGGTTCTTCCTGTCAAATGGCAGAAAAGTATTGCAGGAATTATACTATTTCAGCTAGGAGATATTGGGTTTCGTGTGGGTTTAAAAAAATCATAATAGTTATCCATTTTAATATTAATGCGGTCATGCTACGCGAGTGTTATCGCATTGCAGTCGTTGTTTGCTTGTTGGGGTTTTACATCCTGGCAACATGCAAGGTCATATCAGGACGGCTACCGACTTGTGACAGTGCACATTAATGGCGACGTTATAGTGCTGTCCCACTGGAATACCAGACTGCCAGCACCCTGAACTCATTTCCCACTCAGTCCATTATCCTGCCACCGAGCTAACCAATCATTGTCCTATCCTATTAATACGAAGCGCCAGGCTAGGGAGCAACAAGTATAAATTTTATAAGTCATTGGTTTGACTTGGCTGGGATACAAACTCCCAACCTTCCGCATGGGAATCCTGCGCTCTATCGATTCGGCCACTGCGTCCGGTCCAGAGTCCATTGAATAAAATAATTCCCCAAAGTGGAAATTTACGAAACGGTGTCACTTATCCGTAGCGCAGTGCAGAGCTAGCCAGCGAGGATTTGTTCGCAAAGATATAGATCAATACTCTAACACAGCTTATGCAACTGGCAGCTAGCTAGTTAGTAAACTATGCCGCCACAATGCCTGTGTCATGTTTGTTTGTTTGTTTGTTGTTGTTTTATGTCCTAGCAACATCTAATGTCATATCAGGACGGGTACTGACTTGTGACAGTGCGCACTCATAGCGACTTTATAGTGCTGCCCCACTGGAAGATCAGGCCGCCAGCTACATGACCTGATATCCCACTCAGTCACATTATCCCGACACTGAGCTAACCAGTCCTTTCCCTATCCTAATAATGCCGAGTGCCTGGCTAGGAAGCGACAAGTATACATTTTTAAGTCATTGGTTTCACTCGACCAGGGTTCGAACCCACAATCTACCAACACGGGAGACGGGCGCTCTAACTCATTCGACCATCCCGTCTGGTCGCCTGTGTCATCTACCTGTCATTGAAAACGAGGGCGTTTTGGCAAACGAAGGGATACCTCGCACATCGAGTGGCATTCGAACCCAAACTCATGCCATTCCAGCAGGTAACATTCTAACCATAAGACTATCTCCCTGAGCCAATCCAACTTACCCACTCCTACATGTGTATGTGGCATTTCACCTGGGGGTGGGGGCAAGAAAACCTCACAACACTCGCCTAGAGTGGGAATCGAACCCACACTTCTACCTTTCCTAGCACCATGACCCAATATCCCGCTCAGTCACATTATCTTGACACTGACCTAACCAGTCTTTGTCCTCTCCTAGTAATGCTGAGCTGAGCGCCAAGCTAGGAAACGACAAGTATCGAATATAGCGAAATGGTAGACAGGAAGTGTGAACACTTATTTGTCTCAAAGCACAATTCTGTAAGTCATTAGGAATTGGACTCCCGATTTCCCACATGGGAGGCTTGCGCTCTACCAATTCGGCCACCATGCCCAGTGCTATAGTTTACAACTAGGGCCACGTTCAGGGTCTGTCTCAGAGGCGCCTCGGAGATGGCCATGATGTCACGCTAGTTCGAACGGCAAAAGCAGTTTGCTGTCTCAAAAATGGCCACCCCCATAGGTGGTGGCCATTTGCAATGGAAAAGCTGCGCTGTGATTGGCTGAAACCACTGAATACGGTGGTCATTTTCGAGGTGCTTTTCATCTCCAGTCTGAAAAGGGAGGTGTCTCCGAGACGTCGCCGAGACGCACTCTGAACGAGACGTCTCCGCGGCGCCTCCGAGACGGACCCTGAACACGGCCCTGCTCTACAGATTTGCACTATACACAACAGGGATGAAGTGGACTCCGGCAAAAAACGCGGAAATCAAACCGAGATTATTACACTGACAGCAAATTTTGAACAAAAACATGGATTTCCTCCCATATGATTCGCACTGTCAGGAAATCGTAGGGAAAATGCAGGAAGTCAGGTTTCAACTATCCTTGTTTTGCCTATATTATCGTCCATACCTAACTCGTTCTTGTTTGGCTTCTATGTTCTAGCAACATCTAAGGTCATACAAAGAATGTTTGGGTTCTATGTTCTAGCAACATCTAAGGTCATATAAGAATGGGATTCAAACCAACCAATTGCTGCTTTATTCATACTGATTTCATAGCATTTTGTTAATCTGTAAATATTTAAAAAAACGTGGAAATCCGCGAAATATTCACCTCTCTCCAACGAGACCCCGCCTAAGGCCTCAGTCACCCTACGGCTTGCGACCACTTTTTGAGCAAAAGCAGGCGACCTCCTTGTGACCAAAGCACACAAAAAAGGTGGGAAAAACAATGGTTAGTGATTTGTCGATGACCAATCGGTGACCTCTGGGCGACCATTTTGGTCACAAGTAGGTTGCATGTGCTGCACCAAAAACCTTCTTGCAACCAAAATGGTTGGCCGGAGGTCACTGACCATTTTCAGCGCTTGCGACAGGTCACTGACCAATCAGCCTTTTGGTCGCAAAGTGGCTGCAAGCCATAGTGTGACTGGGGCTTAATAGAATGAAAAGAATTACATACACGCACTCATACGTAATACTCCCAGTGGGTGGGCAGTGATTTTAAGTGGGGGAAATGCAGAAGGATATAGCCCATTTGAAATCACTCCGCCCACCCGTGAGTTTGTAAAATTGTCGTTCGCTTTTTATCCCACGCGTAAAGAGCTATTCAGCCATTTGCTATTTGACTACGCATATTCTAGTTACTTCATATGGTTCCAGTGTCATTCAGCCAAACCGAAGCCACTCCTGTATCAAAATGACACATTCGCCGTAACACTACGCCCTGGAGGTTCACACATATGGCCACACTGAGCACCAGGTGGCGCGCCGGATGCAAAAAGCGACCGGAAATCACGTGGGCACTGCCTCGCTCAAGGAGTCTGATCTGTGACGCTGCTCCAACATTCAGGGATCATACATCATAATAAAGACGGCATGAGGTAAATGACATAAATGATGTATTATGGTTTATACGCTCCTACTATATTATCTCATATCTTTCCTGTCATATTTTGCTATCATATATTTGGACACCACAATTAGTTCTCTTTACAAAACACTTTTTTGTCTCAGCCTCGGAAAAATATTGTAGATTCTTTGTTAAATGAATCGAATCAAATCAAAATATTAACATTATATTCCAAATCATATTCCTCTAATAATTCAGAACAAATAGTGTACAGAGCAGAGACAAATGTTTGTTTGGGGTTTAACATCCTGGCAACATCTAGGGTCACATCAGGACTGGTACCCACTTGTGACGGTGCACTCATGGCGACTTTATAGGGCTGCCCCACTGAAATACCAGAGCGCCAGCACCAAGACCCAATATCTCACCTAGTCACATTATCCTGACACTGAGCCAAACAGTCCATGCCCTATCCTAGAGCCTGAGCCTCCTTTTGAATATCATGCACAGCAAACCAACTCTAACTACACACGCACACATATAGTATAGTTATATGAATCTTACCTGGGTATAGATGATGGATAACTGTTGTTTTCCCGAGGTATAAGCCTCGGGTAGACGTGGGCTAGGGAGAAGGAAGCACGTGAGGTACCAGCAATTTTAACCTACTTATTCAGGATAAAAATGATCTTTCAATACAATGGATACTATGATTTTCCCGTAATGGTACACCAACGGGATAGACGTGGCAGGGCGTGGTGGGTGGGCCCTAGCCCACGTCTACCCGGAGGCTTATACCTCGGGAAAACAACAGTTATCCATCATCTATACCCAGGTAAGATTCGTATAACTATACTATTTTACCTCGGTATACAGCCTCAGGCTAGCCTCAGGCTAGGGAGACCTTTACATAATTCATTTTTATCCTTAATATCATCCATTCTTATATAATATTCAACGTTTTTGTTCTCACCTATTCTTGTTAGTTGGCGAGCAGGCGCTTTGCAATGCCGGTAGGCTTTTCTAGTCGTTTGTTGTAATGTTTTGCAAACGACTTAGCCGTCTTCCAGCCTGCATGCGCTAGTATTCTTTTCACAGAAATACCAAGCACCCGTGCCTTGGAGACCATGGCTCCTCTAGTTGAGTACTCCAGCCAATTTCAACACCGTAATTGTCCATCTGGCAAGTGTGTCTCGTGAAATCGCCTTATGTGGCTTTATAAAGCTCACTAATAGTTGTTGTGATGCACGTAAATCCTTTGTCTTGTATATATAAGCCCGTATGGCCGACACAACACATAATTTCCGATCATTCGGAAAACAGTCTAAGTGAACCGTTGATAAAGGGTCACCTAACGTGTTCGATTTAAGCAATTTTTCTAAATCAAACGTAGCTTGTTCTTGTCTATTTCTAATCCAGTTAAGGATAAAGCAACAATCGTCTGTCCTCTGTGTCCGGTTACTAACAATAACAGGACCGCGACCTTAAAACCTAACTGTTTTATATCTAACCACGAGTTGTGAGGCCAAGCCTGAAACAACTTAAATACTACAGACACATCCCAAAACCGACTATACTTTGGTTTTGGAGGATTCCTTTGATTTTTGGAGGATTCCTTTGATAAATTGAACGAAGTAGATATCCAAGCACATAATGTTTTCCAACTGTTTCGCCATCAATTCTCGGTAATATGATTGATAACGCACATCTTGCCGCATTAATCGACCCAAAAGATAGTCCCTCATCCTCTAGAGAACGAAGAAAACGAGCTACTTGTGAAATTGTTGGATTTGTTGGCTTAACTTTCATTAACAAACAATGGACACCCCATTTCTTTAAATAGGATGTGTACATTTTAACAGTTCCTGGCCTCCAGGCATCAGCTACTATCCTATTCTCAGTAATTTTGTCCAATCCAAATTGCCGCAGCTGGTTCCTTAGAAAAGGAATGCCAATAGGGGCGTCGTTGACACGTCTCCGTGAACCACTAGCGGTCCGTGGTGTGTCAGATTCCCGAGTTTTCTTGGGAATCGTATATGTTCTTTTGCCAGTTGTGAAACTGCTGGCAGCCAAGGTTGCGTGTCCCAATCGGGCACCACCAGTATAGCATGTGTCCTTTCCAAGCCGATTTTCCTGACAACTCGGCTGATAATGCTAAACGGTGGGAAAATATAAAAATAATTATTTTCCCAGATAATATCAAATGCATCTACTTTCCAAGCCTCCGGTTCAGGATGCCAAGAAACATAACCAGGTAATCTGTTATTATTTCGTGATGCAAACAAGTCAACTTTAGGTGTACCCCATTTTTCACAAATGAAGTTAAACACAGGTGTAGAGAGAGACCATTATAAATGGTCATAGAAATTTCTACTTTTATGGTCTGCAAGTGTATTTTGTGACCCTGGAATATGCGCTACAGTCAGCCAGACTTGTTGAGCCTGTGCCCAGTTCCAAACCAGTTTAGACAACTGATTGCAAGGCTTTGATTTGGTTCCACCCATGTTACAAATAAATGCCATGGCGGCAGTAGTATTATCAGTTAGTATTCTAATTGTGATTTATGTATCTTACTAAAACTACATAAACCTAGATAAATAGCCACGCAATTCTAGCGCATTAATATGGTCTGATTTTTCATCATAAGCCATCTTACCTCCTGATTGTGCAGCTCCTCCATCGTGATGAGGTTCCCCTACCTTCTAACGAAGCATAAGCTCTAGCAATTTAATATGGGCCTTCCCGTATAGAATAGCGGGTGCATACGATATCATTATCCCAATAAGGACTGCAACCTGTCTAATTTTTAGGTTTTGGTAACTTAATAAGCTGGGTCGCTGTATTCATAAACTTAATTAGTTTTTGTTCTGTTATCGACACTGTAAGAGACTGTGTATTCAGAATAAACCCTAAACATTTGAGTTGTTTTGTTGGTTTAAGCACTGACTTTTGTGGATGTACATAAATCCCCAGTTTAGTGAGTAATGCACATAAATCCAAAACTGCATTCACACAATCAATTTGTGTTGATGCTATGATAAAGGAATCATGTATGAGCAGTTTAGTGAATAAACGAGGGGCACAAGCTAAACCATTCGGCATGCAGGTAAACTCTTAGAGTTGGTTATCCCAAAGAAACCGAAAAAATTTCCGGTCTTTTTCTCTTATGGAAAGCGTATAATATGCATCTTGTAAATCAACAGTAGCCATCCACGCATCTGGCGTAATCAGATCGCGTGCTGTATCTAGCGAGAACATTTTTTTTAAAGTTGATATTCAACCATTTTATTAAGGATTGTTAAATCCAGGATCATTCGAACCTCGCCATTAGGCTTTGGTCCCGAGAAGATGTTTGAAATAAACTCCTGAACAGTATGTCACTTTTTGTATAATTCCTTTCTCAAAGAATTTTTGCACCTGTTTAGTTAGTGCCTCTCGTTCAACCAGTTCAATGTTATAAGGAAAAGGTATCCTGCCTTGTACCGGAATTTGTGTGAAGGGAATGTGAACACCCCTAACTATTTGTAAATTTCTTGGTCACTAGTAATTTTGTGGCACTCAGAAAACTAATTATTAATATTACCAGCCACAAACGTTGCTTACAGTTTGTTGTGGTTTTTTTAGAGGCTGGATGGACTTGTAACGTTTTGTGTTTCACCTCTACGTGGACCCGCCCCTGGGGAGAGGTCTCGGACCGATCGTTGACACCTCGGCTAGTGGCCGTTACAGTGTTGTCGGTCCAGCCTAGCGGAAGGCGCCGGCCCGAAATGCTTTGGACGAGTTTTTGAGCACGGTCTGGTTACCCTGGTGAAAAACGTCCCGTGGACGAAAATCCCTCGTGACCTTTTGAACGGAGCGAGTTCCTGTGTTTCTTACACCATGGTTTTAGCACTCTTGGGCTTGCAGTTTCTACCTCTTTATAGAGGTATTGGTAGTGACCGCTCAAAACATTGTGTGTTATCCTAAAGGTTTCCCTTTATCGGCCTCAGGAGCAAGAAGAAAGAGCGCGTAAAAACTCTTTCCCATCATTATCAGTAACCTTCTTTGAGCGAGCCACTTCTTTGCCAGCATCTGTGCAAACCGACTTGAAAACATTTTCATTTCTTCGATACGACAGGTAATTACCAGCCGCCGCCAACAATGCAATACCTTTGTCCATCGTCTTAGCCAAAGACGAGAACTTATTTTCTCGCTGCATCCTATTAGCCACAGGAACAATAGCTGTTAGGGTAGCCAACACTGCCTTATGCACTGTGTGCAACACATCCTCAAACTTCTTACGGTCATCCGTCATATTGACATCCCGATCCATTTCTTTAATGATGGAGTTGGGAAAACCCTTTATGCCTGTTAACTCATCTCCTAACTTGGAGATAACCTCCGCCGGTTTGAACGTGCGAAAATGACCATTCACGGTCTCGCGCATAAGCGTAGTGGTTTTAACCCGCTTAGCCTTGGCTTCTCCACCTTCTTAGCCACTTTGCCCCCAAATGGCAAGCATAGGACACCTTCATATTGCATGTCTGAGTCCGATTCCGTGGACGTGGAATCCGTGGACGAGTCAGAAGAAGAAGAAACTTTCCTCTTCTTCTTCTTCTTCTTCTTGGACTTGCTCTTGCGCTTTTTGCGAAGCCCAGTCTTCCCCCTCTCCTTGGTGAACTCATCACCCGAAGAAACAATCTGTTTCTTCTTCTTCCTCCGTTTAGGAGAAGGAGGAGGAGCCTTAAGCTCCATCGCTGAGTCTGTGTCCGAGAAATCCTCCAGAGAAGACTCTTCTTGAACACTCGGCACTCGCAGTTTACAAGACACCGGTGGTTTGAGAGCCATTATATGACTCTCCATCGCCGCAAACCGCGTCTCCCAATTTTGAGGCGCGGCGCCGCCAGGCACTATGTCCTCCTCGGAGAGAATATGCGCCCCGGGCTGTGTCGCGGGCTCTGCCGACAACACGGGTGAGGAGTCGTACTCCTCGTCCCCGCCACTCGGAACACGCCCCTCGGCTGCTGCTGCACCGCGCTTACTCCGCTTCGTGGCCATTGGGAGCTGAAACAAAAATTGTTGATCAGTCCCGGTATATATATATGTCACAACATGGTTGTTTTAAACTCATTTGGACATCTATTGGTGTTAGAGAACGTATTTATACCGTTATAACACAGGCGTAATAAGCTAAATTTGTGTGTGGGTTGTGGGTCAAGCCCAAACCTTACGCGGGGTCGGGACCAGTGTATCGGCCCGCCCATCCCTCTGTTCCGCCCACTTCTCCTCTCCCACCAGTGACTACAACGTCAACAAGTTGGAGAGAATATGCTACGAAACTCGGGGGGGGGGAGAAACGCCTGAAAAAGTTTTGTGGGAAGTCTATAAAAGAAACCCAGGAGCATCTCCAACATTACTCTCTATTAGAGTACGAGAGAATTTCCACAGGAGACGAGGCAGAGCCCACATCTCTACCCATAATCACACGGTGACTCGGGTGTTGACAGAACGGCTAATGATCGGTTTCAATCCTTCGAGAAGGAATTTTATCCTTGGTTTTTTATAACCAAATAACTCGTCCAAAAAGGACCAAAGAAAGTCTAAACTTTCCATAATGATGCTCTAATGCATCATAATTAAGCTAACCACAGTTTTTATGATACTTACGGCGTATTAGCTTGTATGTAGACTAAATTTGCCGGAGCAACCCAACGACACGTAATCCAGTTGTGAGTTGTATATGCTAATTTTTGGTACCTCACATGCTTCCTTCTCCCTAGCCTGAGGCTAGCCTGAGGCTGTATACCGAGGTAAAATAATATATGTGGGTGTGTCTGTGTGTGTGTGTTTGTGATGTGTAACGAATTATGCGAGTATAAAGATACGCAAGGGAATTATTATCATTATTGTTATACTCCGTAAGACACAACACTGTACTGGTGGTGCCACCTGCGGCCTCCTCACCTCCACCAGAGGCTATATATGCAACTGACCAGTGTCAGTTGCATATATATCGATACAACTATGTAGCTAGCGACATATGGAAAATGTGCCAAGTGCCCTGATTTCCCAGTGGGGCAGCAATATAAAGTCACCATGATTGGGCAGTCACAAGTTGGTACCCGCCTTGATATGACTGTAGATGTTGCCAGGATGTAAAACTATATATATACAAATCTTACCTGGGTACAGATGATGGATAACTGGTGTTTTCCCGAGGTACTAGCCTCGGATAGTAGTGGGTCAGGGAGAAGGAAGCACATCTGGGTCCTGCAATCTTTTACATACTTTATAGGATAAAAAATGATCTTAGTATTATATGGATACTTAGTGTTTTCATTTTGGCACCAGCGAAATGTGAGAGTCGTGTAGGGTAGGGTGGGTGGGCGGGCCCTAAACCAAAACTATCCGAGGCTAGTACACCAGTTAACCATCATCTGTACCCAGGTAAGATTTGCATAACAATTCTATTTTACCTCAGTACTACACCTCTGGCTACTCGTAGTCCAGGGAGAATTTGACGTAATCTAATTTTTTATCCTGTTATACTTAATATTGTAAGCATACTATGTTTTTAGTGCAAAATAGTAAAATGTTGTTTCTCACCCGTCTTTACTGGGTGAGTAGGCGAGTCGCCAGGCCACTTGGCTTTTCTAGTCGTTTGTTGTAATGTTTTGAAAATGATCGCCGTCTTCCACCCCGCATGTGCAAATGCAACAAATAGTACTATTGATGTACATCTTTTCTGCGTAATTTACATTATTGATGGCATTTGTTTTGTTACTTTGATTTATTTGTGTAGTTTTATTCCCATAACCATGGAGGTTAACTGAGATAATAAACGGACAAGTGAAAATCACACCAGATTTGTCCTATGGACAATTGCATTTTGTTGGGCTTATTTCTATCACTGAAATGCATTGCTACTTGAGAGAATATTTAGTGCAAGTTACGGTTAGTAATGCACACACGACCTGACAAAATCCGTTTATTTGTTTGGGATTTACATCCTAGCAACATCTAGGGTAATATCAGGAGAGGTACCGACCTGTGACAGTGCACACTCATGGTGACATAATAGTGCTGCCCCACTGGAAGACCAGGCTACTGGAACCATGACCTGATATCCCACTCAATTATGATATCCTGATACTGAGCAAACCAGTCCTTGCCTTATACTATTAACACCAAGTGGCAGGCTAGGTAGCGACAAGTATCAATTCTATAAGTCATTGGTTTGACTCGATCTTACAGAGTTCTACATCCTGGAAAACATCTAAGGTCATATCAGGATGGGTACTGACTTGTGACAGTGCACACTCATGGCAACTTGATAATGCTGCCCCACTGGGAGACCAGGCCACCACCACCATGACCCGATATCCAAATCAGTCACATTATCCTGACACTGAGCTAACCAGACCTTGTCCTATCCTATTAATGCCGAGCACCAGGCTAAGTAGCAACAAGTATCAATTCCATAAGTAATTGGCTTGACTCAGCTGGAATTCGAACTCCCGACCTTCTGCACCGGAAGCCTGCGTTCTACCGATTCGGCCACCGTGCCCGGTGTTCCCCAGGCTAGGTACCGACGAGTATTATTTCTGTAAGTCATTGGATTGACTCGATCGTGGTTTGAACCAACTGTAGAATGGCTAAAGCTCGAATGTGTGGTTGTGTAGGCAGGTTATAGTGAAATCAATACAGACAAAGAGAAAGGAAGAGTATAAAGTGTAAAGGAAGAGAGAGAGTCAAACCTTCTGGTTTATTATTTATATAGTTACATGGGTTCATTGTAGAGTATCACCCCACCCTTTTCCCCCAATGGGAACCAAGCATTCTTGGCCCTACCAATAGGGATCCAGCATTCCTGGCCCTCATGGCTACCAGTGGTCTGCCCACCACCACCAAGCTGTGTGGCTCCCTTGGCCACCACCAACCTTGACCCTGAGTGTGGTGATCCTACCCAGCAGAGGAGGAGAGGGTAGGCCCTGCCAGCACCACTATTTCAATTTTCATCCCACTAAGGCACCACCAGTACTTACATATATATATACGCATACATGGGCTTGGTCACCTATACCTGTTTAGTAATAGAACATTTGCATTCCCCCCGATGCCGTGAATCGGAATATTTTACACAATGACATCCCGCACGGGAAACCATCCAACGCATTTACTGATTCGGCCTAGGCCGCCCCGCCGGGTCCCGAGACAAATCTAGACGCAGGTGGTGGACAGGTCTGTTAAAAAAAATGTTAAGTTTGTTTTATTTAACGACACCTCTAGAGCATATTGATTTTTATCATCGGCAATTGGTCGTCTAACAGATGGTCATTCTGACATATTTCTTTGGAGGAAACCTGCTTCCACCACATTTATATGCACTTTCCCACAGACAGGACAGCCTTTGGTGAACCAGTTGTGGACCATTGGTTGGAATGGAAAATAGCCCAAACTGCAAATGTGTCCATTGAGCAGGATCGATTGGATGACCGGCTATGTCCCGCTCCCGGTCTATTAATTACTGCACGTAGATATTTACACGTGTGGGCCTTTTATGTCACTATATGAGGGATTCAAGGTTAATAGGGGCTGGCTGTTCAACTAATAATGGCAAAATTCACCTGTCATCAGTAACAAAACTAGGATGGTTGCACCTATTATACACTGAAAAGTGACTGTGCACGGTAGCCGATTCGGTAGAGTACAGACTTCCCATGCGGAATGTAAGGAGCTCCAATCCCAGCAGAGTCAAAACAATGACTTATAAAATTGATACTTGTCATTACCTAGCCTGGCGCTTAGCATTAATAGGATAGAACAAGGACTGGTTAGCACAGTATTAGGATAATGTGACTGAGTGGGATGTCAGATCATGGTGCCTGTGGCCTGGTCTCCCAATGGGGCAGCATTATAAAGTCGCCATGAGTGAGTGCTGTCACAAGTCAGTACCCATCCTGATATGACCTTAGATGTTGCTATGATGTAAAACAACAATAAATAAACAATAATATACCGAAAAGGCACATATCCTTCATTCACTTTCTCGACGTGGTTTTATAGTGCAGCATACATCTCACTTTGTGACCGTTTTAATGAATGTGAATGCCAGACACGTCAAACAGCGATATACGAAGATGAACCATATTGGGGCGGACAAACGTGGTGTTCCATTCCCATTAACCTACATTTACATAAGCGACTCATTAAATTTCACTCCAGCACTAAAACAGAATGAATGGGGTCAGATTTTCTTTAGGTTTCGTTTTTGGCAAATCAATCTGCAGACATGTTATTGTTGTTGAGTCATTACGACAACTGACTATAATTAGATTAATTAGATAAGTACATTGTAAAAACAGAATATATCATCACATTGCGCTGAGAATATGCTTTTGGCTAGTCGCCTCTTGAAAATATATAGAGCGGCATTCGAACCCACATTTCTGCCATTCCGGGATGAGCGCCTTAACAATTAGGCTATCTAGGCTCCCTGGTGCAGTCATCCTACATGTATATTTGGCTCCTTGCATGTGAGCAATACCGTTGCGAAAGAAAAGCTTTAGGATGAAGAAAGCTCTTCACTCTCCTAAGCTACCAAGAGGCGGCCAACACTCACATCATGGCGAATTGGTACGCGTTGCTCAAGAGCCTGCGAAGAACTGCGCAAAAACCAGCAGCGTCCTCTTGTGGATCTCTGCACAATCAAATACGCATGTATCATTCCCACACAAAATTACAAACTCAAACTGCCAATGTACCTTCTAAAATGATGAATGAGTTGAGCGTCCGTCTCCCGTTTTGGTAGATGTTGGTATTCACCTGGTCTAGCCAAACCAATGACTTAAAAATTGATATGTGTGGCTTCAAAGCCAGGCACTCGACATTATTAGGATAGGGCAAGAACTGGTTGGCTCTGTGTTAGAAGATATCATGTCATAGTGCTGGCAGACGGGACTCCCAGTCGAGCAGCACGATAAAGTCACCATCAGTGCGCACTGTCACAAGTCGGTCTCTATCCTGATATGACCATAAATGTTGCCAGGATGTAAAACTCCAACAACCAATCAACCAACCCTTCTAAAATTAAACAAGTCGTCGGTTCCAACCCCCCCCCCCCCCTGACCTCTCACCCCACGCCCCACAATCCATTGTGAATCGCAAATCACTGCTGGCAGCTTAGTGTAATGGCCCTGTCACACTACGACGTAACGACGTCAACGTAGGGAGAACGTGAAGAACGTTGAACTTCTCGGCATAGTATGCAAATTTGGGCTCAAGTTGAACGTGGATGCAGCGTAGTGGACGAGAGCGTAATGTCGGTAAAGCGTAGTGAGACCGTCATTCAACGAGAGAGGACAACGTCATTACGCTCACGGAACGTTATGAACGTTATTCCATCGCCAGAAGAACGTTACGTGACATTACATACATCATGAGACGTTGAACGTACGTTGAATGTACGTTCTCCTGATGTTCTCCTGACGTTCCCATTACGCCGCGTGGGCATTTCCACCCGGTTTAATGTGGGTCAACGTAGTGAGCAGTGTTTGCCTAACGTCCGTTTAACGTCATTGACATTCGCTGAACGTGAACAGAACGTACGGCGAACGTAAACCCTTACGTTTGAGCTACGTCGAAATTTTTTAACATGTCCAAAACCTCGACGTAACTCGACGTCAGTCTAACATCATTATGACGTCATCATAACGTAATCCAACGTACATCAACGTAATGACGAAAAATCACGTTAGGCTCACGTTAGCTTGTTACATCATAGTGTGACAGGGGTATTACACAGGTCCATTTCTATTCCCAGTCAAGTTACTAAATGAAAACGTAGTTGACAATGATTGATGCAGTGCATACATATCCTATGGAAGCAATCTCCAGTCGTATACCAAATGAATGCGAAACACCATAGCGGCCAACATTTGAAAACGGGGAAGCGTAATCTTTTTTTGTCATGCCAATTGCAGCATTGCGTGAATCGTGACACATTGCACTAGTAAGCAATTGAGACCCTGCAACCTAAACACACTCCATCTAACAGAATAAACAAACCATTCTACTAACACTACATCTCAAAATGTCCAACAACATGGTTTGTTTGTTTGTTTGTTGTTGTTTTACGTCATAGCAAGATCTAAGGTCATATCAGGACGGGATTGTTTATTTGTTGTTGTTGTTTTACGTCCTAGCAACATCTAAGGTCATAACAGGACGGGTACCGACTTGTGACAGTGCGCACTCATGGCGACTTTATAGTGCTGCCCCACTGGGAGACAAAACCAAATATATCCTAATAATGCCGAGCGCCAGGCTAGGAAGTGACAAGTACCAATTTTTAAGTCATTGGTTTGACTCGACCATGGTTCGAACCCGCGAACCCATGGGTTCAGATCCCCCAGCCTCCTAAAACAGGAGACGGACGCTCAACTCATTCGGCCATCCATCTGGTCTCTCCAACAACATGACAATTAGGCAATTCACACAACAGGTATACAAAACTGCGAAGGGAAACCATACACCTAACCTAGTGCCAATGATTTTCCGTTTCGAAATAAGGCAAATTTCGTTTCACCAAATAGCAAATTCCGTTTCAATTCCGTTTCAGAAAAAAAAAAAAATTTCCTTTCCACACTGTTTAATTTTATGCTTGATTATGTTACTTATGTATTGCTATCATGTTAGAATTAATTGAATCTTGTCTAATTGCAGGTAAAGTGCTTTCTGATGACAGAGTAAGAGACACTGAGATGGTGACGGGGACTTTAGCATTCAACTTAACACTGCACTTTTATTATAATGATATCAATTGAAATAATAATGTAATACATCGCAACATGATCATCACACAAAAGAATGACAAATAAAATTAAAATAAATACTGATGTTAAATTGGAGATCATGACTACGAAGGTGGTATTTGGTCAATTTAGGCTTTATTCTGTCACTTACTGGTCTAATCAATACACGTGTACATGTATAAATTAAAATAAATACTGATGTTAAATTGGAGATCATGACTACGAAGGTGGTATTTGGTCAATTTAGGCTTTATTCTGTCACTTACTGGTCTAATCAATACACGTGTACATGTATGTAAGTATGTATTTATACAACATATGGTCGTTGGTTGCTGGAGTTGTACATCCTGGCAACATCTAAGGTCATATCAGGACGGGTACCGACGTGTGACAGTGCATACTCAGGGTGACTTTCTAGTGTTGCCCCACTGGGAAATCAGGCCACAGGCACCATGACCCGATATCCCACTCGCTCACACTATCCTGACACTGAGACACCCAGTCCTTGCCTAAAAAGTATACATTTTAAAGTCATTGGTTTGACTCAACTGGTAACCGAACTCCCGATCTCCCGCACGCGAGGCCCGCGCTCTACCGATTCGGCCAACGCGTCCAGTGTATACAACATATAATTACTATCTCATATGTGAATTGTCAAATTATAGCATATGTAAGTCCTGGGATGATTAATATTGTTATTCCGGCTGACTTGAGCTAGCTGCTGATGACAATATCAGACTACATACACATATATATCGTAAATAACTGCATTCTGCTGAGAATATGCTTAAGTAAAACCCAACTGTGGAAGACCAGTGCCATGGCGCTGACAAAATACTTTATTCACTGAACAAACTATATTTACAACAACAAAAAGAGTCTTTGTCAACATACTGGGGTGAAAATCAGTCTTCGTTTTAGTGACAAACAACAAAATCCTTTCACAGTCAGCATTCTCCCACATCCCCCAAACCTCTGTGAGTTTGTTGGTTCTACAATCGGATAAATGTTTGGTTACCAATAGTTAATTTCTCTGAATGTCTTCACCTTGCTGTGTTAGTGGTCATTAGGCTTTGATTTTAAGTTTAAAGTTTACCTTTTGTATGTAAAACTTTGCTTGAATTATCAGTGTATTTTCTATGACCTCTCGGGCAAGGAGCCGCATAGACAGGTAGGCGTGGGTAGTGTGGTTACATCAGGGAGCCTAGGTGGTGTAATGGTTAGCACACTGGCCCGGAATGCAAAGAGATGTGGGTTCGAGTCCCACTCTAGGCACAATATTTCCTATTTTCATCACCCCCATAACAATATCTATCCCAGAAAACTGCTGAAACTCAAGATCACCAGACTATGCAACTTTAAGTAAGCAGAACAAAAAATCACTAGAAAGCATTAGCAGTGCGCGGCAAACACTACCTTGCTTCTTTAGATGAGGGGCTGCTCGACTTGTAGACGCTAATATAGATCCATTAGTGCAGCTCCTGGCTGACAGTCACTTACGGAAGCATAAATGTCACCGACTGTAAACGAGAACTAACAAGGACCCTCGCAATACTGCTTACAACTGTGTTTCCACCGCCATTAGTTCTAGATGTGCAACCTGTCTAGAATTCCTTTTATACATTCATAGCTTTACTGTAGGACCTCACTGAGCAGTACACATAGTCTTGTAGAGTGTTCTGATATTGAGGTTATTCAGGACTATTTCTATAGGGGGGAATATTATAAATATTAGGGAATATGATGAATATTATGGGATGTAAATGAATATATGGGGATTATCTTAGGGAATTTACTTAATATTAGGGAATGAAGTGAATATTAGGGAATGAAATGAATATTCGGGAATATGATGCATACATGGGAATATGATAAATTAAGTCATGAAAACAGATGCACTGGTGGGTGTACTGACCTGATGTATAACTCATTATGCGAATACTATTTTGAATTGAGTCCACCTGTATTGTCTGCCTGTTGACCACCAAATATATATATGTTGCTATATACTACCCAGGTTGTTGATCTACACACTCGTGACACAGGGAGAATGGGGTTGGCATACCAAGCAGCCTATCAGTTGGTTGGTTGGCAACATCTAAGGGCATATCAGGACTGGTACCGACTTGTGATGGTATGCACTCATAGTGACTTTATAATGCTGCCCCATTGGGAGACCAAGACGCTAGCACCATGACCTGATATACACTCAGTCACATTATCCTGACAACAAGCCAACCTATCCTAATAATGCCGAACACATGGCTAGGAAGCGACAAGTATCAATTGTTATGTCATTGGTTTGACTCGACTAGAGTTCGAACGCCACGATCTACCAAAACAGGAACTCATTCGGCCATCCCGTCCGGTCAGCAGCCTATCAGGGAAGATTGGAAGGGCACAGGGAGATTGAGAGAAGGAATGATGCAATGGGGGTAGGTATAAATGTAACTTGTTTAATAAAGACAGGGTTGCCACAAACCAGGGATGTCAAAATTCCCTGACATTTCCCTGAAAAATTTAATTTTCCCCTGACAAATAAGACGAGAAAATCTGTTTATTAAATGCCCTCCAACCACCCTTATAACTGTCTTTTCCACCATTATTTTTTAAATTTTAGCCCCGGACTTTTGAAACACCCTACATTAAACTGTTATAAACCTTTCTTGGCAACTCCTGTAGCCAAGGTGATTGTTCCAGGTCACAGCAAGGCCCTATATGTTGTTACTGTTGATGACAACCAAATATATACTAAAATAATTGCATAAATAGGTCATATATTTGTTATGAGCAGATTGAAATCTGGTATATTTTCTTTTCTTCAATATCCACAGATTTCGAGGGTGTCAGAGTTGGCCAATTCTTCGCGCATAGGTCTGGAAATTTCATTTTTCCCTGACAAGGGTAAATTCCCCTGACATTTTTCAAAATTCCATTTTTCCCTGAACAAATTCCAAAATTCCCTGACAATTCACTGACCTTGAAAAAAAAGTTTGTCCATGATTTTTCCCTGACATGTGGCAACCCTGAAAGACTACACTCGTTTGACTCTACAATTCCCATGCCCTAGTCTATCCTTGTCACTGCCACGTGCACTGACCTGCCGAACGATAAGGAGCAACACTGCTTTGAACTCAAATAAAGTGAAATTACACACAATTCCATAGTATTGTAAAATATTCTGATATTCGACGTATGGGGGAATGCAAATCTTCTATTACTAAAAGGGGTATAAATGACCAGGCACATGTATATATATATATGTAAGTGCTGGTGGTGCTTGAGTGGAATGTAAATAGACATGGTGGTGCTGGCTGGGCTGTGTGTAAGGGGCACTCAGGGCCTACTCCCTCCCCCTCTGCTGGGTAGGATCAACACACTCAGGTTCAAGGTTCAAGGCTGGTGGTGGCCAGAGGGGCCACACAGCTTGGTGGTGGTGGGCAGACCACTGGTAGCCATGGGCACCAGGAATGCTTGATCCCTATTGGTAGAGCCAAGAATGCTTGTTTCCCATTGGGGGAAAAGGGTGGGGTGATACTCCTCAATGAACCCATGTACTGTATATAATAAACCAGAGAGGCTTGGACTCTCTCTTCTTACACTCTTACTTTGCTTTACTTTCTCTCTTTCTCTCCGTCTGTATTGTTTTCACCTTAGCCTAACAAAATGGCTGACATAAGATATTTTGAAAATAATTTCATATTTGGATTCCTTGGCCCCCATAACATAAGTATAGACACAAAAATCAAGTGTATATCATTATTTTGAGCAAAGATATTAAGAAAACTATAATGTTTAACTCAAAATGCCGACGATATTGGAAAACAAAATGGCTGACACAACATATTTTCCAAATAATGTCATATTTGGATTCCTTGGCCCTGAAAACATAGGTAAAGTCACAAAAATCAAGTTCATATCTGTATTATTAGCCGAGATATGAGACATTGAAAATTTGCATGTTGGCCATTTTGAAAAATGGTGGCCATGGCCGCCACAGGTCAAATCCGGTTGGGGTCCAGTTTTGGAATAAACTGCTATGGGCCATAGTAACTGTGTGCCAAATTTCATACTTGTATCACAAAGTGCACAATGTTGTGCTAATCCTCTGGACTAATACAAATAACAGACCTACGCCAGTCGCACAATCAGCATTTAGTTGTGAAGTTTGCCAGACAAACACGCTGTAATTGCAGTGTTCTCCTGCGGACATGACTCAATAAGATATCTATTTTAATCGAGCCCTCCCGGAGGCATCCTATGGCGGCGGGTTCGAAGTCATCGCCGGGGGAAGAGTTCAATTCATAAAGCCTGTTTGCACCCGGATAGGAAGCCAGGAATGTAGGTAAACAGTTGGGAGCTTGGGGAGGGGGGGTTGGTTGTTAGAGTTTTACGTCCTGGCAACATCCAAGGTCACATCAGGACGGATACTGACTTGTCATAGTGCACACTCATGGCGACTTTATAGTGCTGCCCCACAACAACCACCGAACCAGCACCTTTAATACCTTCATGCAATGTGGGGCGCTTTGAAAGTATAGGCCCATACATTCGCCACGTGCAGACAACTTCTGCTTAAATATAATCCTGACAAGGCTTTTGTGTTTTACAGCATTTTGAAATGCTTTATCCCGCTGAATAATGGCGTTGTACCGACATCACTCAAACAGTGTTGTTATCAAAATCCTTCTGTTGAAACTATTGGAATGCCAACGCAACATACTCTTGGCATAATTTACATACATCTTGACGTATGTATAATACGTCCTGGTAACATCTAAGGTCATCTCAGGACGGGTACCGGCGTGTAACAGTGCGCACTCATGGCGACTTTATAGTGCCGCCCCACTGGGAGACCAGGTCATCGACACCATGACCTGATATCCCACTCAGTCACATTATCCTGACACTGAGCCAACCAGTCCTTGTCCTAGGTTAATAATAATGCCGACTGCCTAGCTAGAAAGCGACAAGTATCAAATTTTAAGTCATAGGCTTGACTCGACCAGGGTTCGAACCCATGGGTTCTAATCCCACGATCTACCAAAACGGGAGACGGATGCTCAACTCATTCAGCCATCCCTTCTGGTTTATGGAATCATCTTGACGTATGTATAATGCATATGTCCTGGCGTATTCATCTGTTTTTTCAACTTGTCACTTCCGAGCCTCCCGGTGCCCGGCATTATGAGGAAAAGGTAACGACTGGTTTGTTCAGTGTCAGGATTATGTGACTGAGTGGGATATCAATGTATGGTGCTAGCAGCCTGGTCTCCCAGTTGGGCTGGGGGGGGGGGGGTACCGGACGCGGTGGCCGAATCGGTAAAAAGCCTGTGAGATTCCCGGTCGAGTCAAACCAATGACGTACAAAATTGATACTTGTCGCGACCTAGCATGGTGCTTGGCATTAATAGGATAGGGCAAGGACTTGTTTATTCAGTATCAGGATAATGTGACTGAGTAGGATAATACGCAGGGGGGCACCCAGGAATTGGCTAGGGGTGGTTTCCAAATATGGATCGAAACTATCCCTATTTTAGTGTAATTGTTTTCACATTTTTTTTCCATTTTAGGGAAATATTTTACATGGTTTTCTGGTGCAACAACCGACATTTTGGTGCGAACACTCTTCCCCCTTGAAGTATATAGTGTTAAAGAGCATGGCCCTTTGAAATATACGTTTAAATAAAAATTTTAACAATTTCTTTTGGGGGGGGGCGGGGGGGTGTTTCTGGGCAACCAGGAAACCCCCCTGGGTGTGCCCCTGAATAGGGTATGTTGCCAGCAGCCTGATCTCCCAGTGGGGAAGCACTATAAAGTCACCTTGAGTGCGCACTGTCACAAGTCGGTACCTGTCATGAACTCCCCCACCTTCCGTATGGGAAGCCTGCTCTCTACCGATTTGGCCACTGCATCCAATACTCCCATTTGAAACAAGTCTCTATGCCCTGATGGAGTGCCAGCCACCTATAGCATTATTGGAAATGACAAAACATTTAGAAGTGGAGCCATCCATTCAGAGACACCTGCCACGCAGACAGTCAAGGAAATTGGGCAATGTGTTTTTTTGCCGACAATATAATGTCCATGATGAATTGCTTTATTGGGGTTTTGCGTCAGTGCACTATCTGTGGTCATCTCATGAGGTTACCAATTTATGACACAGGGATGAAAGTGATCACGGAGGAAAAAAACATCCCATGGAAATCGACGGCTACATGGGCGATAATACAGTCGGCACATTGACAGTGGAACGCTCTCAAAGGATAGTTCAGAGTTCATACAGCTATTCAGCAACTAAATTTAAGGCCTTTTTTAGGGACTTTTCAATTAAGAAATTAACTTTTCAAGTCCGAAAAACTATGCTATTATAATGATTATATACATGTCAGCTCTTTATTGTCTGTATGCTATATTTATCAAGCAAAAGAACATCTTTATTACACTTAACAATTTTCTAGATTAGTTACTAAGCCACACACCCAGCCATCAAAACACTGTGTTGTCAATCAAATTTGCCCTCTCTCCTCCCCCAAAATTCACAATTTAAAAAAATTCCAAGTTTTTTTCTCTCTACATTTTGGTCAATTTTTAAGACCGTTCAGGGTATTTTCAAATTTAAGCCTTTTCAAGAGAATTTGCCCTCTCCTCCCCCAAAATTCAAAAGTTAAAGAAATTCAAGTTTTTTGTTCTTCTACATTTGGTCAATTTTCAAGACCGTTCAGGGGTTTTCTGATTTAAGCCTTTTCAGAGAGACCTTCAAATTCAAGGCCTTTTCAAGATCGTGCGAACCCTGTAGTCTGTACTGACTGATCGGTGGAATGGAACGAGGATACTACTGGATGAAATCTGACGGGAGGGAACGAGCCACATTGCCAATGGGCTCTGTGGGCCTACAGTTTGTTTGTTGGAGTTGTACGTACTATCAACACAAAAGGTCATATCAGGGACGGGGACAAGCATCATCCGACCAAACATTTTGTTCAACTTCTTTTCTTGTAGGAAACAGTTCTTTTGGCTTAACTGTAATCAATCAAATCTTGTTTGAATGTGTTGTGTATTAAAATGATGTTATGGATCCGTGTTAAAATGATGTTAATGTTATGGATGGATGTTACATGGTTAATTTCAACAGCTTTCTCTATTTGTACAAGATCAAAATCGAAAAGTGAAAAAAAAAAAAAATCAATTCTGACATATGCACAACTTATAAACGTTCATAGATTCCGCTATTATTTTTAATGTTTTCTGCTATTACTTGGAATGTTTTCACTTTTGGTTTCCATGTCACAAAAGTGGTACACAGTTTCTAAGAACGACCCACAACCATCTTATGGCCGCAATGCTGGGCGTCGCACGGTAAGCCATGGTTGAAGCTGCAGTAAAATAGCCGGTATCGTGTGTAGCCACCATTTGTTTGCTGGGGGTTGTTTTGACATAATTACTAATCCACTTGTCCACGCCTCAACTGCCCGACTAGCTCCGCGCACCGGGTGAGGTGCTTGCACAGTGTTTGTTTGGTTGTTGTTTTACATCCTAGCAACATCTAAGGTCATATCAGGACGGGTACCGACTTGTGACAATATGCACTAATGGCAATTTTATAGTGCTGCCCACTGGGAAATAAGGCTGCCGGCACCATGACCCGATATCCCAATCAGTCACATTATCCTTGACACTGAGGTAACCGGTCCTTGCCCTATCCTATTAATGTCGAGCACCAGGCTAGGAAGTGACAAGTATCAATTTTTAAGTCATTAGTTTGACTCGACTGGGAAGCAAACTCGCAAACTCCCATTATATGTATAATAGGGTTCATACAGCTATTCAGCAACCAAATTTAAGGCCTTTTTAGGGACTTTTCAGGTAAGAAATTAATTTTGTTAAGGCCGAAAGAATATGGTGTTTTATGATTATATAAATGTTAACTCTTTATGGTCTTACTTCACCAGGTTTTGGCATGCTATTTTTATCAAGCAAAAGAAGTATAGTAGCTATGGTGATGCGAACCAGAATATATTATGCTAATGCCCAGAATTGACGCATCACGCTTATGTCATCGGTCGATGTTTCATTGATGCAGCTAGTGACAAAAACAAATGCATTCAAAGTATGCATGCATCATTTAGTGCTAAAGTGAAATTTGTATATCGATACCCAAACCTCCCCCCCCCCCCAGCTTTTTCCATGTAAGACATAATCTTTTCTGCCTAAGTGTCATCAATACAAATCTTGTTAAAATGGTGGATGTTACAGTTAATCTTCACATTTTTCTAAATTTGTATGACATCAAAATCAAAATATGATTTGCCCCTCCATAACTGACATATGCACAACATATAAACCTTCATATGAACATGGATTCTCCTATTATTTGGAATATTTTCTGCTAGCATTTCAAATGTTTTCACTTTCGGTTTCCATGTTACAAATGTGGTATACCGTTTCTGAGAACGACCTATATGTGCGATGCGCTGTCCATGTGACCAAGAGACCGTTTTTGTTGTTGCTATTGCTTTGCTATTGCTTTGTTGTTGTTGTAGTATTAGCTACATTGCTAGGAAAAGCCAACAAACAACATTCCTGAACAAAAGGATTCACAGCAAACGCTTTCTCCTGCATGTTAAGATTTGTGGCAAAATAGGAGGCTAACCACTATGCTAATTTGTTTTGCTTGCGATTTTATGTCCTAGCAACACCTAGGGTCATATCACGAAGGGTGCTGACTTATGGTAGTGTGAACTCATGACACTTTACAGTATACCATGACCAGATATCCCATCCCAATCAGTCCTATTATCCCGATACTGAGCAAACCAGTCCTTGCCCTATCCTATTAATCCCAATTGCCAGGCTGCGCAGCGACAAGTCTAAATTTTTCTAAGTCATTGTCTTGACTCCGTTGGAATTCGCTCGCCCACGACCTACTGCATGAGAAGCGAGCCAGCGCTCTTGTTGATTCAGCCATCCCAGCTGGTTCTGCCTATCTAGACTTGCAGTAAACTGTGTGGGGGAAACTCACTATGCTAAAGCAAGCCATCACGACTCGAAGTGCCACACTAAAGCAGTTACTTTCCTCATGCTCCAAATGGCGACTCCACTCACATCAAGCCCCCTCCCCACCCCCACCTCCTCAACACTACTCCCTCGCCCAACTAGCTCTTCTCCCCTCAAATGCACAGGTCCTGCTAGTAGATTCAAGCTTTCCAACATTACTGACATAGGAACAATGAGGGAAAATATATCATCAAATATTTTTACTTCAAGTAATACTTACTAAAAAAGCTAAATAAAAATAAAAATGAATCAATTAAGAAGAACAGAGGCTTATAGTAATTCTATTATAATTTGCAACCCCGAATCCATTGTGTACACCCCTGTATGTGGGTGGACCTCTGTTGCCTGCACCCTCCCACCCTGGGAACACAGACATCACCTCTGCTGGGTAAACCTGACCTCTGCTGGTTAACATCTAACCTCTGCTGGGAAACGCAACCTAACCTCTGCTGGGTAACGCAACCTAACCTCTGCTGGTTAACACCTAACCTCAGCTGGGTAATGCAACCTGACCTCGGCTGGTTAACACCTAACCTCTGCTGGGTAATGCAACCTAACCTCTGCTGGTTAACACGTAACCTCGGCTGGGTAACGCAACCTAACCTCTGCTGGTTAACACCTAACCTCTTCTGGGTAACGCAACCTAACCTCTGCTGGGTAACGCAACCTAACCTCTGCTGGATAACACAATCTAACCTCTGCTGGTTAACATAACCTAACCTCTGCTGGTTAAGACAATCTAACCTCTGATGGCTAACACCTATCATCTGTTAGTTAATGCCTAACCTCTGCTGGTTAACACCTAACTTCTGCTGGTTAACACCTATCCTCCGTTTGTTAACACCTATCCTCTCCTGGGAAACACCTATCCTCTGCCTGGAAACACCTATTCTCTGCTGGTTAACACTTATCCTCTGCTGGTTAACACCTATCCTCTGCTGGGAAACACCTATCCTCTGCTGGTTAACACCTATCCTCTGCTGGGAAACACCTATCCTCTGCTGGGAAACACCTAACATCTGCCTTTTAACACTTATCATATGCTTGATAACACCCATAATCTGCTGGTTAACACCTATCCTTTGCAAGTTAACACCTAACCTCTGTTGGATAACTCCAAACCTCTGCTAGCTAACACATAACCTCTGCTAGTCAACACATATCCTCTGCTCTGTAACCCCTAACCTCTGCTAGTTAACACCTAACTATGGATAGGTGGTTCAGCCTTGCCCCGCCCATACATGTGGCACGCATTTATTTTCTAACAGATTGCTTCTCTTAAAGGTGTTCACGTTCATTGGCAGTTGAGCATCGGCCCCTAAGCTCCTATAGATCACTTACACGTATCTACTATAGCACTAATCAACGGAACCCACCATTCCCTAGCAACACCTACAAAGATAGCAAATACCCAAGTATATTGGATTAAAATATCAGATACTATGACAATTTCATAGGGAAATTAGTAAAGGAATTCCTGATAGCAAATCAGAAGGATTCGCAACAGATTATTGCCATGCATAGGTTGGGCATTAATTAGAGGCAATGCATTTTTTCAAACCTCTTCCTCCAAGGGAGCTAAATAACATATATATATATAGCGAGCGTAAGGCCCAAGTCACATTATATTAGGCTTGCGACCACTTTGCAACCTCTTGTGACAAAACCCCACACAGGTCACCAATATCCTTGTGACCAAAGAGAAAAGCGGGGGGGGGGGGGGGGGAGGGAGTTGGCAACTGCAGAGAAGACAGGTGAGCGATCGGTGGAAGAGTGGTCAGGGACTTGCTGCGGACTGGTTGGGGACTGATGTGTGACTGGTTTGCAACCAATCAGCGCTCAGTTGTAGATCAGTCGCAAATCAGTCCCTGACCAGTCCCCGGCGGATCGCTGTGTGGTCACAGGAATGTCATGGTCGTTGATCAGTCGGTGATTGATCGTCAACCTATGAACATGATCGGCGACCTCCTGGCGACCATTTTGATCGCAAGGTTTTTTTGGCAACCTCCTTGCGACCGAAATGTTCACCAGGAGATCCTCGACCACTGAGGATCTTTTTGTGACAACTTGCATGACTGGGGTATAAATATATACTAAGTAATAGATCAGGGATAAACAGTAAGTAAGCCATAAACATCACAAACCAATAGGAGACAGCGTACTAAACAACTAATGGCCATGTGAGTGCCAGGCAAGAAAGCGCGGTTGAAATAATGTGTCTCTAAAGCAAAATGAGGTGAAAACTAAAGAAAGTGGAGTACCTGAAACCCATACAAATTATCCATAAACCTAACCTTCAAAGGTGACCAAAAAAACAACAACTAACAGTGTATCTAGATTAAAACACTACTTGCATGGATCCAATGTATTACAAATATTAACTATGTACAAAAATATAATCGAAAACCAAAAAAGAAAGGAAAAGAAAATCAATCCGTATGGATTATGACCACTACTGCACAGCAGCGAAAGCAAGAGCAGGCACTTAACCATTATGAGAAGAATAAACAAATGATCACTAAAACCAAAACAAAATTTAAAAAATAAAGGAGAAGTAAATTACCTGATAACTGCTACATTTCATCAGTATTGAAGTCAATTTCTTGCTCCGGGAAATCGCCCACCCTGACCTGGTTCGGCCGCACGAACCCGCCGTACTTGGGCGGACAATCAAAATAGCGCTTTCCACCCACACTGAAAGCAAATGACAGGGATTACGATTAAATTCAATTTAAACACCTTTGTTTTGAATCATCCCACCGGGCACGGTGGCCGATTCGGTAGAGCATGGGCCTCATGTGCGGGAGATCGGGAATTCGGTTACCGGTCGAGTCAAACCAATGACTTATACAAATTGATACTTTTCGCTACCTAGCCTGGGGCATGGCATTAATAGGATAGGATAGGATAGGGTAAAGAGTGGTTAGCTCAGTGTCAGGATAATGTGACTGAGTGCGATACTGGGTCATGATGCCGGTGGCCTGATTTCCCAGTGAGGCAGCACTATAATGTTGCCATGAGTGTGCAGTCACAAGTCGGTGCCCGTCCTGATATGACCTGCAATTTTGCCAGGACATAAAAATCCAACAACCAACCATGTACCATCCCAACGACTTGCATTAGTGAGGGGAGGACACACAACGACAGGCTGAGACAGAGCATCTTTAAACACACCATTCCTTATGTAGTTTAAAAAATACAAGGAAAATACAATAGAAGACACTGGCTTGGTGGTGTTGACTAACGATGCCAATAAAATAAAGATTTTTCTGCTATTTAGGCCTATTTATCTGTCCTGGACCTACATAAATGACACAATTTTCGGAACCTGACATTAAGCTTTAATATGCGGCACGCCATTCACATGGAAATGAGCAATGCAAAAAGCAAAAGTGAGAATATGTTTGTTGTTGTTGTTTGTGTGTTTGTTTGTTGGAGCTTTACATCATAGCAACATCTAAGGTCATATCAGGACGGGTACCGACTTGTGACAAGTGCCCAATCATTAGGACTTTATAGTGCTGCCCCACTGGGAAACCAGGCTGCCAGCACTTAGTCACATTATCCTGACACTGAACCAATCAGTCCTTGCCATATCCTAATAATGCTGAGTGCCTGGCTAGGAAGCGACAAGTATCAATTTTGTAAGTCATTGGTTTGACTCGGCTGGGACTCCAGGCCTTCTGCATGGGAAGCCAGTGCTCTACCGATTTGGCCACCGCATCTGGTAGGGTGAGAATACAAATTCTACATTTCTTGGAATCAAATGTAATGAACCTTTCTGTCTGTCTGTCTGTCTTTCAGATATAATTTATTATACTAATATAAGGGGGAGAAAATGTCAATGCGGCAGTATAATGCTACCACTTCTCTAAAAAAAAATTATTTAACGACACCTCTAGAGCACTTTGATTTTCATCATCGGCTATTTGACGTCAAATATTTGGTTATTCTGACACATTTCTTTAGAGGATACCCGTTTCTGCCACTCTTTCCGAAAAGCAGCAAGGGGTCTTTTATATGCACTTTCCCACAGACAGGACAGGACATATCACAGCCTTTGATGAACCAGTTGTGGACCACTGGTTCGAATGGAAAATAGCCCAAACTGCAAATGTGTCCACTGACCAGGATCGATCGGATGACCCACACCTACACAGCTGGACACGCTACCGTCTGAGCTTGGTCCGGCTCCCTACCACTTCTCTGCACAGAATAAAATATCTGACGGCAAAAGCATCAAGGTGGCAACACATCTTGTGATGTCACAATGACATAAAGATTTGCATAACACTAACAGAAAAGGATGTTGCACAAAAAGAAATTGAAGTTTTAGTCATTAACCATATCATATCAGTGATGTGTCTCTATGCGGCTTCCTCGTAATTTCCATATCCTAGGTACAATTATTTGATATAATGGACATTGAGAATATGAATCTAGATGCAGACAATCATGAGATGTACTAATATTACCGAAGGGCCATAATTAATACATCTCCAGCCAAACAGAATTACCGACATAATCTTTATTGAATGTCTAATGTTATGTAGAATATACATGTATACAATCACTTCCCTAACATACCGAACATAGTGGCCGAATCGGTAGCTTAGGATTCCCATGTGGAAGGTCGGGAGTTTGAAACTCGGCCGAGTCAAACCAATGACTTCGAAAATTGATACTTGATGCTACCTAGCCTGGCGCTCGGCATCACTAGAATAAGGCAAGGACTGGTTAGTTCAGTATCAGGATACTTTGACTGAGTGGGATATAAGGTCATGGTGCCGCCGGCCTAGTCTCCCAGTGGGGCAGCACTATAAGGTCACCATGAGTGTACAGTGTCGCGGTCATCTTTGTTACTGTCGGTACCCATCCTGATATGACCTGGTATGTGGACTCAAAAAACTTTTCTTTTATAGCCTGGAACTTTAATAATAGAATATCCTCCGCATTATGTCAGCATCGCCTTAACAATACATGTTTGTTGTTTTACGTCCTAGCAACATCTAAGGTCATATCAGGACGAGTACCGACTTGTGACAGTGCACATTCCTGGCGACTTTATAGTGCTGCCCCATTGGGAAATCAGGCCGCCAGCACCATGACCTGATATCCCACTCAGTCACATTATCCTGACATTGAGCGAACCAGTCCTTGCCCTATCCTATTAATGCCACAGTCTCATGGGTTCAGATCCCCCGATCTCCCAAAACAGGGGACGGACACTCAACTCATTCGGCCACCCCGCCTGGTCCTTAACAATAGAGGGGGTGTAATGATGTCACGAGACAACTTCCGGTGGCAATATTGGATTACATACGAAAGGCTTGCAACTATTTACATTGTGTATATTTACTGATTTATTGGTTTATTTGTCACTGTTTTGAGTAGTTTGGCCTCAGAAGTTCAGGGAAAAGGACTTTTTAATGGGGGGAAATCTTTTTTTAATCATGTAGCCTCATATCGTTGCTAAAGTGTTGTCCGTATGTTGACACATTGGATGCTCTGTCAACGAATTAGAAAGGTTCGGGCAGTACCCACTAGATGGTGCCACCGTAATTCGGCAGCCGCCAACCGAGTAGGCCCAGTGGTGGCCGTAGTGTTCTTGGTATACAACAGGGAACACCATAGGTGGTATTAAGTGTAAGCCAAGATGGCTGACCGCTGAGTGTTGACATCACGTGCACTCCCTCTATATGACATGCCGTCCTGATGACAAAAAAAAAACAATATGACACAAACAGCAGTGTGCTCCTTTGCATGTCTGTATGTGTGCGTTCTAAAATGCAGTATGTGACTATACCCAAAACAACCATTCCATTCCATGACCTATGCCATATCACATATCAATCCACCAGGGCTACTTCCAAATACTGACACAGTGGCGCCACCTGCGTTTGGAAACATATGCATCTCCTGTCATTTATACTTTCAGTAACAGGAACAAACATATAACCCAGACGTCGCAATGTCCAGACATGTGTGCCGTTTTGATAGAATGAGAAGCTAGACCAGACAAAATATAGCAGCAACAAGTCAGCACTATGCAGGGATGACTAAATCACACGAACAATTAAAGCTTCATAGTCCCATGAAATCATCAAATTTTCAAAACCAAAACAATCTAGATTTTATTTTACATAACTAACTTAAACACGATTGCACTTAATATGAACAAGCAATGCTTAGGACCAACCGGCCCACATTAGTCGGAATTACGAAACTGTCTATAGAAATTGAATATATTATTAACCAATTGCTGTCATCCACCGTTCGCTGCGGAGAGAAGTTCGACGAGTTTGCATGTGCAGAAAACGGCTTCGAGAGCCAAACAAATACCCATGGCCATTGAGTTTGCATTCTATGGAGTTTGCCGCTACACGCAGTGCAAAACTAAATTAATAGAAATACAGAACAATTTGGCATAAACATGAAAGTTTGGAATTACAAACTAGTCTCTTGACATATACATATACACGCTTGGAGAATTAGTTATTTATTATTATGCGATTCAACACTAGTATACAAATGGCGGCTGCCATAGGGCTATTTCCGTTTCCGTTTGCTGGGCTTTGATGATTTCATTTTCCACCTCTGTGAGTATGAGTACTGGTATTGTTTATGTATATATACACGTGTTAGTCCTTAGCCTCCCCCCTGGGTGGGTCGGTATTTTTGTTGTGGGGTTGGGTTTTGGTTTTGTTTTGGTGTGTTTTGTGGTTTGTTTTTGGTGTTTGTTTTGTTTTGTTTTGGTTGGGTGTGTTGGTTGTTTTTGGGTTTTGGTGTTTTTGTGGTTGTTTTTTTGGTTTGGGGGTGGGTGTTTGGTTTTGTGTGGGGTTTTGGTTTTGGGATTTATACTGCCTATTATGGATAAGTCTGAATAGACTTGTTTTCACCATTAGACAGTTTGTCGATAGAAAGCCCGAGCCTACACTTTTACCGACCCAAGGGATTTTTAACCTCCCACACCACATAGACATGGTATGAGAGCAACTCGCCTTTGATGACGCTGTAAGTTATACACAGCGGTGGAAATCCAAATTGGCAGAGGTGGGGGCACAGGGAATTGAACCACCGACCTTCAGATTAGGAGTCCAACCTAGAAAAAAGTCAGACACTCTAACCACTCCGCCACAGAGAACACCACAATTCAAGGCTTTTTAAGACCAATTACCCAAAATAGGTTCTTCAAGACCTTGAAATGGGGCGAATGAAGTTAAAAAATTGTCAAGCCGTTCCCGGCACCGTACGGACCCTGAAATATATTCATCTAATAGAAAATGATAGAAACTCAAAACCATCGGACTATGTAATTTTACCTAACATATCACGATTTGCAGACTGGATATATATTAGGTGGTAAAGAATTCTTATGACTGGCATCTATTTTTAGCACTGTGTATAGTACCACAGTCATGAATAGTAATGCAAATAAATACATTGGGAAGTAACCTAATCCTATACACTGGTTATGTACCAATAGGCTGAAATTGAGAGAAAGAAAAAAAAAACAAGGTGAAAAAACAATTTCTTTTTAGCTTGAGGTAACTTTGGACAGTATACCATACAAACACAAACACACTGTCAGCCAGTGGCAATTTTCTAATTCCCCACACGTCCTGAAAGTATCACTGGGCTATATTTCCGTCCCCGCTAGTGGCGTGCTATGAATATTTCAGCAGCAGCCACATAAAATACACACACAATTTCAACGGCTTTAGTAAGTAGTCTTCTGTGCCATACATGCCTGACAACTGCACAGTCGAATGAAAGCATCAAATATTAGAAACCAAAGCAGGTACCTAAGTTGCATCCTACATATGCTATTTAGATAATTCAAAATAAGAAAAAGAGTGGTTTAATGGTGCTTTTTATTCACAGTAATCGTAACAGTAAATGGCAGAGTTCAGTTCAGATGTAAAATTCAAGCGCTCGACCATACAAACGAAAGTCTGAATTTAATTGTGGGGTGGGTGACGGCAAAATCTGGAGATTGCCATGACCTCGCGGATTCGTGTCCAAGCGGCCAGTGATTTGATTTGAACCTAGAGGCGGTTGTGACATCAGAAATCCTGGGAGAGAGAATCTGTGCTAGATGGCAATACAGTCGAGGTTTGAGTTCAAAACTGCCTGAGTGACAAATAGTTAAGTTACGATAGGTGGAATCAGTAGTGTTATTGTAATGTGTGGTGTTGGTTCAAAGCAAAGCTTGTGTTATTTAATGAGGCCTCTAGAGCACATTGATTTTTTGTATTGTATCATCTGCTATTGGACGCCAAACATATGGTCATTCTGACATATTTCTTTGGAGGAAACCTGCTGCCGCCACATAGGCTACTCTTTCCGATAGGCAGCAAGGGGTCTTTTATATGCAGTTTCCAACAGACAGGATAGCACATACCACAGCCTTTGATGAACCAGTTGTGGACCACTGGTTGGAACGGAAAATAGGCCAAACTGCAAATGGGTCCAATGAGC
Source organism: Branchipolynoe longqiensis (assembly GCA_030323885.1). Classification (NCBI taxonomy): domain Eukaryota; kingdom Metazoa; phylum Annelida; class Polychaeta; order Phyllodocida; family Polynoidae; genus Branchipolynoe; species Branchipolynoe longqiensis. The sequence goes on from CM059186.1 coordinate 97,624,636, forward strand.
GGGATCGATCGGATGACGAACAGCTTCAGAGGTTGACACTCTACCGCCTGAGCTACGTCCCGCGCTTGGCGTTGGTTCAAATGACTCTTTGCCGCACCGTGAATTTCTCATGTTACCAAGTAACATATAAAATGCTGCACTCAAGAAGCATTTATTGCTGAACAGAAGGAATACTAAGCCGATATTAAAGTTGCATAGTCTGATGAAAACATTAAATTTTCAAAACAAAAACACTTATCTAGATTTGATTCTATATATTCAAGTTAGATACTGGTGCACTTATTAAGCATTTATTTATGCATAGAAGGTCGTATTAAGTCAATTTAATAAAACATGTTAGTACTGAAGTTTATGGTGTCAGAGTTTTGGTGTGCTTGCCAAGATTAATTTGGCATGTTTTAATGTCAAATACCTCCAAAGTTAGCCATTAAAATTAAAAGTTACTTCAAACTAACATAATGTAGATCATAATGATCAGCATAATGTTTTTATCTCAGAAAATGGTAGAAACTCAAAAGCATCTGACTATGCAACTTTAATTATAATGTGTTCACCTTTTTTTCTCTCTGTTCAGTTATCTCTAAAGTGAACCCCTTAAAATAAAAGTTACTTCAAACTCAACAACAAAAGATTTCAGTTATCAACCTAATATATTTATTTAAAACTAAATTCAAATTCATTACTGCACATGACAAAACTAAACAGAGCATCCTCACCACACTTAGTGGGCCCTGATGGTGGAGTGTCCGACATGGCCTGAGCATACAGCTCAAACACTAATTCAATCTCTAATCTAATCTAACAATACATAATAATAATAAAAATAATAATAATAATAATTAAAAATTGACAAACCTCTAAACCAACAAATTATGTAACTTTAAAGGAAGAAGCCACGAGAAAAATTGACTTTATAAAAGGGACTGTCTTTGAAACTTGTGGCAAAATCTTAATTCGAAACCATTTAAAAAAAAAGGGATTCATACTGGTTTTGTTGTTGGCTTTTGGTGGATTTTTGTGTGTTTTTTTTGGTGGGTAAGTGGGTGGGTAAGTGAGGTTGGGGGGGGGGGGATTAACGTACAGAGCTTTGTGAAGTGAGCGAGTTCACTGTTGATTTGATACATTATTCTTTTCGCTTCATATTGTTATTCGAAAAAATGACATCACAGGCAATGAAATAAACAAACAAATAACAAAACAACACATAAAATACATCACCAGTGTTAATTCACATCACGAATACATTAAATAGACGACGACAGAAATAGGTATAATCTAATATTTCCATCATTTTATGCCATTGTTTACGTGCAGAAATAAAATAGACATACACATAAGAAAACAACACATAAAATACACCATCAGTATTAATTCACATAGCGAATAAATATTAAATAGACAACGACAGAAACAGGTATTTCCATCATTTGATGCCATTTTTTACATGCAGAAATAATTATGGATACTAGCTTCGTAAAAGACATCATCGTTTTATGCGTTATTTCCCCCATGGCTAAATATGGCTTCCACCAGCTGAGCGCTGGGCCTAATATATCACAGGATATACCATAAAGCGTGGCGGCAGACGACAATACTGTGCCATTTGGGCAGTGAATGGTCACTTATTGAGGGGGATCGTCACACTGTTGCCTTCAAGTGGATGGCTGGGATGAATCAATTATGGCATAGCTATGCGCATACATGATGTAATATATGCATGATATAATATATATCAGGCACCGTACACTTGTGAAGATATGGAATTCAAGGCTATTTCAAGGATGTTTTTGATAGGAATTCAAGACTGTTTTCATTAGGATTTCAGAGCAAAAAACAATATATGCATGTTGGGTTATCTTATGCCGAATGGCGATTTCGGACTAATTTAGATCAGTTGGGACAGTTTAATGGCATTCAAGGCTTTTCAAGACTAATTACCTAAAATAGGTTAAATTCAAGGCTAGTATGTAAAACAAATCATTCATGCTACACCCATTGATGCCATCTCCATTAACTGCATAGATGGATAAGGATTGCAAATATGCGGACATCCAAATTAGCATAATCACATATGGAGATTAAAGTTGCATAGTCCGTTGGTTTTGAATTTCTGCATTTTTTCTGCGATAAAGATATTAGATCGATCACTAGTATCTACTTTACACTAGTTCAAAGTTACTTTTATTTTAAACGGTAAACTTTTGAGATATTTTGAGTGCAAACATGGAAAATTAGTTTTGGCAAGCTTGCCAAAACTCTGACACCATAGACTTCTGCAGTAACAGGTCCTGTTTTATTGACTCTGTATCACCTTCTATGCAGAAACAAATGCTTAATAAATGCATCAGTATCTAAGTTAGATATGTAAAATCAAATGTAGATAATTGGTTTGGTTTTGAAAATTTGATATACCATCGGACTATGCAGCTTTAATCCGCAGTGATTTAATTGCTGCTCCAAGTGGCATAATCAATTTCCCTATCACTTTAACAGTGTACATCAGGCACTGCCAGCTATTCTAGGACCAATAGCACATTATTACTGCCGACGCTGCCTAGTATTGATTGTAATTATAATGATGATGGTAATAAGGACAATGCTATTATGATAGCAATGCTAAATAATGCTTAAAACAATAATGTTAAGTTAATAAAGATACTACTACCATATATTCCACTCTCTCCTCTTAAATCAATAGTTTATTAAACCATGTAATCGCCACCGATGGCAACCCAAGAATGATAGTGGTGGTGGTGGTGGTGGTGGTGGTGATGGTGGTGGTGGTGCTAATGGTGACGGTGGTGGTAGTCGTGGTGCTAGGAGTGGCAGTAGCAATAGCAGTACCTTGACAGTGCTAACCCTATGAGAAAAATTCTGCATTTGCGCAAAAGTCCAGCGCCATTATGTATAAGCTTAGCCCAAAGCCGCCTGCTGCTGCTGAAGATAATGATGATGATGACGTTGATGATGATGATAATAATAATAAAGTACTAGATTACGCTAATCCATACCCCGACAACTTTTGACAATCTGACTGTGTTTGCAGATAAACATCTGCCCACCAACTGAGCTATATGGATGGAAAAACAGATTTACTGGCTGCCTTAACCCAATCTCGTTACTCAATTTCCAGTCAATAAAAGTGACAGTAGTGCTTTCTATGTATACCAATTAAATGGTAATAGGGAGAGGTGCAAATGGAAACTATTGTCGTGGGGGGTGATAAAAATGGGAAATATTGCGCCTAGAGCGGGACTCGAACCCACGTCTCTTTGCATTCCAGGCCAGTGTGCTAACCAGTACACCACCTAGGCTCCCTGATATCATCACACTACCCACATCTACCTGTACATGTGGCTCCTTGCCTGAGAAGTCAGTGCAGACTACTACACTCGTCCCGCTGGAATTGTAAGTCTTTTAATGCTTACAATTACATACATACAGGCAATGCACTTACAGAAAAAATTCTATATACATACACAGGGTAGGTTTAACAACTATACAGCGCATCAATCAATCAATCAATAGTTCCATCCTCTAGTCGAGGGTTGGATGCAATGGTTCTCCACTTGTCCACTGTGAAATATTTGTAAACCATGATGTTCTTGGTCTCCCCCTCCCTCTGCTGCCATTCACCTTCCCTTCCAACAATGTACGGTATATTGAACTCTGACGAATGATGTGGCCAAAATAAATAAGTTTCTTTGTCTGTATAGTGGCAAACAAGCTTTTCTTATTTTTAATTTTTCTGAGAACTTCTTTGTTGGTGATCTTCTTTGTCCATGATATTTTCATCATCCTTCGATAAGTCCACATCTCAAATGCTGCTAAACGTTTGTACATTTTCTTAGAGATTGTCCATGTCTCTGCCCCATACATTAGAGTAGACCACACATAACACTGAAGAATACGCTTCCTTGTTTGTATTAATATCTTACTTGATGTTAACACTCTATACATTTTGGAGAATGTTGTTCGGGCTATTGTTATCCTTCTTTTAATTTCTTCCTCACATCTCCCATCATTTGTAATCTTTTGTCCGAGATATATGAATTCGGATACTTGTTCTATGTTTGTGCCATCTATGGTTATATTGACATTTGGTTTATCTGTCTTTTTACTTATAACCATTGTTTTGGTCTTCCTGGCATTCATCTTCATGTTGAATAGTATTCCAGCTTTATTGATTCTATTCACTATATCTTGTAGGTTTTTCTCACTGTCTGCTAGTATTACACTGTCATCGGCATATCTAAGATTGTTGACGTTCATGCCACCTATTGTCACTCCCTTGCAATCTTCAATGTGTCTGAAAATCATCTCTGTGTACAGGTTAAATAGACATGGTGACAATACACACCCCTGTCGAACTCCTCGTTTAATCATAACTTCATCCGATAGGCCCTGCTCCATTTTTATAAATGCACGTTGTGTCCAGTATAAGTTCACAATTAGTTTAATGTCTTTGCCATTGACACCAATATCTTGTAAACATTTGATTAACAGTTCATGATTGACTCGGTCGAAGGCCTTCTCATAGTCAATAAAGCAGGCATAAACATCCTGGTTCACTTCACAATAACGTTCACAAATCATTCTCATATTGAAAATCCCTTCACGTGTACCTCTTCCAGATATAAACCCACTTTGTACGTTACTGATTTGTTCTTCAATTTTCTGTCTGTTTCTCAGTAAAATTATTTTCAGGATCATCTTCAACATATGACTCATCAGGCTTAGTGTTCTGTACTCAGTACACAATGTTGGTTTTAGCTTCTTTGGGAGTCGTACAAATATGGATTCATTCATATTCAATGGTATAAATCCAGTCTCATAGATGTCAGTTACTAGCTTATGAATGATTTGAATCCCCACTTCATCTAGTCCTTTTATCATTTCTGATGTTATCTGGTCACTTCCAGGAGCCTTACCTGACTTTAGATCATTGATAGCCTTCTCAACCTCTGATACTAATATAATATTCCCATCTTCTTTCTCAATTGTGGGTGGGTTCCCTCTGTCATCATTGTATAGTTCGTTTACATATTCTTCCCATCTGGACTTTATTTCATCTTCTTCAAAGAGCATTTTGCCGTCTTTGTTCTTGATACATTTACTGCTTCTCTGTCTGTATCCTTGACCTGTTATCTCTTTCACTTTCTTGTGCATCTCTCTTGAACGATGTTGAGACTCAAGTTGTTCCACTACTTCACACTTCTTATTCCACCATTCATCTTTAGCTTTTTTGCATTCATCTTCTATTTCATTCTTCAGGTGTTTGTATTTAGGTGGATCAGTGGTTTTCACTTTCTTCCTTTCTGCCATCTTTTCTAGTATGGTTTGCATCATAGCTTGTACAATTCAATTATTTGTTTGCACAGGATCCTGGTCATGGCACCAGTGTCATGGGGGGGGCCCGTGATGAAAATGGAAAATATTGCGCCTAGAGTGGGACTTGAACCCACATCTCTTTGCATTCCGGGCCAGTGTGATAACCATTACCTAGGCTCCCTGATATCATCACACTACCCACGCCTAACTGTATATGTGGCTCCTTGCCTGAGATGTCAGTGCAGACTACTAGTACTACACTATTCTCAATGAAGTTGTGTAAATATTGGGGGATATGCACCAACTTACAGCAGCTTACTAACGTCGTGGATTTCCTCATTGAGACTGTGTTATTTACACTGATAAAGCATTTAAAGTTGCATAGTCCGATGGTTTTGAGGTTCTGTCATTTTTCTGAGATAAATATGTTCCATTGATTGTTATAATCTACCTTACTCTAGTTTGAGGTAACTTTTATTTTAAATGGCCAACTTTTGAGATATTTGAAGTGTAAACAAGTCAAATTAGTTTTGGCAAGCATGCTTCTGCAATAATGGGTTCTATTAAATTTACTCAGTATGCTTAATAAGTTCGTCAGTATCTAAGTTAGATATGCAGAATCAAATCTAGACAATTGCTTTGGTTTTGAAAATTTGATGCTTCGTCAGACTATGCAATTTAATCAACCATCATAGTCCGCATAGCTGCATAGTCCGATAAAAGCATAATATTTTCATAACCAAAACACTGACCTAGATTTGATTCTACATATCTAACTTAGATACTAGTGCACTTATTATGCAGTTGCTGCCACATAGAAGGGAACACCGAGCAAATCTAGTAGAACTTGTTACTGCAGAATCCTATGGTGTCAGAGTGTTGGCATGCTTGCCAAAATTAATTTGGCATGTTTGCACCATAAATATCTCAATAACTAACCATTTAAAATAAAAGTTACTTCAAAGGAAAGTGAGATAGATTATAATGACCAACCTAATAGATTTATCTCATCTATTGGGTGTTTCAACTATCATGCCTGACATTTATACCCTCCAAGAATTTGCTTTAATCATCAGTGAATCTTTTCTTTTTTAGATTAATTTTCTTATTTTGTGTGGTTAGTCTAGCAGTGCATTTCGCTCCATTTTGATTGATTTAAAAATGTTTCTCCTGTCCCTGTACTTCTTTCTTCTACTCCCAGTGCATTCCATTCCCTTGCTAACATGTACTCGATACTCCTCTCAAATTATCTGTTCTTGGCTCGGTTTATTATCAGTCTGGGGGCATCACCCTGCCCCCTCCTATCCTGTTGCCCTTTTTGTTACCTGCACCATCCCAGACTTCCTGGGAAGTGATAGTTTATTCCCCATTATTATTTGACCCATTTTGACTGAAACGATAGGTACAATGGACCACTGACAGGTCCACTCATCATGGTTATTGGATAATTGGCGAGAGGAAGGGTAACCGTTGCGGCCAAACCTACTTGTTCCCTGTTTTAATACGCGTGTTCTGAGATCTGCTGGTCCCTCAGTAAGGACTGAAACTGTGACCCAGCACGCCGGGTCGCAGCTTCAGCTCATGGTGGGATGGCCGAATGAGTTGAGCATCCGTCTCCCGTTTTGTTAGATCGTGGGATTAGAACCCATGGGTTCAAACCCTGGTCGAGCCAAACCAAAGACTTAACAATTTATCCTTAGTCACTTCCTAGCCAGGTGCTTGGCATTATTAGGATAGGCAAGGACTGGTTAACTCAGTGTCAGGATAACGTGACTGAATGGGATATCAGGTCATGGTGCTGACGGCCTGGTCTCCCAGTGGGGACAGACTATAAAATCGCCATGAGTGTGCACTGTCACAAGTCGGTACCCGTCCTGATATGACCTTAGATATTGCCAGAACGTAAAACTCCAACAACCAACCATGACAGAAGGTCGAGACGGTCCCCTATGTAAGGCCCAGCACTTTTGTAAAAATAATCGGATTTTCGGTTCGGCTTTATATATTGGCAAAGAACATTATTATTCTCGGGCGACGGAGTGGGGACCAGGATTATGTAACAGAGAAGCAATGGGTGCCCCACTCGCTTCGTGACATAGGCGCATATGTGGAAATGTGATAACACATAGTGACCGAGATTGTGATGTGATGTTCACACTTAAGAGACGGTTAATAATTATTGAAATGTTCAATTCCTGCACCAGAAAGAGTGCATAGAGGGAGAGAAGCATTGATATATGTTTGTTGTAACTGTCTGCTACCACCTGTTAACACGGGACCGATGAACAAGCACACCCAGCCATCCTGCATACATTATGGACACCACCTGCAGCTGGGGTTGAGTGACAGCTGCCCCCTATTTGGCTGGCTGTGTGAGCCCAGTCACCTGTGTTCCTTATTCCTGCCACACAGACCCCACAAGGGACACACTCCACTTTGTACACTCAAACGATCAACAACTATTCCAAAGACACTGAGCTGTGTGCAACAACCATTGGACTCAGGTTTAATGGGCTGTAGGCACTAATTCTAATATACACCAGCAACAGGCATTTATGGTGGGCAGTTGGTAAGGAGTGAGGGTGTTGGTCACCAGTAGGTGAACAGGGGTTGATGCCAATAAAGCACAACCTCTTCACTGTCAATCTTGCACGACTTGTCTTCCTTTATTTCTTATGAGTTGTAGAGAGTAATGACAGGTGGGAACTGACAGACAGTTGTCAGAACACACCTGTGGAGATTAGTAATGTTTGGGGTTCAGACGGCCGAGTCCCGACATATTACACTATGTTTTAAACTTACTTTGCACCTACACCCACATGCCTCTTGATGACCAACCTTGATAGGGTTATTGCCACAAATTTGCTTCTAATGTACACAGTGAAATTGTCCTAGCAAACAAAAAATATCACTTCCTGTATTATGGTATATGCATGTTGACCACCTTCTGGCATGTAAATTGAAGCTATAAGACGTGCCGACCGGACGCGGTGGCCGAATCGGTAGAGCGCAGGCTTCAGTTGCGGAAGGTCAAACATTTGAAGGTAGAGCACAGGCTTCCGGTGCAGAAGCCCCGGCATTTGAAACCCGGCCAAGTCAAACCAATAACTTACTAAATTAATATGTGTTGCTACCTCGCCCGGCGAATAGCATTACTAGGATAGGGCAAGGACTGGCTAGCTCAGTATCAGGAGAACGTGACTGGGTGGGAAATTGGGTCATGGTGCCAATGGCTTGATCTCCAAATGGGGCAGCACTATAAAGCTGCCATGAGCGTGCACTAGAAAGAAACAAAGAAACAAACAAAGGTGGTGTGCTGTGTGGAAGAAATAGTCCTTCCTGAGGGACCAGCGGATCTCGGAACAGACATATTACAAGAGGACTAGAGCTTGCCCAGGCGAACACTTCATAAAGGCTCTCTAATGAGGCGGCATACCTCGCGCTGGTTGCCTGGGCAAGACCGCCGTGTCGGCTTCAATGCCACCTCTCAGAGCCGACAGGCTGGCACCAGCGGACAGCCCCGCTACCAGTCCAGTAGCGCCACCTATCGGACACCCTTCACAGGGTTTTTTTAAAAGAAGAAGAAAAAAGAGGGGGGTGGGAAATCTAAAAGAATAAAAATCCGCTCAGAACTGCTCAGGGTAATATCATATGGACGAGGAAGAGGAGTAAGAGGAGCAGTAATCGTAGTAGGAGGAGCAGTAGTAGTAGTAGTAGTAGTAGTAGTAGTAGTAGTAGTAGTAGTAGTAGTAGTAGGAGGAGTAGTAGGATCAGTAGTAGTAGGAGTAGTAGGAGGAGCAGTAGTAGTTGTAGGAGGAGCAGTAGTAGTAGTAGGAGTAGTAGTAGGAGGAGCAGTAGTAGTAGTAGGAGGAGCAGTAGTAGTAGTAGTAGGAGGAGTAGTAGGAGGAGTAGTAGTAGTAGCATTAGTAGGAGCAGTATTAGTAGTAGGAGGAGGAGTAGTAGTAGGAGGAGCAGTAGTAGTAGGAGTAGTAGTAGGAGCAGTAGTAGTAGTAGGAGCAGCAGTAGTAGTAGAAGGAGGAGGAGTAGGAGGAGCAGCAGTAGTAGTAGGAGGAGCAGCAGTAGTAGTAGGAGGAGGAGTAGTAGTAGGAGGAAGAGGAGTAGTAATAGTAGTAGTAGTAATAGGAGGAGTAGTAGTCAGGGGTGAAAGTGGTCTCCAGGAAAAAAAGCGGAAATGCTGATATTCTCCCATAGGTTTAGCATTGTCAGGGAATCACGGAAAATTTCCGGAAGTCGGGTTTCATACAAATACATTTGAAGCATGTATTAGTAGTATACGCTGATAATGCTGTGCCATCTGCACAACACATTAGTATACGCTGATGGTGCTGCAGCGTAAAACAACGTATTAGTATACACTTATAGTGCTGCAGCGTTTGAACAATGTATTAGTATATACTTATAGTGCTGGGGCGTTTGAACAATGTATTATTATACACTTATAGCTACAGGAAAAATCCCGGAAATCCGCGAAATCGCGGAGATCTTTCATCCCTGAGTAGTAGCAGGAGCAGTAGTAGAAGGAGCAGGAGGAGCAGGAAGAGGAGGGGAGAAGGAGGAGTAGTAGGAGGAGTCGTAGTAGGAGGAGGAGGAATAGGAGTAGTAGGAGGAGTAGTAGTAGTAGTAGTAGTAGTAGTAGGAGTAGGAGCAGGAAGAGGAGCAGGAGGACCAGGAAGAGGAGCAGGAAGTATGAGTAGGAGGAGGAGTAGGAGGAGGAACAGCAGCAGCAGGAGGAGGAGGAGGAGGAGCAGGAGGGGGGAGGAGGAAAAAGGAATACAAAGAATTAAAAGAAAGACAAATATTAAGAATGGTTGTTGGAGTTTTACGTCCTGGCAACATCTAAGGTCATATCAGGACAGTGAAGAAGAAGAAGAAGAAGAAGAAGAAGAAGAAGAAGAAGAAAGGAGGGAATACCACCACCTGAGCTCCAACTCCACTAGGCTGGCAGTACAGATTCGCCACAAATTGAACACAAGCAAGACAGGGCTAGTGGGGGAGATGGGGCAGAGGGGGAGAGGAGGAGAGATAAAAAGTTGAACAAGAAAGACATTACAAAAAAACGAGAGAATGTAATGAAAATTCCGAAGGAATGCCGAAGAACTGCCTCCAGACCGGGCGTTCCATTGACACACAGACACACACTGGCAAGGGCACCTTTAGGGCCCGTGACATACAATACTACAACACTGACGGCAGTGGCAGTAACAGGACACATGGTGGGTGGGGGGGGGGGGGGGGGGGGAGAAGAGTAGGGCAGTGGCAGTGTTCCAGCCCGCCAATATTGAATCAGGGCCGGTAATGCCCGGCGCATCGGGCGGCGGGTCACTGTCGGCGCGCCGGAGCACACTTGATTAGCGCTCCGGCCGGGCGCACCGGTGTGGCGGGTTTGGGCCTCCGTCGGTTTACGCCCTATGCATCGCTTCTGCGCATGCGTCAAAATCGAACGGCATAGTCTGCGGATGCGTCAAAATCGAGCCAGATTCAAACCGTGGCCTAATACCGCTGATCGCCGCAAATTGCTGCACTCATACTGTCACTATAGTGTCACTGTCACATCCGCGTGAATACATATTTTGTCAGCGCTGAGGGATGTGTTGCATTGCACACTGTTATGAATATGGGTCGTTCTCAGAAACTGTACCACTTGAGGTAGTCTACACAAAACCATAGCAATGAGGTTTCCAATTAATTGTCATGATTGTTTATAAAGCAAGTGGCATTTGAAATGTCCTAAAAATGTCAAGCTTTGTGCGGAAAATAATTTATTTTGGAGTCAGATTGGTTTCCATGCTATATTGCTATTTATTGGGTGTGAGCATCATTTGACCTACTTCAAAAATAATTATTAAAATAATCTCCTCCCCCTCCCGATAGTAAAAAAAAAAGAAGTACCCCCCATCCTGAGATATATGAAACAATAATTAAAAGAATGTAAAAGCCCCATCCCCCCCCAAACCAAGCCAGCCGGAGTGTGAATAGAGGTAGGGAATACCACCCCCCCCCCCCCCACCGCGGTCGATTTTGGCACATGCGCAGGGCATCCGCGGAATTTTGAGCGTTCATATTGCACCTGCTCACACTGCACCTCGCCTCTTCGACTCACACCGCCGCACTGCACATCACTGGCTCAAACTCATAATGTCTCACCAAGTGCCCTCGCCCTCATTCTGGCATCAATTGTGCATGAGTGACACAACTGGTTGACAGCCAGAGTAAAGTAAAAGCATGTGAGAACTAAGTGAAACAACTGGTTTACAGCCACAACACCGCACAGAATGTGGAAAGTAAGTGAAACAACTGGTTTACAGCCACACCACCGCATAGAATGTGGGAACTAAGTGAAACAACTGGTTTACAGCCACACCACCGCACAGAATGTGGGAACTAAGTGAAACAACTGGTGTACAGCCACAGCACCACACATAATGTCGGAACTAAGTGAAACAACTGGTTTACAGCCACACCACCGCACAGAATGTGGGAACTAAGTGAAACAACTGGTTTACAGCCACAGTACTGCATAGAATGTGGGAACTAAGTGAAACAACTGGTTTACAGCCACAGTACTGCATAGAATGTGGGAACTAAGTGAAACAACTGGTTTACAGCCACAGTACTGCATAGAATGTGGGAACTAAGTGAAACAACTGGTTTACAGCCCCAGTACTGCACAGAATGTGGGAACTAAGTGAAACAACTGGTTTACAGCCACAGTACTGCATAGAATGTGGGAACTAAGTGAAACAACTGGTTTACAGCCACAGTACTGCATAGAATGTGGGAACTAAGTGAAACAACTGGTTTACAGCCACAGTACTGCATAGATTGTGGGAACTAAGTGAAACAACTGGTTTACAGCCCCAGTACTGCACAGAATGCGGGAACTAAGTGAAACAACTGGTTTACAGCCACAGTACTGCACAGAATGCAGGAACTAAGTGAAAAAACTGGCTCACCGCAACTGAATGCGGGAACTAAGTGAAACAGCTAGTTTAATGTGAAACAACTAATTTAATGGTGGTGGTAGTAGTTGTAGTAGTACTACAATAGTACTTTTCTACTTAATCTCAAATCAAACCAAAACCCAATTGATTATTCAAGGAATAATCAGGACATACTCATTCTATTTTGAACACCAACTTGTTGATCATACACTGCTTAGTGGAAGCAGACAGTCTGTTTGCTTGTATAAGTTTTACATCCTGGCAACATCTAAGGTCATATCAAGACAGGTACTGACTTATGACAGTGCACACTCATGCCAACTTTATAGTACTGCCCCACTCGGAGACCAAGCTACCGGCACCATGATCCAATTTCCCACTCAGTCACATGAGAGAACCAGTCCTTGCCCCATCCTCGTAATGCTGAGCACCAGGCTAGGTAGCGACAAGAATCAATTTTGTAAGTCATTGGTTTGACTCGACTGGGAATCGAAGTTCCTACATTCCGCATGGATAGCATGCACTCTACCCATTCGGTCACCGTGCCCGGTGGAAGCAGAAAGCGACACCGTGGAGATATTCCTGTTTTAGCACAATACAGCAGGGTGTGGGAATGTGGGTGGGTGGTATGTGTGGTGGTGGTGGTGGTGGTGGAGGTGGTGGTGGTGATGATGATGATGATGGTGGTGGTCGTCGTCGTGGTGGCTTGTTTTTTTGTTTTTTGTTTTACCTCCTAGCAACATCTAAGGTCATATCAGGACAGGTACCGACCACTCCCCCAAACCACCCTGGACTGCCCCGGATATTTTTGGTCGTTTTTGCCTCGCTCTCACACCTACCCGGACGAGCCACGGTCCCGGATTAGTCCCGGATCAGCCTCGGATCAGACCCGGACAAAGTCATATCAGGACGTTATCGGCTTGTGATAGCACACACTCATGGTGACTTTATACTTTTATAGTCCTGCTTCATTGAGATACTGCCCCATGGATACATTGGGACAATATCCCACTGACCCACCCACTGACCCACCCACCCACTGACCCACCCACTGACCCACCCACCCACTCACTCACTCACCCACCCACCCACCCACAGGTAGAAACAATAGCCAAATTTGCAAGCATTTGGTTTGACTCAACTAAAGAACGCCCATTCAGAGCACTGTTAGCGAGGACACGGTGAGGACACCCCCCAGGAGGTTATGAACGAATGCATACATCATATGGCTTCTTTGCTTCTGACAACTGTGGGATATTTACCGCCGCAGTTGGCCCTGACTAATTACAGACTGACTCCTTCATATCAGGGATGAAAGTGGTCTCTGACAAAAGACGTGGAAATCAGACCGAGAACGTGGCGCTAATGGTGAATTTCCGCGAAAACACAGATTCCCAAACATTGGATTAGCACTGTTAGGGAACCGTGGGAAAATGCCGGAAGTCAGGTTTCAACTGTCATTGTGACTATATTATCACACATTTTTTTTGTTTTTTTGTGACAAGTTTTTTATTCTGCCCATAACGTATAAGCTCCCGTGAGGGTGCTTGTTTTCAACGCTGGACAGCTGTGGTACTGGATTGGTCTGGTCCCGCACTCAGGAGTCTTTACCTGATCTTGCTCGGGCCAACCTTTGCGGTTTTGGGTGTTAGTAGTTTCTATATTAGTTTGTTTTTTTAATTTTCAAGTTTTTTCCTAACCTGTATATGATAACTTAGCCTACTATGTACATCTACGCAGATGACATACAGGCCTGTGGGAGAGGATCCCATCCCATTGTGGTTTGTTACAGCATCCTTTCACCCATGCCCTGTCCTTAGATAGTACACCAGTGTGCCAGAACTCCCCTGGACCCTTCAGGACTGCGACTAGGTGGGATGGCTGTGTTGTATGGTTAGCCATTTCGTATTTCAGGGTGATTCGGATGCATGACCGTGGCCTGCCTGGTTCTGCTTTGGTTTGTGCCAGTACACATACCCAGACGGACTGCGCCCTATGGTGATAGTCATTTCGAATTCCTTAGTACTTAGTAGGGCTAGTTTCCGTATTTGTAATATCTACCATCTTTTCTGGCCGGTCTTTTGCTTTTTGTGCCAGAACACAGCAAGCAGTGACTGCGCCCAAGATCAGGTGAGATATTGTTTCTTCAGTAGGTGGTTGTGTATTATGTTTTCTTTAAGGACCTTTTATAGTGGTCCATGCTTTTGATTGCCCATTGTTGTGTGGGTTGATTATTCCAGGCATGTGCCGCCATGGCAAATACACTTCTCTCATAAATGTTGGTGTTACTTATTGCTGTCAGTAGCACTGGGGCTGCCATTTGCCTGGTGTCCCTACGGGGGGTTGCTGTGTAGCCTGGTTTTGTGGTGTAATGGTGTGCCAGTATTTTGAGGTGCGTTTCCCTTCTACTTGTTAGTAGTGTTGCATTGCATTTTTTGTGTAATTCGATTGTGGGATATCTTTTGTTCACCTGAAGGCATACTTTGAGGGCTCTATTTTGTAGCACCTGTAGTTTGTTTAATAGTTTTGTATTTCCTCCCATGTATACTACATCGCCATAGTCAAAGTAGGGGAGGATCATGCCTTTATATATTTTAATTGCCATGCTTTCAGTCATGTAGTATCTCAGTTTAGCCAGTAGCCATATTTTATGGTTTACTTTTTTGATAGTATTTGTTATGCAGAGGTCATAATTTAGGTGTCTGTCTAACTCTTTCTTGCTTGGGTTTGATGTTCTAGCAACATCTAAGGACAGATGACCGGGATTCGGACAAATCAATTGCTGTCATATATATAATATATTAACGGTTTATTTAACGTTAATTGGTACACATAAAAAAAGAAATCGCGGAAATTTACGGTACTTAATTTTAGCATTTTCAAAAGTTAGTAGGCCTACTTGTTAGGGTCTTTTATGACCGGTACCAACCCTGACACACCCATACCAATATGTATTGTATAAATGCACACAGACACGCACGCGCACCACTCCCATAGTCCCACGGGTGTGTTAACGCTAAGATGATGAAGTGGCGATTTCGCACGCATGCAGAGGTCGCACGGGGACCGTTAAACAAACAATCCACCGATTATTCCCCTCCCACCCTTCTTCCTTCTCTTGGGGTGGTGGGTTCGAACCCGGGTCGAGTCAATCAAACCAATGACTTAAAAATTGATACTTGTCGCTTCCTAGCCTGGCGCTCGGCATTATTAGGATAGGGCAAGGACTGGTTGGCTCAGTGTCAGGATAATGTGACTGAGTGGGATATCAAGTCATGGTGCTGGCGGCCTGGTCTGACAGTGGGGCAGCACTATAAAGTCGCCATGAGTAAGCACTGTCACAAGTCGGTACCCGTCCTGATATGACCTTAGATGTTTGCTAGGACGTAAAACAACAACAAACAAACAAACAAACCACCCTTCCCTCCCCTCCCCCCCTCACCATCACCACACGCACAACCTCGCTGCAAACATGTCAGAACGTGAAGAGAGTCCTGTGAGCGATTTTTTTTTCTTGAAAAGAAAGGCCCATTTAAAAACAATACTGATGCCATCTGCTCAGCGATTTTTAAAATTTATAATTATTATAACTTTTTAGTTGTTGACGAGCGGTGTTAATGTACCGCTGACCCTTGCACTATGTTGGCTTGCTTGTCTGTTTGCTGGGGTTTTAGATCCTAGCAACATCTATGGTCATATCAGGATGGGTAAAGACTTGTTGTGACAGTGCACACTTTCAAAGTACTGCCCCACTGGGAAACCAAACCACCGGTGCCATTAACCCAATATCCTACTCAGTCACATTATCCTGATACTGAGCTAACCAGTCTATGCCCAATCCTAGCAATGATGAGCGCCGGGCTCGGTCATGACAAATGTCAATCTTAGTAAGTCACTACCTTGAGTTGGCCGCGATTCAAAATCCCGACCTTCCACACGGGGAAGCCTGCGTTCCTATCGATTCGGCCACCGCGTCCGGCCGGTCACATGACCTTGGAAAGTGCTTGCATTAGTTGTTGGTGACTCCGGCAATAGGTTTAGTAGATGACGCGGGCCACAGAGGCGAGGCGGCCGGCAGAAGACGGGGAATCCCGCCGGGCCGCGCGCCGCCCGAGCCGGCAGTCTATCAGCGCACCCCCGGGGACGCCCGGCACATTTCTGCGCATGCTTCCTTCCCCATTGCCTTAAAGTTGCATAGTCCGATGAAAACAGCAAATTTTCAAAACCAAAACAATCATCTAGATTTGATTTGACTTATCATACTTAGATACTGGTGGACTTATTAAGCATCTGTTGCCACATAGAAGGGCAAACTGAGACAATTTAATAGAACCTGCTACTGCAGAAGCCAGTGGTGTCAGATTTTTGGCATGCTTGCCAAAGTTAAATTTGCATGGTTGCACTTCAAATATCTTAAATGTTAGCCATTTAACAATAAGTTAGTTCAAACCAAAGTAAGGTAGATTATAACAATTACTTTAATATAGTAATCTCAGAAAAATGACAGAAACTTAAAACAATCGGACTATGCAACTTTAAAGTTGGATGTGTGTGTGTGTGTGTCTGTGTTGGTGTGTGTGTGTTGGTGTATGTGTGTGTGGGTGTGTATGGGTGGGTGTGTTTGTTTGTGTATATCAGGGATGAAAGTGGTCTCCAGCAAAAAAAAGTGAAAACCAAGCCGAGATTACACTGATGGTGAATTTCCACGAAACCGCGGATCTTCTCCCATAAACTTAAAACGGTCAGGGAATCGCAGGAAAAATGCCGAAAGTCAGATTTCAACTAACCTTGTTGTGACTATTATCGGCAATGCATAGCTCGTTCTTGTTTCAGTTTAAACTTTTATGTTCTAGCTACATCCATTAGGTCATATAAAAACGGGATTCAAACTATCCAATTGTTGTCATATACACATCATAATTCCTTGGAATTTTGTTCAACGTTAATAGTTAAATATAAAAAATTGCAGAAATCCACGAAACCGGAGATCTTTCATTACATGCGACAGAATCACACATGTAGCATTGGCAGTATTTGTATCCGGCTGACCTTGACACAGAGGTCTTGTATGGGCACTGCAAATACTATGAATGACCCCCCCCCCCCCCCCCCCCCCCCCCCCGCCCGAAGCACCACCGTGCGGCAGAATATAATGTTATGTCCCCAGACTCTCTCATATGAGTGAGCTCTACTCAATCGCCTCTCTAGCGAGTATGGGTGACTGAGCCTATGAGAGGGACCTGTTTTATTTCTTTTTTGTCTGGATCGAGGTTTAATAGCTACGATGGAACATAAAAATTAAAAGTAAAGCTTGTTTTATATAACGACGTCACTAGAGCACTTTGATTTTTTTTTTATTGAAGATTTATACTGCCTGTCATTGATAAGTCTGAATAGACTTGTTTTCACCATTAGACAGGTTATCGATAGAAACCCCGAGTCTACACTTTTACCAACCCAAGGGATTTTTAACCTCCCACACCACATAGCCATGGTATGACAGCAACTGGCCTTTGATGACGCTGATACACAGCGGTGGAAATCCAAATTGGCAGAGGTGGGGCCATGGGGAATCGTACCACTGACCTTCAGATTAGGAGTCCGACCAAGAAAAAAGTCAGACACTCTAACTACTCCGCCACAGAGAACACCATATATCATCGGCTATTGGACATCAAACATATGGTCATTCTGACATATTTCTTCGGAGGAATCCAGCTGCCAGCACATTGGCTACTCTTTCCGATAAGCAGCAAAGGATCTTTTATATGCACTTTCCCACAGACAGGACAGGACATAACACAGTCTTTGATGAACCAGTTATGACCACAGAGCATGCGCAGTGATCTGCTACCCACTAAATGCAGGTTGGTGGTGGAAATCCTGTATAAGATCATTTCCATCGATCATGCTGCACACTGAGTTGTAAATACCACAACATTAGTTCTTGTCAGTGTATCAGAGGACGGTTTGGTGGTGGAAAGTCCTCTATGAACTATTTGAATCTATTCTCCGATGCACCGGACGCGGTGGCCGAATCAGTAGAGTGCATGTCTCCCGTATGGGAGATCGGGAGTTTGATTCCCAGTCGAGTCAAACCAATGATTTACTAAATTGATACTTGTCGCTTCCTAGGCAAGGATAGGATAGGGCAAGGACTGCTTAGCTCAGTGTCAGGATAATGTGACTGAAGGGGATATCATGTTATGGTGCTGGCAGCCTGGTCTTAAGGTGGGGCAGCACCATAAAGCCACCAAGAGTGTACACTGTCACAAGTCGGTACCCGTCCTGATATGACACTACCTGTTGCCAGACATAAAATTCCAACAACCAACCAATCTCTCCGATGATAAAGGAGTGCCAGAACAACTCATTATATTAGTCCACTTAGATTAACCCTACAAATAAACACAACTAAATAGTATGATCTACGTAACACTCTCTAATGCTACTGATTGCTACATACAACTCAGGATAATAAACAACTTAGATTATCCCTACAAATAAATACAACTAAATAGTATGATCTACGTAAATCTCTCTAATGCTAATGACTGCTACATACAACTGACAATAATAAACCACTTAGATTAACCCTACAAATAAACACAACTAAATAGTATGATCTACGTAAATCTCTCTAATGTTAATGACTGCTACATACAACTGATGATAATAAACCACTTAGATTTAACCCTACAAATAAACACAACTAAATAGTATGATCTACGTAACACTCTCTAATGCTACTGACTGCTACATACAACTAACGATAATAAACCACTTAGATTATCCCTACAAATAAATACAACTAAATAGTATGATCTACGTAAATCACTCTAATGCTAATGACTGCTACATACAACTGACAATAATAAACCACTTAGATTAACCCTACAAATAAACACAACTAATTAGTATGATCTACGTAAATCTCTCTAATGTTAATGACTGCTACATACAACTGATGATAATAAACCACTTAGATTATCCCTACAAATAAACACAACTAAATAGTATGATCTACGTAAATCTCGCTAATGTTAATGACTGCTACATATAACTCACGATAATAAACCACTTAGATTAACCCTACAAATAAACACAACTAATTAGTATGATCTACGTAAATCTCTCTAATGTTAATGACTGCTACATACAACTGATGATAATAAACCACTTAGATTAACCCTACAAATAAACACAACTAAATAGTATGATCTACGTAAATCTCGCTAATGTTAATGACTGCTACATATAACTCACGATAATAAACCACTTAGATTAACCCTACAAATAAACACAACTAAATAGTATGATCTAAGTAAATCTCTCTAATGCTAATGACTGCTACATACAACTGACGATAATAAACCACTTAGATTAACCCTACAAATAAACACAACTAAATAGTATGATTTACGTAAATCTCTCTAATACTACTGACTGCTACATACAACTGACGATAATAAACCACTTAGATTATCCCTACAAATAAACACAACTAAATAGTATGATCTATGTAAATCTCTCTAATGCTAATGACTGCTACATACAACTGACGATAATAAACCACTTAGATTAACCCTACAAATAAACACGACTAAATAGTATGATCTACGTAAATCTCTCTAATGCTAATGACTGCTACATACAACTGATGATAATAAACCACTTAGATTAACCCTACAAATAAACACAACTACCGTCTCTCCAATGTTAATGAGTGCTACATACAGCTCATGATATATAATTTTTTTAAACACTTCCATTATCCCTACAAACAAACACAACTAATTATAAATTACCAAGGCCTATAGTGTACCGACTATGCCCTAGGCCTACTGCTGTCAAGCCAATCAGCATGGTTATGCAACTGCGCTAACAAGGGGTCTGAAAATGCAGGAGGGCGATGAGAATATGATAGCAACTGCCGTGTTCTAATCAGGTTAGACGCCCGACCAGTCAATCTTAATGCGTCAACGGACAGATTACGGGCTCATCCCGTCAATCACCATGCACCAGTCACTGCAGGTGCCTCAGGCTGGCTGAAGGACGTGGGAGTGGGGGTGGGGTGGAGAGAGGAGGGAGGGGAGGAGGGAGGGGGGGGGGGGGGGAGGGATGGGAGGAGAGGGGAGGAGAGGGAGGCACGGATGGGTAGGCGGAGAGGAGGGGAGGAGAGGGATAGGGGGTAGGGGGGAGCGGGAGGAGGGTGGAGGAGGGGAGGAGGGTGGAGGAGGGGAGGAGGGGAGAGGAGGGGAGGAGGGGAGAGGAGGGGATGGGGGAGGAGGGGAGGGGAGGAGGGGGGGAGGGGGAGGAGCAGGAGGGGAGGCGAGGGAGAGGGAGGAGGGGGAGGAGTGGGAGGGGGTGGGTGGAGATGAGGAGGAGGGGGAGGAGCGGGAGGAGGGGGAGGGTGGAGATGAGGAGGAGGGGGAGGAGAAGCGGCTTCATTGTGATAAAAACCGGCTAATTCTTCCAGCAAACTCGGATGAGCACGACGACAGCGCCACCTGCACAGGACTATTTTTGTTTGTTTTTTGTTTGTTTAACGACACCCCCCCCCCTTCCCCCAGGACAAAACATCGGCTATTGGAGGTCCTGCACAGGACTAGCTTTCAAACTTAATTGAAGCATTTGGAGCTAGAAAACTATCTAATAATAAATAGTATTGCCATTACTGTTGTTGTACCGAGTAGATAACAAATAGTATTAACAGCAAGATGTAAAACATTTCTACTTAACTAAAACTTGATTTTTGAAAGAGTATACTTTAGTTGAGCTCCTCTACCACCACAAACAACTTCTGCTTCCCCGTCCTCGCTCTTCCTTGTCGCTTCTTTTCTCTCGTCTCTTCGTTCTCCTGCTCTCTCCTCTTCATTCTTGCTTCTTTCTCCTCTCTCCGGTTTGTTCCCTCTATTCTTTCTCCTTCGGCCACTCCCATCTTTCTCCCCTCTCTCTTACTCTGCCACTCACTCACTCTGCCCCTCACTCACTCACTCTGTCACTCACTCACTCGACCACTCACTCACTCAGCCTTTCACTCACTCACTCACTCACTCACTCACTCACTCTGCCACTACCTCACTCTGCCACTCACTCACTCAGCCTGCCACTATCTCAGCCTGCCACTATCTCAGCCTGCCACTCATTCACTCTGCCACTCATTCACTGTCACTCATTCACCCTGCCACTCGCCCCCATCACGCACACACTCACAGCACACACACCCACACCCACATACCAATGGCGGAGGCTGCCTCATTTCCTTACGTGGCTTACAAGTCTCGTTCAAAAACTGCACCATGTCTCATTAGCGAAGGATCACGGGTCTTATCATGGCCGGCCTTGTCGCTTTCGCCCCAGTCCAAACATTCAAAGCCGTGCATGACTGCAGTGTGGGCAACATCGTTGCCTAGGTCTATTTTGCTGACTAATTGGTAGCCTACCAAGTTCCGAGAACCGAGTCCAGGACAGTTCTGACTCAGCAAAAAAAAAGAGGTCAACATTTTTTTTTTAAAGTCAAAATCAACCAAAAGAAAAAGGGGGCGAAGAATTCTTGCTATGGCAGGTTTGCACTTGTGCGTACAAGTTGCGGAGGGGAGACAGTATTACGGTAGGTTTAGGGAGTTAAGTGGCCACATGCTGTGCTCCGTGGGGGAGCGGGGGTGAGGGGCGGATGGAGACGGAGGGGCTAGCAGCAAGGATTATATGCAGCGCTAAAAACAAAAACAATATGACTATGCACCACCATCAGGTGCCAGCCAGACAAATGTCAGTAATACTATATAACACCAGCACGACAACTGTCAGAAATTCTATATAACACCAGCCTGACAACTGTCAGCAATTCTATATAACACCAGCCTGACAACTGTCAGTAATTCTATATAACACCAGCATGACAACTTCCAGCAATTCTATATAACACCAGCCTGACAACTGTCAGCAATTCTATATAACACCAGCCCGACAACTGTCACCAATTATATATAACACCAGCCTGACAACTGTCAGCAATTCTATATAACACCAGCCCAATAACTGTCACCAATTCAATAAAACACCAGCCTGACAACTGTCAGCAATTCTATATAACACCAGCCCGACAATGGTCAGCAATTCTATATACACCAGCCGGACAACAATCTTTTTCACGCGAATTCCGACATATGCGCCTGATGACCTGGAGAGCATAATGGTTCGGACCCTAACCCCTGAATGAAAGAATTGTGGGTTTGAGGTCTCCATGCTGGAAACAACATTTTGTTTTGTTATGCATGACCAAAGGGCACGTGTTGCGGTATATCTCTGGCCTCACTACAATACTATTTATTACAGGTTCTATGATTTTTTTAGTATGCGTGCACACCTGTTGCTTTTGTTGATTGTTCCTTTTGGTGGAGGGGGAGGAGGAGTGGAGGAGAGGAGGAGGGGAGGACGGGAGGAGCATAAGAGCGGAGGTGCATAAGCGCGAAGGAGGTGAGGAGGTGAGGAGGGGAGGACGGGAGGAGGGGAGGAGCATAAGAGCGGAGGTGCATAAGAGCGGAGGAGGTGAAGAAGGGGAAGAGGGGGAGGGGAAGAGGAGGGGAGGAGGGGGAAGAGGAGAGGAAGTGGAGGACTGGAGGAGTGGAGGAGTAGAGGAGAGGGGAGGAAGAGGGAGGGGTAAGGAACGGGAAGGATAGGGGAGGGAGGGGGAGAGGGGGGAGAAGGAGGGGGAGAAGGAGGGGGGAAGGAGGGGAGTAGTGGAGAGGAGTAGCGGAGAGAAAAAGGAGAGATGGGGAAAAAGGGGAGATAGGGAAAATGGGAGATGGGGAGGAGGGGGGGGAGGGGAGGAAGGGGGAAGGGGAAATGGAGGCGAGCGAAAGGGGAGGAGGGGAGGAGGGGAGAGAAAGGGGAGGAAGGGATAGAAAAAAGAGCAGGGGGAAAGAGGGAGGAGGGGAGGAGAAAGGGGAAAGGGGTAAGGGGTAGGTAGGGCAGGGGCGAGGAGGCAGGGGCGAGGGGCGAGGAGGCATGGTGGAGGGAGAGAGGGGTCAAGTACCGCCGTGTGCTGAATGACAAAGGGTTTCTGTAGGGCTTGTAGGAAGGCATTAGCTGACCGGCACACGACAGAAATGAAACAAAACGTCATTTCAACTCCACCACCTTTCTTGCAAAATGTTTGAAATTGAAGCACTTCCACCCCCCACCCCCACCTTTCGCCATCGCCACCCGACCTCCATGATTTAAAAAGCTACGGATAAAACACACACACACACACACACACACACACACACGCACACACGCACAGACATGCACCAAGTCGCATGTCTCGGCAAGAACTAACCAAGACACAAGAGGATGAAGTGGGCGATCGACACCAGAAATTAAGCCGGAGAGTCACGCCAGGGTTCGGGGGCTTTAAGTTGGTTGGTTAGTTGCTGGGGTTTTACGTCCTGGCAACATCTAAAGTCATATCAGGACGGGTACCGACTTTTGTCAGTGCACACTCATGGCGAGTTTATAGTGCTGCCCCACTGGGAGACCAGGCCACTGGCACCATGACTCAATGTCCCACTCAAGTCACATTATCCTGACAACTGAGCTAACCAGTCCTTGCCCTATCCTAATAATTCTGAGTGCCTGGCTAGTAGTAGTAAGAGACAAGTATCAATTTTGTATGTCATTGGATAGACTCAACCAGAAATCCTGACCTTCCGCTGAGGAAGCCTGCGCTCTACCGATTCAGCCATCGCGTCCGATTCGGGGCTTTAAAGTTTCACAGTTCGGTGGTTTTAAGTTTGTGCCATTTTCCTAGATAAATACATTATATTGATCGCTATAATCTACCTTGTTTTAATTTGAAATAGCTATTATCTTAAATGGCTCACTTTGGGAGATATTTGAAGTGGAAACACGGCAAATTAATTTTGGCAAGCACAGCAAAATTCTGCCAGCATGAGCTTCAGCAGTAACAGATTCTATTAAATTGCCTTAGTATGCCAGTATATGCAGCAACACATGCATAATAAGTGGCAGCAAATCTGATATGTTGGATATGTAGGATCAAATCTAGGTCAGTGTTTTTTGGTTTTCAAAATTTGATGCTTTCATCGGACTATGCAGCTTTAACTAACCACTTCACATGTCCACAATGTGGCAGAGTGACGGGGTGAAGGGGTGAGGTGGGGAGAGGGGAGCATGAGCACACACACACACATACACGCACACACACCCACCAAGATACAAAACACACACACCCACAAAGATCAGTTTCCAAAATGATTGATATATATATATATTTTTATGAGGACAAAAAAGAACATAAAACAAAAAACAAGATATTAATTATCTTTGGCAGCGAAGCAGCACTCGCAAGTAATTGCATGAAAAAAGCTACAGGCTTTTTTTTCGACAATACTAAAGTTCATGTAGTATATGCAAATTCAGAGATTGATGAAAAGGGTATTATGAATGCAGGGTCCGTAAACAGGAATTGAAGGCTATTTCAAGGCTTTTTTTTTTGTGCTTTTTGTTTGGTACATTAGTTGTTTAAGCGGGGGAATTTCGCGGTCGATTGGTCTTTTTCATTCCACTGCTCCTGGCCCTATCCTAATAATGCCGAGCGCCTGGCCAGGAAGCGACAAGTATCAATTTTTAAGTCATTGGTTTGACTCAACCAGGGCTCGAACCCAAGGCTTTTTTTTATAGGAATTTATTTGGATTTCATGGGGGTGGGGGGGGGGGGGCGGTGGGGGGTGGAAACCATTGGTGAATACCGATTTCAGACTAATTTAGATCAATGGGGAGAGTTTAATTGAATTCAAGGCTTTTCAAGACTAATTACCCAAAATAGGTTAAACTCAAGGCTTTTCAAGGCCTTGAAATTAGGGCAAATGAAGTTTAAGACTTTTCAAGATTTGCCAGCCCCTGTAGAGACCCTGTGAATGTAGCATTGAAATAAAATAATATTTACCTGCCATCGTTCTTCCCTAATGGCTCGTCGTAGCGTAGCCCGATCCAGAATCCAGTCTGGAAATCCGTTTTTCCTAGAAACAATAAAAAAAGAACAGACCTGTATCAAAGTGTATAATCTAATGCTTGGATCTGTGGCTGTGTACGTAGGCTAGGAGGAAAACAATACAGACAAAGAGAAAGGAAGAGAGTAAATTATAATAGAAGAGAGTAAATTATAATAGAAGAGAAGAGAAGAGAAGAGAAGAGAAGAGAAGAGAAGAGAAGAGAGAGTCCAGCCCTCTGGTTTATTGCTTATATAGCTACATGGGTTCATTTTAGAGTATCACCCCCACCTCCTTCCCCCAATGTGAATTGAGCACTCTTGGCCCTACCAATAGGGATCCAGCATTCCTGGTTTCCATAGATACCAGTGGTCTGCCCACCAGCAGTAGCTGCATGGCCCCATGGCCACCACCAACCTTGACCTTTTGAGTGTGGTGACCCCTAGCAGAAGGGCTGGGCCCTCAATGCAATCACACTCAGACCTGCCAGCACCACTATGTTTATTTACATCCCACCCAGGCACTATATATATATATATATATATATATATATATATATATTTATATATATATATATATATATATATATACATACACATACACACACACACACACATATATATATATATGTGACCAGGCACACACACACACATAATATATATATATATATATATATATATATATATATATATATATGTGTGTGTGTGTGTGTGTGCCTGGTCACATACACCGATCAGTAATAGAACAATTGCATTCCCCCCTTGCCGAATATCGGAATATTTTACAGAAGAGTGCTGAAGTTGGTTCTCCTTGCTCAAACCTTGGAGCCAATTGTTTCCTTCTCTGTTTGGAATTTACATCCTGGCAACATCTAAGGTCATATCAGGATGGATACCGACTTATGACAGTGCGTACTCATGGCGAGAACACAGGACGCGGTGGCCCAATTGGGAGAACACAGGCTTCCCATGCGGAAGGTCGGGAGTTCGAATCCCAACCGAGTCAAACCAATGACTTATCAAATTGATACTTGTCACTACTCTAGCATGGCATTAATAGGATAGGATAGGACAAGAACTGGTTAGCACAGTATCAGGATAATGCAACTGTGTGGGATATTGGGCTATGGTGCAAATTAATTTTGGCATGCATATAAAAATGATGGCACCATAGGTTTCAGCTTTTATGGGTTCTAATAAATTGACTTTGTATATCCTTCTATGCAGTAACAAATGCTTAATAAGTATCTAAGTTGGATATATCAAATCAAATCGAGGTAAGTAGGTTTTTTTGGGGGGTGGGGGTTACTTTTTTTAAACTAATGCTTTCATCATCTATGCGGGTTAATTGCTTTCAGCATTTTTTTATATTTTTAGGTGTGAGGCCAACATATGCCTCTTTATCTTCAACTAATCAAACTAGCCATGGTTTTGCATCTTAGAATTGCATAGGCCCATGGTTTTGGGTTTCTGTCATTTTCTGAGATAAATATATTAAATTGGGCGTTATAATCTACCTTCCTTCAGTTTGAAGTAGTTTATATTTTAAATGGCGAACCTTTGAGATATTTGAAGCGCGAACTTGACAAATTAATTTGGGCACAAATGGCAAAACTTTGACACCATAGGCTTCTGCAGAAACAAATTAAATTGGCCCTTCTTTGTGGCGACAAACATTTAATACATGCATCAGTACTAAGTTAGATATTGGTTTTGAAAATTTGATGTTTTCATCGGACTATGCCGCTTTAATACCATGTAGTAACACTTTATTGTCCAGACATTCTGCTTTGAGTCCTTCTGACTTCTTGTATGCGTATCGACGACGGCTTTGACCCTTAGGTCTAAAACTCTGGCAAATAACTGCCTAGTCCTGCTCAATTTGGACAAAGCTCCCCTGATTGGGATTGGGATTGCACTCATAGCGACTTTATAGTGCTGTCCCACTGGGAAACCAGGCCGCCGTCACCATGACCTGATATCCCACTCAGTCACATTATCCTGACACTGAGCACACCAGTCCTTACCCTGCCAAGCGCCTGCCCTGACTCAACCAGGGTTCGAACCCATGATCTTTTTTTTTCTTTCTTTCTTGAAGATTTATACTGCCTATCATGGATAAGTCTGAATAGACTTGTTTTCACCATTAGACAGTTTGGCGATAGAAAGCCTGAGCCTACACTTTTACCGCCCCAAGGGATTTTTAACCTCCCACACCCCATAGACATGGTATGAGAGCAACTGGCCTTTGATGACGCTGTAAGTTATCCACAGCTGTGGAAATCCAAATTGACAGAAGTGGGGGCATGGGGAATCGAACTACCAACCTTCAGATTAGGAGTCTGACCAGAAAAAAGTCAGACACTCTAACCACTCAGCCACAGAGAACACCACGGGAGACGGACGCTCTAACTCATTCGGCCATCCCGTCTGGTCCTCATTGATTATGAAGACTCCCATCACTACACATATATATATACCATCTGCTTCTCACTGCCTGTTCATATAGCAGTGATAGAAATGAGTAACACTTTTCACTTGTCCATCCGACAAGTCTGGTGTGATTTTCACTTTTCCGTCTGAAATTTGAGAAGTCCACAGTACTTATACTAGTTATAGTATAGTTATATGAATCTTACCTGGGTACAGATGATGTATAACTATGTATAACTCGGATAGTATAACTCGGATAGTCATGGGCTAGGGAGAGAAGGAAGCACATCCGGGTCCAGCAATCTTTCACATACTTAATAGGATAAAAAATGATCTAAAGATTCTATGGATACTGAAAATGTTTTCTTTTCGGCACAAGCCAACATCCTAGCCTACCTCAGGAAAAGAACAGTTATCCATCATCTATACCCATGTAAGATACGGATAACTATACTATTTTACCTCGGTAAGATGTTTCAGTACAAAAATATAATTTTGTGTTTCTCACCCGTCTTTTAGTCGGTGAGCAATCGAGTCGCCAGGCTGAGTGACTTTTCTATTGTTGTAATGTTTTGCAAACGACCTAGCCGTCTTCCAGCCGACGTGCGCCAGGATTCTCTTCACTGAGATTCCTAATTGTCTTGCTTTAGAGACCATGGCCCCCCCCTCGTTGAGTGGGATGCATAGCGTCCCATATTTACACCTGCCTCCTTGACCGCCTTGATGGTCCATCTTGCGAGTGTGTCTCTCGAGATAGCCTTATGCAGTTTAATAAAGCTGATCAAGAGCTGTGTGGAATTCCCTATTCCAATTGACTTTGGATATATAGGCCCTAATGGCTGACACAACACAAATCTGTCGATCATCGGGAAAACTGTTTACATGTACCTTGGACAGTGGGTCCCCTGTACAGTTCGACTTTAGAAATGCCCCTAACTCGAACGTTGCCTCATTCTTGTCTATCTCTAGCCCATGCAGAGACAATGCCACAATCGTTTGGCCTCTATGCCCTGTCACTAGTAGTAATAGCACAGCTAACTTAAATCCTAATTCCTTAATCTCTAAGTGCCTATTACTAGGCCATGACTTGAATAACTTAAATACCACTGACACATCCCAAAACCTATTATACTTGGGTTTGGGTGGGTTTCTCTCATACATGACCTCATAAACCAGTGGACAACCTGATGCTTGCCAAAATCGTCTGTTCATCTATCCTCGGTAGAATGATTGAAAGCGCACATAGTGCTGCATTTATTGCACCAAATCCCAATCCATTGTCTTCTAACATTCTTAAAAATCTGACAATCTGAGCTATTGTAGGTTTTAATGGCTTCACTCCTTTAATCAAACAGTGAAGTCCCCATTTCTTTAAATAACTTGTATATCATTTTACTGTTCCCTTTCTCCAAGCATGTGAAATCAGCCTTTCAAGTGCAATCTTGTCTAATCCATATTGTTGCAAATGTCGCCTTAAAAAAGGAATGCCAAAAGAGGTCGTTGACACATCTCTGTGGACTGTCAGTGGTCTGGTAGGTTGTTCCTTTCTTGTGGAAACCTGAGCATGTCCTTGGCTTGTAATGTTACTGCCGCTAGCCATGGCTGCGTGTTCCACTCCGGTACTATCAGTAGTGCGTGTGAGCGATCCATCTTGATCTTCCGGGCCACCCTGCTGATAATGCTGAATGGTGGGAATATGTAATAATATTTATTATTATTCCAAATCAGAGAAAATGCATACTGTAGGCATTATGACGTGGTTAAACTCAGAGCCAGTCATTATCCAAGCAGATATCGTGTTGTTAACAGGACCCCACTATGGCCGGCATTACGTTAGAGCGCTCTAGGTAATAGAGCAGGAGCCCATGGGGTCCAGCCTAGCTGGAAAGTTAACCAATTTTCTTCTGCATAGCAATGTTACAGATGCATGCCCATGTAAGAAAATGCAAGTCTGGCGGCCGCTGAAAATGTCTGGCAGTGGCCATTCATGATGCATCTAAGGTCATATCTGGTTGAGTACTCACCTTTGGCAGTGCACACTCATGACAACTTTATAGTGCTGCCCCACTGGGAGACCAGGCCACTGCCACCATTACCCGATTTCCCCCTTAGTCACATTATCCTAATACTGAACTAACCAGTCCTTGCCCTATCCTAATAATGCCAAGCGCTAGGCTAGGTAACGACATGCATCAATTTTGTAAGTTCAGGGGTGAAAGTGGTCTCCGGGAAAAAAACCCAGAAATGCTGATATTCTCCCAGAGGTTTAGCATTGTCAGGGAATCGCGGAAAATTCTTGGAAGTTGAGTTTGAGTTTCATATATATTGGTATATGCTGATAGTGCTGCGCCGTTTGAAGCATGTATTAGTAGTATATGCTGATAGTGCTGCACCGTTTGAAGCACGTATTAGTAGTATATGCTGATAGTGCTGCGGCATCTGCACTACATATTAGTATACGCTGATGGTGCTGCAGCATAAAACAGTTGGGCTTATATGTTAATCGTGCTGCGAGATTGAAAAATCCCGGAAATCTGCGAAATCGCAGAGATCTTTAATCCCTGTTGGTTTGACTCGATCTGGAATCGAACTCCCGACCTTCCTCACGGGAAGCCTGCACGCTACCGATTTGGCCACCGCGTCCGGTGCATTCGTTTATATCCGCCGATACTAGCAGCGTGTTTACGACTATAACCGGGAAGGGTATAGAGATAAATGAGGCCCTATTCCGGACAGCGTCCGCTGTAATATCCAGCACATGCCAGAGCTACTCTACAGCAGCGCCACCATGGCGCAGCGTGGGATACGAGAACTACTCGACGAAGAGCAGCCCTTTTGACCTGACTGCTCTGATGTGTTCCACTCAGCGTCCGAAGTGGAACGTGGAAACACGTCATAAATGAATGAATGAATGGATGAATAAATGAATGAATGAATGAATAAATTAATGAAAGAATTAATTAATTAATTAAAATAAATTAAAACAACTAGTATCTCATTTTAAACCGGCAACAACGAATGAATGAATAAATTAATGAAAGAATGAATGAATTAATTAAAATAAATTAAAACAGCTATTATCTCAATTTAAACCGGCAACACTATCGTACTCTTGGCTGAATTTCTTAATAGTTTCTATATCAGGAATGAAAGTGGTCTCCAGCAAAAACCGCAGAAATGAAGCCGAGATTAAACCAACGGCGAATTTCTGCGATAACACGGATCTTCTCCCATAGCACTGTCAGGGAATCATGAAAAAATATATTCTTGTTTACGCAACATCTAAGGTGATATAAGAACAGGACACAAACTCCCCAGGTTTTGTTGTATGTATATATAGTATAGTTATACGAGTCTTACCTTGGTACAGATGATGGATAACTGTTGTTTTACCGAGGTATAAGCCTCGGATAGATGTGGGCTAGGGAGAGGTAAGCACGTCCGGTACCAGCAATCTTAACCTACTTATTGAGGATAAAAATGACTTCAAACAATGGATACTATTACTTTACCGAAAAGGTACACCAACGGAATAGATGTGGCAGGGTGTGGCGGGAGGGCCCTAGCCCACATCTATCCGAGGCTTATACCTCGGTAAAACAACAGTTATCCATCATCTGTACCAAGGTAAGACTCGTATAACTATACTATTTTACCTCGGTAAACAGCCTCAGGCTAGCCTCAGGCTAGGGAGACCTTTACATAATTCATTTTTATCCTTAATATCATTCTTTCTTATTATTATAACATTCTAAATTTTTGTTCTCACCTATTCTTGTTAGTTGGCGAGAAGACGCTTTGCAACGCCGGTAGGCTTTTCTAGTCGTTTATTATAATGTTTTGCAAACGACTTAGCCGTCTTCCAGCCTGCATGCGCTAGTATTCTTTTCACAGAAATACCAAGCACCCGTGCCTTGGAGACCATGGCTCCTCTAGTTGAGTGGGAAGAGTATTTACTCGTATCCACTCCAGCCAATTTCAACACCGTAATTGTCCATCTGGCAAGTGTGTCTCGTGAAATCGCCTTATGTGGCTTTATAAAGCTCACTAATAGTTGTTGTGATGCACGTAAATCCTTTGTCTTGTATATATAAGCCCGTATGGCCGACACAACACATAATTTCCGATCATTCGGAAAACAGTCTAAGTGAACCGTTGATAAAGGGTCACCTAACGTGTTCGATTTAAGCAATTTTTCTAAATCAAACGTAGCTTGTTGCTTGTCTATTTCTAATCCAGTTAAGGATAAAGCAACAATCGTCTGTCCTCTGTGTCCGGTTACTAACAATAACAGGACCGCGACCTTAAAACCTAACTGTTTTATATCTAACCACGAGTTGTGAGGCCAAGCCTGAAACAACTTAAATACTATAGAAACATCCCAAAACCGACTATACTTTGGTTTTGGAGGATTCCTTTGATAAATTGAACGAAGTAAATAACAAATAACATGATGTTTTCCAACTGTTTCGCCATCAATTCTAGGTAATATAATTGATAACGCACACCTCGCCGCATTAATCGATCCAAAGGAAAGTCCTTCATCCTCTAGAGAACGAAGAAACCGAGCTACTTGTGAAATCTTTGGATTTGTTGGCTTAACTTTCATTAACAAACAATGTACACCCCATTTCTTTAAATAGGTTGTATACATTTTGACAGTTCCTGGCCTCCAGGCATCCGATACTATCCTATCCTCAGTAATTCTGTCCAATCCAAATTGCTGTAGCTGCTTCCTTAGAAAAGGAATGCCAATAGGGGCGTCGTTGACACGTCGCCGTGAACCACTAGCGGTCCGTGGTGCGTCAGATTCCCGAGTTTTCTTGGGAATCGTATACGATCTTTTGCCAGTTGTGAAACTGCTGGCAGCCAAGGTTGCGTGTCCCAATCGGGCACCACCAGTATCGCATGTGTCCCTTCCAAGCCGATTTTTCTCACTACTCGGCTGATAATGCTAAATGGTGGGAAAATATAAAAATAATTATTTTCCCAGGTAATAGCAAACGCATCTACTTTCCAAGCATCCGGTTCAGGATGCCAAGAAACATAACAGGGTAACTTGTTATTATTTCGTGATGCAAATAAGTCAACTTCAGGTGTACCCCATTTTTCACAAACGAAGTTAAACAAATGTGTAGAGAGAGACCACTCTAAATGGTCATGGAAATTTCTACTTTTATAATCTGCAAGTGTATTTTGTGACCCTGGAATATGCGCTACAGTCAGCCAGACTTGTTGAGCCTGTGCCCAGTTCCAAATCAGTTTAGATAACTGATTGCAAGACTTTGATTTGGTTCCACCCATGTTACGAATATATGCCATGGCAGTAGTATTATCAGTTAGTATTCTAACCTGTGATTTATTTATCTTTACTAAACTACGTAAGCCCAGATAAATAGCACGCAATTCTAGTGCATTAATATAGTCTGATTTTTCATCATCAAGCCATCTACCTCCTGTTGTGACCCCATCTCGATGAGCTCCCCAACCTTCTAACGAAGCATCAGTAGTAATTACTGTATTAGGTTCCGCCATGCGGATTGGATTTGGTGAACTTGCTATATGTTGCATCCACCATCCAATATCCTGTAACCCTTCTTGCGAAATAAACATCTTTCGCTCAAAATTGCCTTTAGTTCGTGTTAACGCTAAATTTTTATCTATTTCTAGCGACTTAATATGGGCCTTCCCATATAACACAGCAGGTGCATATGAGGTCATTATGCCAATAAGAACAGCAACCTGTCTAATTTTTGGCTTTGATAACTTAATAAGCTGAGTCGCTGTAGTCATAAACTTAATTAGTTTTTGTTCTGTTATCGACACTGTAAGGGACTGTGTATCCAGAATAAACCCTAAACATTTGAGTTGTTTTGTTGGTTTAAACACTGACTTTTGTTGATGTACATAAAACCCCAATTTAGTGAGTAATGCACATAAATCCAAAACTGCATTCACACAACCAATTTGTGTTGATGCTATAATAAAAGAATCATCTATGTATGGAAACATTATATGACCCTTCCTCGCCATTACCGAGAAAACAGGTTTAAGCAATTTAGTAAATAAACGTGGCGCACAAGCTAAGCCATTCGGCATACAGGTAAACTCATAGAGTTGGTTATCCCAAATAAATCGAAGAAATTTTCGGTATTGTTCCATTATGGGAAGCGTATAATATGCATCCTGTAAATCAACACTAGCCATCCACGCATCTGGTGTAATCAGATCTCGTGCCGTATCTAGAGAGAACATTTTAAAATGTCGATATTCCACCCTTTTATTAAGGATTGTTAAATCCAGGATCATTCGAACATCACCATTAGGCTTCGGTCTCGAGAAAATGTTTGAAATAAACTGTCCTGAACAGTGTGTCACTTTTTGTATAATTCCTTTCTCAAAGAATTTATGTACCTGTTTAGTTAGTGCGTCTCGTTCAACTGGTTGAATGTTATATGGAAAAGGTATTATACTTTGTACAGGAATTTGTGTAAAGGGAATTTGAACACCCCTAACTATTTCTATAATTTCTTGGTCACTAGTAATTTTGTGCCACTCAGAAATATGATTACTAATATTACCAGCCACAAAGTTGCTTACAGTTTGTGTGTTTTTAGAGGCTGCAGGGACTTGTAAAGTTTGTGTTTGGACCTCTACTTGGACCCCCCCCTGGGGAAAGGTCTCGACGAGTTGAACCCTCGACCTATTGGCCGTGCGGTGTTGTCGGTCCAGCCTGGGCGAGCGCCCCGGCCCCGAAACCCTTGACCGAAGTTTGAACTCGGTCTGGTTCCTCTGGTGAACCGTCGTGGACGAAAATCCCCTCGTGACTTTTTGAAACGAGGAGCTTCCTGTTTCTTCTTGCCATCCATGTTTTTGCCACTCTTGGCTGCAGTCTCTACCTCTTTATAGAGGTATTGTAGTTGACCGCCAAACATCTTGGTGTTATCTAAAGGTTTCCCTTTAATCGGCTCTGGAGCAAGATAGAGCGTAAACTCCTTCCCCTCATTATCGGTAACCTTCTTAGAGCGAGCCACTTCTTTGCCAGCATCTGTGCAAACTGACTTGAAGACATTTTCATATCTTCGAAACGACAGGTAATTACCTGCCGCCGCTAGTACTGCAATGCCTTTGTCCATTGTCTTAGCCAAAGACGAGAACTTATTTTCACTCTGCATCCTATTAGCCACAGGAACAATAGCTGTTAGGGTAGCCAACACTGCCTTATGCACTGTGTGCAACACATCCTCAAACTTCTTACGGTCATCCGTCATATTGACATCCCGATCCATTTCTTTAATGATGGAGTTGGGAACACCCTTTATGCCTGTTAACTCATCTCCTAACTTGGAGATAACCTCCGCCGGTTTGAACGTGCGAAAATGACCATTCACGGTCTCGCGCATAAGCGTAGTGGTTTTAACCCGCTTAGCCTTTGGCTTCTCCACCTTCTTAGCCACTTTAGTGCCAATGTCCGCATAGACCCCTTCATATACGGTGTCTGAGTCTGATTCCGTAGAAGTAGACTCAGTGGACGACTCAGAAGAAGAATATTTCCTCTTCCTCTTCTTCTTTTTGGACTTAGTCTTCCGCTTTTTGCGCAAACCAGACTCTGCCCGCTCCTTGGTGAATTCATCACCCGAAGAAATCACCTGTTTCTTCTTCTTCCTCCGTTTAGGAGAAGGAGGAGGAGGAGCCTTAAGCTCCACCGCCGAGTCTGTGTCCAAGAAATCCTCAAATGAATCCTCTTGGACACTCGGCCTACGCCGCTTCCGAGACACAGGCGATTTGGCAGTCAAGATGTGGCTTTCCAATCTTGCAAAGCGAGCCTCCCAATCTGGAGGCGCAGGCACATCAGGCACTGCGTCCTCGTCCGGGTCGGAGAGGATATGCGCCCGGGGGCTGTGTCGACGGCCCTGCCGACAACACGGGTGAGGAGTCGTACTCCTCGTCCACTCCACTCGGAACACGCCCCTCGGCTGCTGCTGCACCGCGCTTACTCCGCTTCGTGGCCATCGGGAACTGAAACAAACATTTTTGATCAGTTCCGGTATA